>CAMZMU010000088.1:39880270-40381477 GCA_947311845.1 Poa pratensis
GATAACAAGTACTTAGATATAGGGCATCACGTCCTAACATAGAGATCTTTTGGTTATTAACCTCTCTTATACTCCACCAAGATGCGAACTAAATCATAACACCTCAGTAATTAAGATAACTCAGAGTATAGCATTAAGTATCATGACATGAAGTGAAAATAAGAACATGCTAGATCTAGTCATGGAGTAGTGGCAATGGTCACGCCCACATCCCCGGTAGCATGGTATTTTAGTTTATCCCTAGTGAGGTAACAAAGTAAGGTAAAGATACCAAAGTGGATCGCAGAACTTTCTCTCACGTTCACTGCACTAGCCCCCCCCGTTACTCCAACTAATGCACACGTTCCCCCACACACGCTCTCATAAACATGCTTGATCAAAACAAGTAGACAAGAACGGGGTACATAATATGCATCTATACTCATAACTGAAACAAACATTGCAATCTCAAACATATATTAACTCATAAAGATCCACCACAAAGGTATTACAACGGTGACCGTAATCATGTTCAGCAGCTCATACGGTGCTAATTAGTGAAGCTCAAGAGAGGAGATACATAAGTTACTTCCACAAACCCATAGTCCAGAGGTGGACTACTCCCTCTTCATCATGGAGACGGTGGAGAAGTCGATGGAGAAGATGGAGACCACGCCGGCAGCGCCCCGCCGGAGTTTTCCCCCTCCAATCTGCAGCTCCTGATCTCCGTTTCGGTGTTTCTGTGTTTGTGCGGCGCTCCTTCCAGAGAACGTCGGGGGACCTTTTTTATAGGCGTTTTTAGGTCAAGACATGTCGGTGGAGCGAAGATCGACGGCAACGGAGCCACGAGGGCCAAACGAGTGGGCCCCACGCGGCCACAGTACCTGGCCGCGTGGGCCACCCCCGTTTGGTCCTCGGCCTCCGTTTGTTCGCTTCCTTCGCCCACAGGTCTTCTTCCTTCCAAATATTGACGCCCGTAAATTTCCAGGTGATTTCGTTGACGTTTGGGTCCCTGAAACATTAAAATAAGAAAACGGGTTTTCTGCCTGTGCAGGGTTAATTCCATAAAAATAGGAAATATGAATATTCCCAAAATCATTATAAAACATTGATATAACCCTTATATGATGCAAATATGATTGGAATATAAGCAATTAAAGTGCAAAGTTCATGTATGCATTTTACATGCATCAACATCCCCAAGCTTAATCCATGCTCGTCCTCGAGTATGAAGATGATAAAACTAACATGGACTTTGCAATTTAATACTTAACAATGATATCAAAGATGATTACTATTGCTACATATAGTCAAATGATTCATTCTTCAAAGGAGTAGCAATATGCAAATAGTTTATGAAGTGATATCAAGTATTCAAGACAAGGATGTTCATTGATAGTTCACAAAGTGTAACATGGTAGCAAGTAATATGGAACACATGTATGCATAATGATAAGTAGAACATCCTACAATGGTCATAGAGTGTAGATGAAAATCTGAATATGATAGGTGTACACTTTGGAAAGATGTATATGTGAGTAGAGGTAAAGCATGCATAAGTTTCATCCAACTTCCAAACTCTTCTACTTAAGTTAATGATTGCAATAAGGTATTCATTGGTGTCAAGCTCTCATTGCCCCTATCATAGCATCTTGAATGATTAAGGTTAAAGTGAAAGCAAATATGAGTAGTGTGCTTGATAAAGAATGGGTTGAATGTCTCATGCCCCTTGAATACAAGTACTTACACCATGTGTTACTCAACTTGGGAAACAAAGCAAGTTCAATTAAATATCATTGTAAGCATAATAGTATCATCAAGAGCGTCAACTGGGGTACCTCTTGTCCCAAGATATGGAACAAGCCCATATCAAAATGACAAGACAAACAAACAAAATGAACAATCTCAACACCCTTTTTATTTACCATTTGGAATAGTTTTTTATTGCAAGGTGTATCACAGAAGGTTCACCATAGTATGTAAGTAAATTTCCACCATGAATGATGCATGGCTTAGATTAGCGGCCCAGGCGTCTCTCTAACCATTTACACAAACTCATTTAAACTCACTCTATTTCCACATTTATTTCAACATGATAAGCATCCATAGACAAAAGCACATGATATCAACTAAATGAGATGAAGAGCGTGTTGAAAGCTTGCCATGTGACAGCACATATGGGCTAACTTCCAACCCAAAACATTCATCAAGCCACAAACATCATAATCTTAATCACAATGGGTCAAGTTTTATTATGCAAATAAAAGAACATTGTGCATCAAGTTCGTGAGAGCTATATAACCAATTTTTTTCCATTGCAATCAATAACATAAACATTTTCATTCAGAGGTAAGATAACACAAACAACATGTTAAACATACTCGGAATAGCATAAAGCCAATAGGTAGATATGGTGGACTCACTGGAATAACTTTGGTTGAAGGTGTTGGAAACAAGTTTTTGCTTGTTGGAGTTTTTGGGCTAGCAAAAGGGAGAAAGTTGACCATCTAGATGCATGCATGAGTGTCCATAGAACTAACTAATCCATGTTAAACCAAGTGAAATAACAATCAGCACCAAAACATGAATAAGTGATAGCTCTACAAAAAGAATTTGCAAACTATTACTCATAAACAAGCTCATGAATCATGCAACTATATGTATCATTAAAAATCAAGTCAAACATCCCTTTTCCCAATCTTATAAAAGCATCCAACATATTTCAACCCATATTTCCAGTAGCTCTCTCATATATAATTGATAGTGTGGTGGTCTCTCAAGACTCAAACAAAAACAAAAAACGACGCTCCAAGTTTATGCGATAAAGTGTTTCGATCGAAAAACAGAAGTTGGACGTGTGCAAACCGAGAGTGTGTAGGTCCAGGGGTTGTCTTCACATCCCCAAGCTTATGGTCTTCACCATCCTTGGATAGCTCTTGGTGCATCTCCTCCAATCCCTGTGAAAAAACTTCAAAACACCGTTTCTCCCATCTCTTTTCTGTGGGGTGCATTAATAGTGATAAACAAATAGGTTCCTTGCTGCATATAATCCTTGAACAAAAATTCATATGACATGTCCAGAAAGTGTATAATGTTGTATGCCTACTCATAAACTCAATTGGATCAAAAAGATTCAACTTAAAAGCTCAAAGCATGCATCAAACAAAATGGGACAGAATCTGTCCAGAAAAACAGCAGCAGCAAAACGTATTTTTCTACCCTACCAAACTTTCTCGAAAAATTCCGAAAAAATTCATGCATACAGAGGATGAAAAGTTGCAACTACAGTTCAAATATGAGCTCATTCGGAGTTACAGAATAAGAATTAAAAATCATACCGTGCACTGACTCGTGCAGGAATAAAATCTCCGAACGCTATAAGCAACTTTTTCAAACCAAAAAGGGTAAAACTTGGCACTTTATTAAAAACTCCAGAACCTAAACTAGAACAAATCTTTTACAGCAAGAGGACACAAAGAAAATCACACATAAAAATAACCGGGTTGCCTCCCGCAAAGCGCTTTCTTTATAGCCATATAGCTAGGCTTCTTACTTGTTGTTTTATTGTGGACGAAGCTCATGAGGGAGCTTGAACTTTGGTGGTTCCCTCTTCCTTGGAAAGTGTTCCATGCACTTCTTGTGTGGAAACTGAAACTTTACATTCCCTTCCTTTGAATCAATGATAGCACCTGTGGTACGAAGAAAAGGTCTTCCAAGAATAATAGGACTAGAGGTTTTACTCCCCATGTCCATGATTAGAAAATCCACAGGCACAAAAGTCATATGTAACTCTACCATAACATCACTTACTTTTCCCAAAGCATGTTTAATAGAGTCATCAGCAAGTGCTAGTTCAATAGAGCATTTTTCAAGATTTTTCAATTCAAGCACTTCATATAGTTCTTTAGATAAAACAGAGACACTAGATCCTAGATCAAGTATGGCATGGTGTGTCTCTTTTCCAATAGTTACTAGTACCTTAGGTATCCACATATCCCCAAGCTTAGGTGGTATCATAGCCTCTTGGTTGTACCTAGCAATCTTTTCTTTCAAGACATGATTAGCAATATAAGAACCAAAACCTGCTTGGTTAGTGTTGATGGAAGGATCACTTGCAAATTTTTGTAAGATAGATATTAATTCATGCAAGCTACAATTTTCTAAGTCAAGCAAAGGATCCTTGACTTCATTAAGCATTTTAACTTCCTCAACTTTCTTTTCCCTATTGTATAGGTTGAATATTTCATAACGGTCATCAAAGACATCTTCAGGTACTTGGGCTTTTTCTAAACTTTCTTTAATTTTCACTTCCAAAAGCAAGCCATCAAGTAGAATGTAAGCATCAGCAATAGTAACATTTATGAAAGAACCCTTACATTCCTTATCCAAAAAGAGTTTAGAGGTTTCAGACAATCCTCTATAAAATATATGCATGAGCATCCAATCTCTCATGCCATGTTCCATTCCATAAGCTATACCTCTAAACCTTTCCCATGCTTTTACCATAGGTTCATCCTCTTTTTGTTTAAAGGTGATAACTATTTGTCTAATATTGTAAACCATTTCTGAAAAACAAAACCTTTCAATGAATGAAGCTTTTAGGTTAAACCAATTGCTAAAATTTTTAGGTGGCCATTTTAATATCCAATCTAAAGCTTTTCCAGCTAAGGAATAAGGAAAAAGCTTTACTTTGATCACATTAGCATTGGCATGAGTCAAGTTTAACACTTTGCATCTTTCATTAAATTTGTTAAGATGGAGTAGAGCATTTTCTTTCGGTTTCCCAGAAAAACGGTGTTCATAAATCATTTTAGTGACATTAGGATCTACCTCAAATTCTACAACTGGAATATTCATATCTTGAGGAAAGTTCCTAACACTAAATGGCCAGAAGGTTCTTTTTTTCATTATAGCAAGTTTTTTTGGTATTTTTTATTTTTTATGCAAAACTGAAATAAATATGATATGATATGCAATGACACTAACAAAACAAATAAATTGCTTTGTAAGTAAAGATGGATAAGATGGTGCTCACGTAGGTGCAACCTCCCCAAGCTTAGGTGTTAGCACAAGTTGGTGACGTTGACTTTGTTGTGAGATGAATGCGATGATGCACACCCTTGGATAAATCTCTCAGCTACGATTCCCCGGCAACGGCGCCAGAAAACGTCTTGATGATCCCGAAGAGCAAGTCTTGATGCCTGCACAAATAAACGGGATTAGGTTGAGACTCCAAGTGCAGAGTGTGTAGTAAGTGGAAGACAGTTTCCCCACGAGGGGTGACTCGAGGGTTTAATATCGAACTCTCGGGGAATCTGAAGTGGTAGATTTATCTTCTTATCCTTCTTTTGGTTACCTACAAAACAAGGTTAGATGTTTTGGTCCTCAACCTCACCTGTGGTTGTCAAGCACAAGGTGTAAGAATGATATCAGGATAGTTATGCAATGCAAACAAGAAATAAATATGCAATGATGTTGGATGCAATGATAAATGATATTTTTGGGTTTTTGAATGATGTATGCAAGATGAAAAGTATTTTTGTATTTTCGGATTTAATGATGGCTGAAAATAGAAAAGTGGTATATGGTGTTGGAAAGGTGTTTCTTATGATTAAAAATGGACTGGGGTTCATGGTTTCACAAATGCACTCTCTCTTTATAAAGTGGTAGACAATGGAACACACACAGTTAACATATGAGATTGCAACACAGGGTTTGATAACAAGTTACTTAGATATATGGGCATCACGTCCTAACATAGAGATCTTTTGGTTATTAACCTCTCTTATACTCACCAAGATGCGAACTAAATCATAACACCTCAGTAATTAAGATAACTCAGAGTATAGCATTAAGTATCATGACATGAAGTGAAAATAAGAACATGCTAGATCTAGTCATGGAGTAGTGGCAATGGTCACGCCCACATCCCCGGTAGCATGGTATTTTAGTTTATCCCTAGTGAGGTAACAAAGTAAGGTAAAGATACCAAAGTGGATCGCAGAACTTTCTCTCACGTTCACTGCACTAGCCACCCCCCCCTTACTCCAACTAATGCACACGTTCCCCCACACACGCTCTCATAAACATGCTTTATCAAAACAAGTAGACAAGAACGGGTTACATAATATGCATCTATACTCATAACTGAAACAAACATTGCAATCTCAAACATATATTAACTCATAAAGATCCACCACAAAGGTATTACAACGGTGACCGTAATCATGTTCAGCAGCTCATACGGTGCTAATTAGTGAAGCTCAAGAGAGGAGAGATACATAAGTTACTTCCACAAACCCATAGTCCAGAGGTGGACTACTCCCTCTTCATCATGGAGACGGTGGAGAAGTCGATGGAGAAGATGGAGACCACGCCGGCAGCGCCCCGCCGGAGTTTTCCCCCTCCAATCTGCAGCTCCTGATCTCCGTTTCGGTGTTTCTGTGTTTGTGCGGCGCTCCTTCCAGAGAACGTCGGGGGACCTTTTTTATATGCGTTTTTAGGTCAAAACTATGTCGGTGGAACGAAGATCGACGGCAACGGAGCCACGAGGGCCAAACGAGTGGGCCCCACGCGGCCACAGTACCTGGCCGCGTGGGCCACCCCCGTTTGGTCCTCGGACCTCCGTTTGTTCGCTTCCTTCGCCAACAGGTCTTCTTCCTTCCAAATATTGACGCCCGTAAATTTTCCAGATGATTTCGTTGACGTTTGGGTCCCTGAAACATTAAAATAAGAAAACAGGGTTTTCTGCCTGTGCAGGGTTAATTCCATAAAATAGGAAATCATTGAGATATTTCCAAAATCATGATAAAACATTGATATAACCCTTATATGATGCAAATATGATTGGAATATAAGCAATTAAAGTGCAAAGTTCATGTATGCATTTTACATGCATCACCATCTAAGAAAGTGGAGAGCCAAGTGGGTTAGGATTAACCAACTGAAGCAGATGCAAGGAGTAGTTGGAATGAAGACATGACGACTCTCATGATGGACGAAGATAAGTTGCTTTCACACCTCACATGGAATCATATTTTGTTCTTCCTTGTTCATTGCCAACTTGAACTAGTCTGTACAATCTAACAATTTGGCTTGTCAATATTAGGTCCACCCGAAGGACGAGGAGTTGTTGAACCAGCCCATAACCAACTTTGCTCAAATGAAGAAATCTACACGAGAACAAATGTTCAGGCTCCTAATATGTACACTCCAGCATTGTTGATCCAGGCTATAAACTTCCTTGCGGACCACAAAGATGAGCAGATCATGTATGCCAACATGACTACCCCGCAAAGGAATACCTGGCTTAGGACCTACCTGCGCAACCAGTCTGTCGGTGCATTCCCTTTACACTAGTAGAACTGATTAGTGGTCTGTAATATGTTGGAGGAGGTATATATTAACCCCTCCGTTGATGAACTTCAGATGGAGCACGAGCTACTGTTCGTTTACTCCTGCTGCATCAGACCTGTTACTTTGATCCAGATGAACTCAGTTTTGTAATGCTATGATATTATGCTATGGTATGCTATGCTTGTTTCATCACTTGTCTTATCTGGTTTATCGGTAAGCATTGGGTAACCTCACCACAAGGTTGAAGAGGTTGCCGCAGCAGCAGATTTGCATACAACCAAACACAGCCATAGTTGCATATGAGCATGCAAAGGATGCTACCAAACACCTAGTTTCATTAGCTCAGTCCATGCCATGGTCTTTGTTGTTGCCTACCAAACTAACCAAACAACATGGCTCAAGGCCTGTATTGGCTCAGCAGGGCCCTTTGGAGCCTGCCCCCAGTGAACTCCAAAAGAGTTGCTTGCTACCAAACGCGCCCTTCCGGTCCACGCGGTGGTGCGTCCTGTCCTGCCCGTCCGTCCGAGCATGGATTCTTTGATTTCGATATCAAAGCAGAGCAGAAAATATTGCCGCTGAAGTCGAGTGGGAGGGTTGGTGCGCTGTGGGCATGGGTTTTTTTTTGTTATCTGTGGCGCACGACTATCTTTGTGCCCCACTGGTAAGAAACTACCAGTGGCATACAAATATAGTGGTGCGCCACCGGTATCTGTCTGCACCCCTGGCACCCAGAACATTTATGAAAGTGCATGTGTTGCCCATGTGTGGTTTTGGTAATTAATGACAATCCTTATGGACTAATGTTTGCATTGAGATATTCTTGTAGATCTTGTCCATAGCAAAAGATTGGAGTTCATGTGTTGGACTCTAGAAGATTACATGATGACCAAGGTTCTATCCAAGGGTTTATATGAAGAATGATCATGTGTAGAGTTGAGTTTATTGCAAGTATGGCTTGGAAAAGAAGATTGAGTGAACATTCATGTTTACTTCCAAACCACCATATATATCAAGAGAGAAGATGAAGTGCAAGTTCAATATGATCCATCTCGGAAGATATCATTGATTGAAGCTTGCAATGGAGACATGAAGACGGAACTTAGCGAGGCTCTCCCATAATGGAGTATGGGGGAGCATTTGGAGAAGTCTTCATCAAGCATGTGCTAGCAAGAACAATCAAGAAAGGTTTTCCAAATTGAGAGAGTCAAGATCGTCATCATCAAGCTCAAGTGGAATGCGCAAGGCAAAGGCATGATCTTGATAGGTTTTCTATTTTACCGGTCTCATGGTGTTAGTGAGAGACCGGGTTATAGGATAGACGGCGTACTATCAAGAGGGGCTCTCAAGTGAGTAACTTGATCGCATATTTGTGGAGAGCTCAAACCTTTGCATACTCGGCATTTCACCTTTCTTGGTTCTTATTTGGCTTTTATCCATGTGAGGATTTAGAGCTTGTTTTCATCTCCATACCAAGCTCTAATTCATCAAAAACGGATTTCATTTGAATATCTTGTGGTGTTTTTGATGTTGGAGGTTTTACGGTTTGTCTTTTCTAAGAGAGGTCAAACTCTCCACTTGTGGTTTCCTCCTCACATGATGGACTATGATGTGTATATTCATAATCTTGTTGTGCTTGTGAGTATCTTTCAAACAATCACAAGATCATACAAAACGGAGTCGGATGAGAAACATATTACGGTTTTGGTTTGGAGGTTTTATCGGTTGTTCTTTTATCGAGAGGTCTAACCTTTCCCCATTTGGTTTTATCCTCCATTGTTGGACTATGATGTTTCTCTGCATGATCTTGTAAAGCTCTTCGTTACGATTCCAATGAGCCAAAGATCATCGAAAACGGAGTTCGGATGCTCAAGATATCTTAGTTTTCGTGTTCGGTGTTGCTGCAGTTTTTTCCTGGCCGGAGTCTCCGGTCCCAGACCGGAGTCTCCGGTCTAAGCAGTTTTCCTGCAACGGCTCTTTTTTTTGGGAGACCTATAAAGGCCCCTTCTTCCCCAAAGAGCCCAAGTTTTTCCACAGCTCGTTTTTCTCTCTCTCTCCCACCATTGTTGACCTTGGAAAAGCTTGCCCCTCTCAATCCTCCCATGATTCTTGCATATCTTTGAGAGATGTGAGAGGAGATCTAGATCTACATTTCCACCAATCCATCTCTCCTCTAAGTGAGGGGAACCTAGTAGATCTTGATCTTGGAGTTCTTGGTGTTTCTCCTCTTTGTTCTTCCTCTCTTCTCCCCCCATAAGCATTAGTTGCTTGTGGTGGGATTTGAGAGTGAAGGATTTGAGCACTTGTGCTCTTGCCTTTGCATTTGGTGCATCGGTTTGTGCTCTCCACGAGGATTCGTGGAAGTTGAAAGCTTGTGAACTTGTTACTCTTGGGTCTTTGGACCCTAGACGCCCGTGTGGTGGTTGAGACCCTTGTGTGGTCACTTGTAGCTGTTCGGGAGCCCCCAATCCCGTTGTGGGTTGTGCCCCGGATCGTTGTTGAAAGGCTCCGGATTTCCGCCTCGAAGGATTCCGATAGTGGAAGGTGAACCAAACCTTTGTGGTGCGGTTCATCGGAGAAGAAGGTGAAACCTTTGTGGTTGTTGAACCATTGTGTTGGTTCACACCTCTCCAACGAGACGTACTCCCTTAACAAGGAGGAACTCGGGAATACATCCTCGTCTCCGCGTGCCTCGGTTATTTCTATACCCGAGCTTTTACTTATGCACTTTACATTGTGATAGCCTTCGTGCTTGAAGTATTCTCTATTGCTATCACCTTGTTGCTTGTCTTGCTTAGCATAAGTTGTTGGTGCACATAGGTGAGCCTAGTTTATTTAGGTTGTTGGCTTGTTAATTTAAACACATAGTTTTATTCCGCAATTATCAAGCCTAAACCGGAAAAGTTTTAATCGCCTATTCACCCCCCCCCTCTAGGCGACATCCTTGTCCTTTCAATTGGTATCAGAGCCTGGGCTCTCTTTTTGGGCTTTACCGCCTAGAGAGTAAAGATGTCGTAGAGAATTAGTGCACGATCCCACTCTTATATTCGATGGCACAAATTATGATGTTTGGAAAATTCGCATGCTTAACCTTCTTAGGGACATAACCCAAATTTTAAGAGAATTGTAGATATGGGTTTTTCTCCTCCAAAGGATTCCCAAAAGTTATCTTTAGAGGATGAGGAAAACTCTTATCTCGATACTCGTGTATCTAATTGTCTTATGTGTGTTTTGAGCGATGTAGTTCTTGCATCAATCATGCCTTTTCGGAACGCTCATGAGCTATGGACCAAGCTTCAAGATAAATATGAAGTGTCCAATATTATTGAGGATGATTGTTCTCCTCCACCTCCGGCCGTGATGAGTTCACAACTTCTTCCACTTCACCAACATGTGATTTGTCACAAGGTAATGATATGGTGAGTGGTGATAGAAATTGCTTTGTTGATGGTGAATATTCTATTGACTATACTTCATCTCTATCTCATTGCAATGTTCTATCTTTGGACTTAAACACTTCTAGCACTCCAAATGTTTACATGCTAGTGTTGATAGTCCTTGCATATCATGTAATAGTTGTTTAACTAAATCTCATGATGATATGCTTCATTGTCTTGTTGCCATGAAAACAATACTTCCATATCCTCTATTTCTTGTGTGGCTAACAATGTAGAGGAATCCCAACATTTGTTGGAACAAGACGTGGATCTCAATGGTGCTTCAAGTATTCTCCATCATCGCCCATTACTCATTTTTGCCTTATGGCTAAGGATTCAAAGGTTCTCCACCTTTGGAACCCTCTACATCTTGTGATGATGTGGATGAGGATTCTCATGGAGCGCTTATGGATGTTGAATCCATAACAAAGAAGGGTGAGATGGTATTTGGTGCTCTCCCCAAAGGTAGCAAAGCTATCCCTCCTCTAAGTGAAATCATTGTTTATGCTATTAAGAGTAGGGAAATCATTGAGGACTTGGAAACTCAATTTCTCGAGAAATGTCAAATTGAGAGAGAGGATGCCGATGAAAAGGCATCCTTAATGAATGCCCTTGAGGAAGAGCAAGAGCTTCGAGTGTCTCTTGAGGAGAAACTTGAATCTCTTGATGAATCAAATGATCTTATTATTGCTAAAATCATTAAGGAAAGAGATCATGCTATTGCTAAATATAAAGTGCTTAAAAAGGAAAAAGTTGAATTTGGTGTTGGCAATGCTAGACTAATTGAGGATATAGAGAGACTTGACAAAGCCACAAGGCTTTAGAAAGTGAACACTCTCTCCTTATCAAGTCTCATGATCAACTCCAAACTCAACTATCTAAAAATGATGAGCTTGCCAAGTTGTCTTCTTCCATTTCTAATATTGATGATGCTTGTGCTACTAACTCCACTTCTTGTGAAGCATCTATTTTGAAGGAGAATGTTGAGCTAAGGGCTCAACTTGAGTTGCTAACTAGCAAGTATGGAAATTGGAAGAAAGTCATGAAAAGCTTCTAGCTCTAATGATGATCTTCTAGCATCCTATGCTAGGCTAAAGTTAGCTCATGAGGCTATCACTACAAAGGTAACATCTTGTGAGCCTCATGTGGACAATGGCACAACTTCTACTAAAATGCTATTGCCATGTGCTAGTCCTAGTAATTCATCCACTCACAATTTGCTACATCTTGTGATGAATTACTTTCCATGCCTTGTTGCTCTAACAATGAAGCTCTACTTCCTCTAGTGTTTTTGTTGATACTAACCATGTAGAGGAATTAAATGAGCTCAAGGCCCAAGTCACTTCTTTGAAGAAAGACTTGGAAAAGCGTCATGTTGGGGATTCTACACTTGACAATATGTTGAGTGTTCAAAGACGCCCCAATGACAAGAGTGGACTTGGATTCAACTCCAATATCAAGAACAAGTCCAAGTTAACAAGAAGAAAAAGGGCCAAGAACAAGTTAAAGATTCGGCCAAGATTGTTTGCTTCAAGTGCAAAGTTGAAGGGCACCATGTTAGATCTTGCCCTTTGAAGAAGAAGCTCTTAGTGAGAAGCAACAAGGGAAGAAGCCTCAAGTTCAAACTCAAGTTCCTCAAGTTGAAGAACGGCCTCTTCCCAAGAAGAATCAAGCTACCCCTCCTCAAGTCAAGACTCCAACTAAGAAGAGAGGAGGAAGTAGATGTTGCTACCTATGCCGTGAGAAGGGTCACTTGCTTCTTCATGCACAAATGGTACCTTATCCAACCCCATTATTATAATGATGATTATTCTCTTCGGAAGGATAAGGTTGGCAATGTGTTTGCCAAATATGTTGGTACTCAAAGTGGTGTCAAGAAAAGAACCATTTGGGTTGCCAAGCCTATTGTGACTAACCTCTTAGGACCCAACTTGGTTGGGGACCAACAAGCTAAAACTTGATCAATAGGTGTTGTTGGAGGGCATTGGAGACTTGGCTACTTATGAAGAATTAAGGGATCTTCATCAATTATATTCTCTCAAGTCAAGTCATTTGGATTATATTGTTCTATCTCATATCCAATGTTCCTCCTTGCGGTAACTTTTATTTAAATCATATATACATTGAAAGTTGCTTGCACCCTTGCATGTGTTAGGTTTTGTACCTTGCTAGTGTTTGTATGTGTTGTGCTCTCTACTTACTTATCTTGAGTAATCAAGTATGTGTATGTTGGTTTGCACACCATTTACTTGTGTTGAGCCTTATTGCTTTTATTTGATATCTTATCTTGTTGGCTCTCTTTTGAGAGATTAATGGACTATCCATTTTGGGGAGTGATATGCTTCGTGCACTTCACAATCCTAAAATGTGTGTACATGAGGAATACCACTTAGTGTTGATATATAATATTATCTATTCTCTATGTGGTATGTCATCTCATGAGAAATTCAAATTCTATAATGTCCATTAATTTCTCTAGTTGGTTTTGTTTGCCTCTTGTTAAAAAATTGGATTATCACATTATGGGGGAGTAATAAGCTATGTGCATATTACAACCTAGAAAATGTGAACATGTGAGGTATTGCCACCTAGAATTGATTTGTTATTAATCTTATTCCTATGTGGCATGTTGCTCAAACAAGTTCCATTTTGGTAAAATGATTTTGTTTAATCACTCTTTTGGATCTTGTTTGTGATGGACATTCTTGGTACGGTTTTCCCCAAATATGTTCGCATATCCTTTTGGGAAATCGATTGCTTCAAGCTACTCTTTGTAGTGGCTTTGCATGATCGCGTGAATACTTGAAGCTATCAAGAATATCTATCTATTTAAGCTTTGGCCTTTAAATCTTATCTTTGCCATATGCTTATTTGTTGTGAAATTGGTCTTCAATATCATTCTATATACCACCGAGAAATATCTCTATATACTCCTTGTCCTTGACAAGTGATACTCATATGTGTGGTGAAATTTGTAGACCATCTTCACTTTGGCTCTTGCTTTGAATTGCCTTATTTTATTGCCAAGGATTTTTTTGATCTAACTCTCTTGTCTTCCTTGTATCTTTTGGATCTTTGTTGCTCTACTCAAAATTTGTTTTATGTCTTCTTCTTTAGGAAAAGCAATGATCCAATCTTGTGCATTTACATTCAAAAGTCATACTTCTTGATAATGCACTATTCTTGGGAAGCTATCCTACATTGAGTAGAACATCATTCTTTAAATTGGTTTTGCATCTTATTGCTTTCCTTGAACATGACTAGTGTTTGAATAATATGTATGGAGAGTGATGATCCCATTTGTGTGCATTTTGTATTCAAATGCAAGATCATAAATAATGCACAAATCTTGGGGGAGCAATCCTATATGCTTTTGAACATTAGTTGTCTTCAATTGGTTTTGATCCCGATGACGTGTCTCTTTGGAAGACAAACATTTCTCGTCTTGGTACTTTGTGCCATCATGAGAAGTGTAGAGGGTTTGGTTTATTCCTTGATGATATTTTCATCAATTGGTATCTTACTTTCATTTGGCATCTTTTCAAAGTGGTATCTTCAATCATGTGTTGATTTGGTCTTTGATATAATTTGGACAATTTTTTTCTTGTCACACTTGTGTGTGCTTTCTTGGTTTAATTGGTGTTTTGTCCAAATTGTATCTTTTGGTTCTTGAAAGTCTTGTGCATGCATATTTACTATGTATATCTTATGGCATGCTTACTTTCGTTGATCCAATATATAGGATAAACTCCATCAAATCCTAAATGGCTAAGATGTGCATGAAATTCAATTTCATATCAATATGCACATATTTATGTGGAGTTTGTCCTATGTATTGTAGTTGCTCTAACTACTTTGGACCCAATGAGTTTGGGTACCATTTGTACTTGAATTTGTTTTAGGTACATTGGAGATGCATTGGAAGCTTGTCTCATTTACAAGGAAGGTGTTATCACCATGTGCTTATTGGAGCCAAGCTCGGATGATCGTGAACTCTTATCTTCTACATCACCAATGCTATCTCGGTAACAAGTATCTACCTCATGCATATTTTCTAGCTTTCAACCTTGTGTAGGTTGTATTTGGCATGAATTTCTCTTGTTGCAATTCATTTGGTTCTTGCAAAACAACTTTATTGCAAATGTGGCAAGCCGGGATGATTACATATCAAGGGGAATATATATAATCATTTTCATGATTCACCAATCCCAAATATGTTAATCTAGCACTTTCTACTCTATGTCTCATATGCAATATTGATGCTTTTCAAAATCATTTGCCTTTGCGATACTTGTTATCTTTCTCGGAGCATCCCATTTCATTTTCCCTTGTGGATATTTTTGATGCTATGATGAGATTGTGTTGGAAGTTCATCTATATCCTTTAAGATAAAATTGAGCTTTGTGCTATGCTTTTAAGCAATGATCTTATTGGTATATATATGACTTCCTTGGATATCATGTTCTTCACCGTTGTATCTATTTTGTGTGTGCATGTTTATTTGTGGACTTATATCTTCGTGATTGTGTCTACTTAGAAACTTATACACATGAATAGTTACATCTTTAATTGGTATTCCAATTCTTTAGTGACCACTTTTATTGCTTTTGATTTTTGGTGGTTTCTAAAAGGCACAAGCTTTGTTTTTCATTTGGTATATTTTGCATCTTAATAAGCTTGTGGACCTATTTGCTACTCTTTGTTTGTGTTCAAAATTATCTAGGAGGGAGTGAGGATTCCATGTTGTGCACAACATATTAAAATGAAAATCCTACTTTGTGCACGTACCTTGGGGAGTTCCCTCTTGATTTTTAGAACACTTTTTCGGATCCTTTGATTGTTACTTCTTTTGTCGAAGTATCTTTCTTTGTTTTCTTTTGCAATCTTTGGATCCTCAATATAGTTTGATCTCCTTCCAATATTCGTCATTGGATATGTGCATTTGATTTCACTCATATTATGAGAAATGCACACATTATGGGGGAGCTCTTACTATATTGGCCTTCTAAATTTTTCCTCCCATTTCGGCAATCGATGCCAATGGGGGAGAAGTTTAGAGGGTTTAAGGGAATTTGGTTTATGCTTTAGTTTCGTTCTTAAGCATTTGCCTTTCATGCTCTTGCATCCTTGCTCTTTGTGTTGCATGGTTGCTTAATTCATTATATAAACCCTCGTAAAAGGGATTGTCATCAATTACCAAAATGGGGGAGATTGAAAGTGCATGTGTTGCCCCATGCGTGGTTTTGGTAATTAATGACAATCCTTATGGACTAATGTTTGCATTGAGATATCTTGTAGATCTTGTCCATAGAAAAGATTGGAGTTCATGTGTTGGACTCTAGAAGATTACATGATGACCAAGGTTCTATCCAAGGGTTTATATGAAGAATGGTCATGTGTAGAGTTGAGTTTATTGCAAGTATGGCTTGGAAAAGAAGATTGAGTGAACATTCATGTTTACTTCCAAGCCACCATATATATCAAGAGAAGAAGATGAAGTGCAAGTTCAATATAATCCATCTCGGAAGATATCATTTGATTGAAGCTTGCAATGGAGACATGAAGACGGAACTTAGCGAGGCTCTCCCATAATGGAGTATGGGGAGCATTTGGAGAAGTCTTCATCAAGCATGTGCTAGCAAGAACAATCAAGAAAGGTGTTCCAACTTGAGAGAGTCAAGATCGTCATCATCAAGCTCAAGTGGAATGCGCAAGGCAAAGGTATGATCTTGATAGGTTTTCTATTTTACCGGTCTCATGGTGTTAGTGAGAGACCGGGTTATAGGATAGACGGCGTACTATCAAGAGGGGCTCTCAAGTGAGTAACTTGATCGCATCTTTGTGGAGAGCTTAAACCTTTGCATACTCGGCATTTCATCTTTCTTGGTTCTTATTTGGCTTTTATCCATGTGAGGATTTAGAGCTTGTGTTCATCTCCATACCAAGCTCTAATTCATCAAAAACAGATTTCATTTGAATATCTTGTGGTGTTTTTGATGTTAGAGGTTTTACCGGTTTGTCTTTTCTAAGAGAGGTCAAACTCTCCACTTGTGGTTTCCTCCTCACATGATGGACTATGATGTGTATATTCATAATCTTGTTGTGCTTGTGAGTATCTTTCAAACAAGCCCAAGATCATACAAAACGGAGTCCGGATGAGAAACATATTACGGTTTTGGTTTGGAGGTTTTATCGGTTGTTCTTTTATCGAGAGGTCTAACCTTTCCCATTTTGATTTATCCTCCATTGTTGGACTATGATGTTTCTCTGCATGATCTTGTAAAGCTCTTCGTTACGATTCCAACAAGCCAAAGATCATCGAAAACGGAGTTCGGATGCTCAAGATATCTTAGTTTTCGTGTTCGGTGTTGCTGCAGTTTTTTCCTGGCCGTAGTCTCCGGTCTCCGGTCTGCGCGTTTTGTTTTTCGCTCCTCAGGACGGCAGCCTCGGATGGGGGGTTCGGAGTGACCCCGGAGTGACCCCAGAGTCTCCGGGGGGTTTGTCAAAAAGGTAATAGTTACATTTGTACCATCTCTTTTAGCTTAGAAATATTACTCTTTATATCACTTTTCTACTTAAAATGTTTCTATCATCGAGTCTTATTCCTCGATGATGGAACCTCCAACAGTTAGGCAATACAACAATGGTAGTGAGTTCATGGGTGCTCCATACGATACAAAGAGTTAAATTTCTGATGTCCACTTTATTTTGTATGCTACTAATGTGTTCCACAAATCTATGCTGGCCTTTATCTATTCTACGTCATTCTTTACATGTATTGTGAAAACAAAACATGTTGGTTTTATACTAAACGTGTGCAAAAAACACACATTATTATTATCATTTTGCCACCTATTTTATATCAACGTTATACAAAATGTAAACCGATATGAGAGTCATTGTATTGGGTGCCAAGTCGCATTCCTAAATCTTTAGCCAGGCACAAAATGTAAACCGGTGATGTTGGGGAGAGAAAACAAAAAATGAATGTGAGGAACCAAGCACCGAAGTAAGAGATTCGGGCCGAGCTGATTCTACAGACTTACGGGCCGAGTTATGTAGAGTAGAAAGCAAAGCTAGCCCAGAGCCGAAGCACCCAACAAGGCCTGGACCAGCCTATCCAAGCCGATTAGGATATATCCTCGTGAATCGTGATCCAGACCCATCATCGGTTTGCTGACAGTATCCCTATCCAATGCACACGTCGTCGCCAGCACGGCACGTCGCGTGTATCGCTCTCGCTCGCGCCGAGGAAAATATTTAGGAGAAAAAAAACCTCGAAAAGAAGGAAGAAGAAGAATTCCCCCCTCGGAACTATCGGATCTCGAGACGACGATATCCTCGCTGGCTCCCACTCGTCGTCTTCCTCCTCCTCCTCTCCGTCATCCTCCGCATCCACTCGCGAGCACAGCAGAGGGGACGCCGGCCAATCGGGAGGCCATTAATCCCACTCCAAGGTACGAGGTCGTTTTCCACTCCCACGTACTTCACTCTAGTCCCCATAGTCAACTCCCCGATTTACCGCGAGTTTTTTCTCCATCCTAATTTTTTACGGAAAAGTAATACTGATTCCTGAGGTGGTGTGCGATCGCAGGAACGTACAGGCAGGCAGGCCCCATCGCGCCGTTAAGATGATGATGCGGTGCGCCGTTAAGGGCGTCGGCGTCGTAGGTGGCGAGCGGAGGTCGTCGCCTGGTAGCGGCGGGAGCAGGAGCGTCGTGCGGATGCCGGAGGGCCGCGGGCTCTGCTGCGGCGTGAGGTCGCGGGCGGCGGATCTCGCGGGGCTCGAGATGGGCCGGCAAGCCACCGGCGCCGTCTTCCGGAGCCCGCGCTACGGCCGCGTGAGCGCCACCGCCGGAGGTGCGTCGTTCGCTACTCCCGCCGTCCTGCGTGGTCACTGATTGGGGGCTTCTGCCATCTGGGGCTGGTTGTTAGGGCTTGGCTTACTGCAAGCTAGATTCCCCGTGTGTCTGTGAGTATTGGATACGGAATATGACGGAGGGTCAAGCGTGCTGTGTCGGACGGCAATTTTGGTGTGGATTTCGTTGTGGATTGTTGGGGGCACGGATGCGTTTGGACTCTGTAGTACTACCAGCCTAGCAGGTGTCATCGTCCTGGGTGGTGGTTGGCACCGGGCTTTGACATTTTCTGTCCCAGATTCAGCTTGTGATCCAGCTTCTGATGTACTATCATGGGAGTGTCCTTGTGTTGTGTTGCATAGTATGCTCCAAATTATGCACGCCGTTGGTAAAAGAGCTGTCACCGCTGTGCATGCAGACTGTAGTTAGTTAGTTTTTACATAGTGACCATGGCGGTGTATCACCCGGATTTATTTGTACGGTGCTTTTCTGGGGGTTATTGAAGTATAATGTGTTATTATAAGGGGGAAATAGGCAACATACATTTTTGAGTGTTTTACCAACTTTGTGTCAACTGTTAGACCGTTGTGATACTGTTTCCAACCTTGTAGCAGTTGTCCATGTGTTGTCCATACCTTTGTTTCTGCAAATTTGTACTGAAATACACTTTCAAACATGTCAACTAATCTCGACCCATGCACTATCTTATCCAGTTGACCCCGAGGATATTCTGCCGGACAAGGTTCAAGCCAAATCTTCTGGAAATGTTCTGCCATATGTTGCCATTGCTTGCTTGGGGGCAATTTTGTTTGGCTACCATCTTGGGTATGTTCTACTTTCCACTCTACTATATAGTGAAGCACAGTTTCCTATTCTGAATTTACTTGATATATAACAATGTCTAGCAAAATTGAATCTCTCATTTTGACTGTATGTGCTTTAGTGTGGTCAATGGCGCACTTGAGTATCTTTCGAAAGATCTTGGGATAGCTGAAAATGCCGTGTTACAAGGTATGGCTTTCTTTTACCTGCTCAACATATAAGCCATGCTTCAATAGTTGTACTGTAGTTTTTGAACCTTTTTTACTACATAGCCTTCTGTCCGTGTCTGTAACGGGGACATATGAAATTTCAGATCAGTTCTGTACAACCTTTTCTTTTGCAACACCCTGTTTGCATACTAATTTTTGAATGGGTAAGAATAATATATACGCTAGGACTTCATAGCATGGTTCCATGAGGTATTATTTTGCCTTATGCTTTACAATGCATCTGCCTTTCACTCAGGATGGGTGGTTAGCACAACCCTTGCTGGCGCTACAGTAGGTTCTTTTACTGGAGGTGCTTTGGCTGATAAATTAGGGAGAACACGGACATTTATCCTGGATGCAATCCCTCTTGCTGTAGGTGCATTCTTGAGGTGTGTTTTGAGGCTCAGTTCACAGCTATAACAATTTAATGTTCAAGGCATACTATTGCTGTGTAAATCTAACCCGTAAAACATTTGTAGCGCAACAGCTCAAGATGTTCGCACAATGATTATTGGCCGATTACTTGCTGGGATTGGCATTGGGATCTCTTCTGCTCTTGTGCCCCTTTACATATCTGAGGTTTTGTATCAAAATTATTGCAATCACTGTCAGCAACTACCATCTGTGATGTTGAACTTCCCCAGCTGAGCTATTTGCACGTTGCAGATTTCACCAACTGAAATACGAGGAGCACTTGGTTCGGTTAATCAGCTTTTTATCTGCATTGGAATTCTCGCAGCTTTGGTAGCTGGATTGCCGCTGGCACAAAATCCTGCTTGGTGAGTTTCCTCCTGTCCTATTTCTTTTCTGTCACTCCATTGTCGCCTTTCAAACTTTCTTGTGCTTGTGCAAAAAATCATGTTATTTACCAACTTCTGAATTCTCAAGACTTTTTTTTCGTAATTAGAAGGGGGCCTAATCTTAATTTGTTTGGGAACAAATTCAATTGTAAGGAAGGAAGTTTGAAACGACAAATCATGTTTTGTACCCATTTAATATATAGGAAATAACAAGAGATGCAAATCACAACAAATTTGGCATGATAAACAGATGTGTTGTTCAGTTTGTTTTATCTGTTTGTGGTTGTGTGTAATCAGGTGGAGGACAATGTTTGGAATTTCAGTAGTTCCATCTATTTTGCTGGCTCTAGGAATGGCCGTTTCACTGAAAGCCCTCGCTGGCTATTCCAGGTTTGTGTTGTGCAAATTCTTTCACCATATTTCGTACTCAGGGGGCAACACAACACTTGCAAATAACTTTTGTGTGATTTAACTACAGCAAGGAAAGCTTTCTCAAGCAGAAGCAGCCATAAAAAAATTGTATGGGAAGGAAAAGGTTACTGAAGTTATGTATGACCTAAGATCTAGTGGGCAGGGATCTAATGAGGCAGATGCCAGCTGGTTTGATCTTTTCAGCAAACGCTATTGGAAAGGTATTTTTGCTAGTCTGTATCAAATTTGACTTCTTTTGGTTTTCTAAATTTTGCGCCATGTCACCACGAAATTGTTTTCCAATACCCTTTTACTGCTAGCATCTGACATTTCCTCAAGTCAATGACTTGGTACCAAAAACTTACTGATAAAAATGGGTGTGTCTTATAAGTCCTGAATCTTGTAGATGCACGTGGTTTGGGCAGAGCAACTTCCGTCTATCATCTATGAAAACAAAACAAATGCACACAAATGTTTAAGATATTAGAATGGTTTTTATGCTTATATTTGAATAGTTGGACGATCTAAACTATGAACTCAGGAGTCACTTAGAACTTTTCATAGCAAAACTGTCGCTACAATCATGTTCTTGACAGTACACAATGCCATGAATATCATGTACTCAGGCTGGAAGTTGATTCTGTAGAGGCTACATAACTTGGCTAGCACTGTATGCACTTTTTTTTGTTCTCTTATTACTGCCTGTATCATAACTGATTATTATGAAGAAATTTTGCTTCATGTGTTCTGATATGTTTCTCATTTCGTAGTTGTTAGCATGGGAGCGGCACTGTTTTTGTTCCAGCAACTTGCTGGTATAAATGCTGTTGTATACTACTCTACATCAGTGTTCCGCAGTGCTGGCATTGCATCTGATGTTGCAGCGAGTGCTCTTGTCAGTGCTGCCAATGTTTTTGGTTAGTTCAATGTTGTCAATATTATTTAAGTTGTAACTTTCAACGCTTTTCCTGAAATGTATATGTATTTCTCCTAGGCACCATGATTGCATCTTCACTGATGGACAAGCAAGGAAGGAAGAGCCTTCTGATAACAAGCTTTTCTGGAATGGTATTAAACCATGTGTGTTAGCGTTTCTCAATATAGAAATGATTTGCAAATTTACCTCTTCTTTTCTCTTGAAGGCTGCATCGATGTTACTCTTGTCACTGTCCTTCACCTGGAAGGCTTTGGCACCTTATTCGGGCACACTTGCTGTTGTTGGCACTGTGCTGTAAGTGGTTTACATTCACCTAATATGGCCCTGTGCCGATCCTTTTGTTAATTCGAGTCTTTTGACTTGAAATCTTCTGAAATTTAGGTATGTGCTGTCTTTTGCTCTTGGAGCTGGCCCTGTTCCAGCACTGCTCCTTCCTGAAATATTTGCCTCCAGAATAAGGGCCAAGGCTGTTGCATTATCGCTGGGCATGCACTGGGTAAGTCTCTAGTGGTTACATTTTGACATGCAGAAATTTGCGCCACTCAGTCGTATTTTATATCCTTCTATAGCAGCATGTCTTGTTTATTGTCTAATACAAGGGAGTCATCGGTTGTGCATTAGGTGACGTCTGATTGCTTTTAGATACTGTACATCCCTTCTACTTCGGTAGATAGTTGAAATTGGAAAAAAATTACATTGTGCTTCATTTTGTAACAGTGACACACTGAACACAGTTTATCCCTTCTGCTTGCTAAGATGATCAGTGTCGTGGGATAATTAAAATGTTTTCGTGTGCACATATATACCGTCATGACTGAATCATGATATGTTTCTATTTCTCTTTGCAGATATGCAACTTCTTTATTGGCCTGTACTTCCTGAGCGTCGTTAACAAGTTTGGAATCAGCACCGTTTACTTGGGATTCGCATCTGTGTGTGCTCTTGCGGTCCTTTACATAGCTGGAAACGTGGTCGAGACCAAGGGGCGATCTCTCGAAGAGATTGAGCGGGCCCTCGCCCTCGCCCAGTAAAGCCGACTCCAGTGGCGCAGGTGTTTTTTTTTGGAAGTTCTGACCTTTATGTGGTTACGGAAATAATAAACGAGCTGCAAGATCACCACCGATGCCATGAAATCAGCTGTTCATTCTATCAAACCTCAGAATGAAGAGCTGCGGTGGCCGGAGGCGGAAGATTAGGTTGTTTTCTAGTGTACAGATGAACTCTTTTTGAACTGTTGGGAATAAAAGTCCAATTTGTCGAATTTTAAGCAAACTTGGTTACTATGTATTTTCCCATCTAACGCGCGTTGCTGTAGATAGCTCCTGATGTTCAATTCACATGATGCGGATTATGCCTAGCAGTTGAACAAACGGGCTGTGAGTATTTTTATACTCAGAGAGATGGCCTATCTTGCAGAAGTGTACATTTCGAACAAGGTATCAGTAGTGGCAGTGTGCCGCGACTCTTGAGCTGGGTACAGCATCTCCGAGTCTTTGACGCCGATCGACTCGTGCCGATTGCCATTTTAGCAGAGCGAATGTCAACTGGGGCGAGCTCGCTGACGACCAGCGGCAGAAATTTCACTGACACACTCGTATTACTGACGTAAAATATGGTGGACAGACGCTATTAGCAAGCCAGTTCTTCCTGATCCTGAAAAAAACTTAACCGTAGTATGTCAATTGCCTTACTCAGATCACACAGTTTATGAAAGAGAAAATGCGAGGTCATTCATGGCAGATTATTTGTTCAGAGAAACCAGATCACTCCATGGCGAACAACGAGAGATTGATTACACTTTCAGAGGAGAGGAACCAGATCACTCCTCCATGGCGCTGATGAACGCCTGGTACACCGCGCTCCTGAGCTCGCCCCGGCGCACATCGGCCTTCATCTGCTCGACCTGCTGATTCCTCACCTTGGCCTCCAGCACCGCGGCCTGCTCGTCCCCCATCATCCCGAACGCGTGTCTCATCATCCCGGGCTGCCCGCTCCGGGCGTCGATCGCCTCCACCTCGGCGGCCAGGCACGGGTACATCCGCTCCAGCTCCTCGAAGCTCCTACGCTCGTGGTGCGGCTCCGCGCAGGGCCGGCTCCTCTTCGGCTCGCCCTCCCAGATGCGCTTCGAGAGGCGGAAGATCCGGACGTCGTCGTCGGTGACGGGGACGGTGCCGCGCCTGAGCCGCCGGACGGAGGCGTCGTAGCGCTGGCGCAGGAGACCCACGCGGGTGCTGATCTGCTCGGCGCTCACGTGTGGGAGGCTGCCGGCGACGGCCGCGGCGATTTCGGGGCGGCTGGGGAGCCGGCCGTGCTGCTCCTTGTGAGAGGCCATCGCCTCCAGGAGGACCAGCTCGTCGGCGGCCGGCCAGGACCGCGGCCGCACCTCGGTGCCGAGCCTCCTGTACGGCCGCTTCTTCTTGGCCGGCGGGGCGGAGCTGATCTCGTCCGAGGAGGCGAACTCGTAGGGGTCGTGGGGAGGTGAGGGGGACGGGGATGGTGGGAGGCTGATGTCGTCGGAGGAGGACATGGAGGAGGCCGTGGTCACGACGGAGGTGGCGGGAGGCATCGTCGGCGGCGGAGTGTGGACGCGATTTGGGGGGACCTTGGAGGATTTCTCTGGATTTATAGAGGTAGAAGAAGATAGCTTAAGTTGGGCTGAAGCCCAAGACAGTTGAGCATTAGGCCGAAAAGTCCATGAATTTTCTGGATGTTTTTTTTGGGTAAGTTCTATCACAGCCAAGCATACGGGAATATCTCTACTATATAATACGAGTAGTGTTTCTTCCTTCGTCCGTCGGTACGTCGCGGTGGTACGTACGTCGCGCGTGGCAGTTTTGCAAATTAACCCCGCAGAAATAGTCAAATCAACCCGTAGTCCGGTTCGACCCCCACCTCCCACCGGCCACCGCTTCCTCCTCCCACACGAGTACACGACGACCGCCGCGGCCACCTCGCGTCACGGGGAGGGCCCGCCCAATCACGTCGGCCATGGTGCACAGCGCGTACGATGCCGTCGAGCTGGTGTCCGGCGTGCCAGACCGCATCGAGGCCGTAGCCTCCCACGCCGGGAAGCTTCTCGTCGCGGTCTCCGACTGCTCCCCCCGCATCTACTCCACGCTGGCCCCCGACGACGGCGAGATCCGGAGGGACGGACCCTACACGCTCGAGCGCAAGGAGCAGCGGCTTTGACGCCGTGCGCCCTCCGCGATGGAGGCCAGCGCCAGCCGCGACCTCCTGCTCTCTATGAGCGCCGGGGCCTGCTTTGCCGCCGGCCGCCCGAAGCGCCTAACCGTCTTTCCCCTCGACGGTGAGGATTCACTCACCTGCTTTTGATATGTTCGAGCACTTTATTCCATTTGCCATTGGTTTTAGCCATTCGATCGATTGGGGTCTCCGTGGAGCTAGAAATCGGTACTTGGTAGCAGCAGTACGGAGAATTGCAATTTCAGCATTCAGAGAATTAACAACTTCGGAGGGGATTACCGATTGGTGCTCAGAGTTGGTTACTGTAAAAGCATTGGCGCTCGATTTTACTCCCCTAATTTGGACCATTGACGGGATGTCTCATAAAGGTTACATTTATATACTCCCTCCGTCCCAAAATAAGTGTCTCAAAGTTGTACAAAAGTGGATGTATCTATACATGTTTCGTGTCTAGATACATCCACTTTTTGACAAATCTAAGACAGTTATTTTTGGACGGAGGGAGTATATCTTTCCAAGCCTGGAGTCCCACCGGAATGCTGAATATTTCTGTGAAATACATTGCGGATTTAGTAAAGAAATATAATTATGTGAACATCATTTTTTTTTACAGTAATTATGTGAACATCATGAACATTTATTAAGTATACCAGAATGATTTAAACTTTTGAGTGATTCGTCGATATTTACTCAAGTTCTGACATTCTGTGACTGCTTATGTTGCCAGATGATTTAGTATGCTGATGAGCTGGTATCTCCGTAACCTTAAGTACTGTAGTGCTTTTTGAACTTTATGCTATAATTCTGAGACATCAAAATCAATGTTTCATGGAACTTTGTTCTCTATTTAAAATGGTTGTGACCAGGTTTAGAAATTCAGAAAAGCTTATGAAGTACTATTTTCCTTTGTTAGTTGAAAGACTAATGTAGAGAAGTCTAAGTGTGTTGAGCACTTAGCAGCATTAGTACCTTATGTAAGAATATAGGCATCCATGTGCCTTTAAATTTTATTTTTCCGTGGTACATGTTTCATAGATTTGTGTAAGCTTCACTGCTAAAATAAGGGAAAATGTAATTTAGCAAAAACAAAAAGAAGAAATTGTTCGTTGTAAATTCATAAGTTCCTGCATGTTGTTCGATGCTTCCTACTCCTGGATAACCATGTTGCAAACAAAGATTGGGTAGTAAGTGCTGACTTTTTTTCCTTTTGAGAGGATTGCACGTGCAGTACAAGACAGTTCTACAACAATGATAGAACAAAATTGAAGATTTTTTCAAAAATAAAATGTTTGATTTACTTTAAACCCGTTGCAACGCACGGGCACTTTCCTAGTATTAGGCTAAAGCCAGATGCAGGTACAGTATGCGTACACAGAAACCGGATCGGTCCAAAAGGACGCGTGGACCCGTACACTTTGCAGAAACAACCCTCGAAACAAGGAAAATTACAAAGAAGTCCTCCGAGAGGTCTGCAACTCCAGACTCGAGCCGCCGCTCGCCGCCGGTGCCGTGAAGCACGACGAGATCGAGAAGCGCAGTCCAACACTCCCGAGGAAGAGGGACCCCCATCGCCGGAACGGCTTTGTGAACCTCTAGAAGGAGTACCAAAGGCACCCACCTATCGCTGTGGCGCGCGGGTCGGGGAACTTCCCCGGGCTTATCCTCTTCCTCCAGACCCGGCTCCTCCCGTCGTCGAAGACGAGGAGCATGGCCAGATCTGCCTGCCGCCGACCTTCCACCTAGCACGGTCCACGCCACCAGCGAACCGGTGGCCGTAGTACCTGCATCTGCACCTTCATCTTCCAGGCAGCGTTGGAGACGACGCCACCATGTCGCGGACGAAGAGAAGGTCCAAAAGGTCCCTGGCGAGGCCGCCGCCGCGTCGACGACCACCCCTGGACATAGCAGCTTCGCATCTCCCCGGCGCCGCACCCGACGCCGTTGAAACGGAGACGCGGCGAAGCTCTTTCGCATCGGCGGCGACATCAGCCGCACCCCGCGGCGAAACCCTAACAAGCAGCTAACCTAGACTACCTGTACACAGATCCGGCCGGAGATCCTACCCCCCTCCCCTCTCCGACGGCGCAGAGGCCGACGAGAGAGAGGAGGGCGGCGGAATCGCCGGCGGAAAACTCGGCGAACTCTGTTTCTCCTCTCCTTCTACTGTAGATGGGGAGGGGAACGAGAGAAGCAAAATTATCACAGCCAATGTTGTCGGTATATCTGAATCGGATCGTATCAGTACCATAGAGGGGGCAGATCCAACAAATCTGAGCCATCTAACCTTTATCCAACCCTCCAACTATCACCCGTCATTAGCGGTAAAACACTCTGAAACGGACACTCCGTCGCAATCCCCGAACCGTTCACCCACGAAACACACCATCGCCACCCCCGACGCCCGCGTCCACCCCCATCGCCGCCGCCACCGCCCTCCCGCCGTCGTAGCCCTGCCGCCAAGCCCGCTGCCATCCCATGCGAGATCCCGCAAGAGAGCCGCCGCTCCTGGGCCCTAAATTCCGCTCCTATGTCAGGCACTCGCAAGGGATACTCGAGGAACAGTACAGGATTCAGACAAGGAAATAAGATAAACAGTAGATAACTTAATCTAAGACAGGAAATTGATAAATTGCTGGGAAGGGAAAGTATGTAGAACAAGTAGATGCAGGAAAGAAAATAGGGTTTTGATTATCTCGTGCCACCCTGCCGCCCACTCTCCACGACTTATATACTGTCGTAGGAGCCACGAGTTCAAATAATCTGGAATACAAATTTAGGATATTCAAGCCTTTACATGAATTTAACTCTGAATCCAAAACTAGCCGTCGGATGCCTCGAAGCGGTAAGGGATCATCTTGACCGTTGGTTAACTGAAGAAGAACATGGTACAGCTATAGGTTCAGAGATGAATCCTGACAATACCCCCTGCCGAGCTTCAGACTTCAAGGCTGAAAAGAAGGAAACGTTGCTTGGATGAACTTAGCGTCCTCCCAAGTTGCTTCTTCAGGTGTAAGATTCTCCCAGTGTATTAACCATTGAGGAATGGGAATGTCATAAGATCCAGCATTGCAAGGGACTTGTCTGTACTGAAGAACAGCAAGTGGAGCAATCTTGACTTTTCCTTCTTCAGTAACCAGTGGGAGCTGAGCATTAGGTACAACTTTAGGACCCAAATGTCGCTTCAGCTGATTAACATGGAAGACATCATGCAGTTTGCAGCCCTCAGGTAATTGCAGTTTGTAAGCTACCTTGCCCACCTTTTGTATCACTCGGAAGGGGCCATAGTATTTTGAAGAAAGCTTCAATGAATTCCTGAGACCAAGTGCAGTTTCCCTATAAGGTTACATATTTAAGTACACCATGTTGCCAACCTCGAAGTTTCTGTCAGTCCTCTGAGGGTCAGCAAACTTCTTCATACGTTGTTGAGCCTGCAGTTAATTGTGCTGGAGTTTTGTGAGCATGTGCTCCTGAGATTGGAGGGTGATTTCTGCTTCTGGTGTTGCATCATCAGGAAGTGTAACCGTAGGAATCTGGGGTGGAGGATATCCATAAAGTGCCTCGAATGGTGTTGTTTTCAGAGAAGTGTGATAAGATGAGTTGTACCACCATTCTGCAGTAGGTATCCATTCACACCACTTCTTAGGTTCTTAGAAGGCCATGCTGCGCAAATATTGCTCAAACATTGATTTACACGTTCAGTTTGTCCATCAGATTCAGGATGATAAGCTGTGGAAAAGTGTAACTCCACCTTCAAAGCTGAGAAGATATCCTGCCCGATTTTTGAGGTGAAAACCCTGTCTCGGTCACTGACAATCACTTTAGGTGGGCCATGGAGTTTAAACACGTTATCAATGAATAGTTGAGCAACTTGGTGGGCAGTGAATGGATGAGATAGAGGTATGAAGTGGGCATATTTAGTCAGCCTATCAACAATAACCAAGATCACATCTTTGCCTTTGGACTTTGGGAGCCCTTCGACGAAATCCTTGCTGATTTCTTCCCATTTTTTCTTTGGAACTGCTAGAGGGTCCAGTAAGCCAGGGTAGTGTATTCTCTCAGTTTTTGAGATTTGGCAGATGGGACATTCTGCAACTTTAGCAGCTATGTATTGTCTCATATTAGGCCAGAAGAACATCTGTTGCAGTTTATGCTGAGTGACTTTAGCTCCTGAGTGACCATCAAATGTAGATGAATGGAAGGAATTGAATATTCTTTCCTTTAGATCAGTTGTAACTCCCACTCTATCCTGTTCTTGTATCTCAGAATGCCAGACTTAAGAGTGAAGGGTGGGTGGCTGTCAGGTATGACTGCAAGTTCTTGTAGCAATCGTCTGCATTTGTCATCGTTGACATAAGTCTCTTAGACCTCAGTGACCCATGCTGGTATAGCAGTGGAAATAGCTGAGCATTGCATCTGTGCATCATCTTGATTCTTTCTTGATAACACATCTGCCACAGTATTTTCTTTACCCTGCCTATACTCGATGGTGTAATCATATTCCAAGAGTTTCAGCATTAGTTTATGCTGAATTCCTTCCAACAAACGTTGGCTTGACAAATATTTGAGTCTTCGTTGATCAGTTTTGATGATCAATTGATTTCCTAGAATATAATGCCTCCACTTTCGCAGTGCTTCGAGAATTGCCATGGCTTCTTTCTCATAGACTGACTCAGCCTGTGCTTTAGGTCCAAGGCTTTTACTGAAATAGGCCAGAGGTCTTCCTTTCTGCATGAGAACCGCTCCTAACCCAGTGCCAGATGCGTCGGTCTCAAGTGTGAAAGGTAAGCTGAAATTAGGCATTGCCAATACTGGAGGGTTTGTCATAACTTGCTTCAGTTTCTCAAATGCCAGTTGATGCGCTTCTCCCCACACAGAGTTTTTCTTCAGAGCATCATGAAGAGGTTTACAGATTAAGGCATAGCCTTCAATGAATCGGCGATAGTAGCCAGTCATTCCCAAGATGTCTCTGAGCTTTTTTAGGGTTGTTGGTACAGGCCAATTAAGTATTTCTATGATTTTGGATGGGTCTGTTGCTACTCCATCGCCAGAGATGATGTGACCTAGGTACTCAACTGATTCAGTGGCAAAAGTACATTTGGTCATTTTAGCCTTTAACTGATGTATTCGGAGCAACTCCAATGTAATGCTCAAGTGCTTCTTGTGCTAGGCTAGGTTTTTGCTGTAGACAAGTATGTCATCGAAGAAAACCAATATAAATTTCCTCAGGTGTTGGGAGAAAATATTGTTCATCAGCTGCTGAAATGTGGCCGGAGCATTTGTGAGCCCAAAAGGCATCACCATGTACTCGTAGTGACCCAAATGCGTGCTAAAAGCTGTCTTGGCAATATCTTTTGGATTCCTTCTTATTTGATGATATCCGGATCTGAGGTCAAGCTTTGAATTTTTTTTGCTCCTTGTAGTTCATCCAATAAGTCTTCTATGACTGGAATTGGGTATTTGTTCTTGATGGTTAATGCGTTGAGCTGTCGATAATCAACACATAAACGCCAAGATTTGTCCTTCTTGCTCACCAATATCGCTGGCGAAGAGTAAGGGCTAGAGCTCATTCGGATTTCAGAATTTTTTAACATTTTCTGTACCAGCTCTTCCACAATGTTCTTTTGATGGCGAGGCATTATGTAAGGTCTTTGTGATGGTGGAGTTGATCCTTCAACTATGGGAATTTGGTGATCACATGATCTTGAGGAAGGTAACCCTGTTGGTTCTTCGAACACATCTTCGAATTGCTGAAGGATATCTGCCACTTGCTCATTTTTATCAGGATTACTCTTGGTGCTAGTAGTGTCAGGGTCTTGGAGCCGTATCAAGAACGCCTGTGCTCCTTCACGCAACAATTTGGAACAAGCTGCTGCTGAAATGATGCAGTTGTCCTGTGGTACTGCTCTGTCCATAAGAGTACACCAAGACCCATTAACTGTGATAGAGATACTTCTGTTCTCCCAGTCAGTATAATTTGGGCTGTGTTTCTTAAGCCAATTGGCACCTAACACCATGTCATATCCTTTCAGAGGTAGCAATTTACAGTCTTGGTCAAATTCATTAGCTTGAATCTTGAATTTGCATGCAGGGATGTGTCCTTCCGAAAGCAGTTCGCCTCCTCCTGCTACCATCACTTTTCTGGCAGGGTATGGTGTAACAATTAATTTTGCTTTCTTGACAAAAGCAGTATCCAGAAAGGTGTTAGTGCTTCCACTATCAATTAAGGCGATTGCTTCATAATTTCCCACTTTAACCTTGACAGATAAGGTTGTCTCTCCGGGAATGCCATGAAGTGCTTCAGCAGAGATGTGCATACATTTCTCTTTTACTTCCTTACTACCTTCTTTATCATCTTCCTTCACCCTGTTTTGAATTTCAGGTTGTGGAGGAAGTACTGCAGCTGCATCATGATAATCCTCACTATTTTCAGTTGCGTCTTCTTCATCACTGTGGCCTTGCATGTTGATGACGTGTAACATGTTCTTTAAGTTGGCGCATTTGTGTCCCACTGACCAATTCTCAGGACAGTACCAGCACTTGCCTTTCTCTCGGGGTCTTTCTACAGCTTGTCGAGGTCTGTTGTCTCGTGCAAGTTGCTGATTTGTAGGTCTGACTTGAGCTTGTGGTTGTGCAGGTTTCTTGTTGATTGATAGATATACTAACTCTTGTTGTCTTGCATGCCAATAAGCAGACTTTAGTGTGGCAGGGCTGTGGCCTTTGACTACATGTTTCACAGTATCTTTCAGGCCTGCAATGAATCTCAACAGAAAGAAATTATCTCTGAGATATGGGTGATCCCTACTCATCTTGATCATGTACTCTTCAAACTGATCAATATAGTTGTTGACTGAAGTCTGTTGTTTCAACAACTAAAATTGTTGGATGTTCTCATGCTCACTGATTGCGTGGATCACACGTTCGTTGGGAAACCCCAAGAGGAAAGTATGATGCAGTGTAGCAGCAGTTTTCTCTCAGTATGAAACCAAGGTTTAATCGAACCAGTAGGAGCAAGAAATCACTTCTGAAGGTTGTTGGAGGCGGAATATGGCACGGCGCAACACCAGGGAATCCGGCTACCGACGTGGAACCTGCACACAACACAATCAAACTACTTTGCCCCAACGAAACAGTGAGGTTGTCAATCTCACCGGCTTGCTGAAAACAAAGGATTAAACGTATGGTGTGGAAAACAGTAGTAAATTGCAGAGAATGAAAAGGAACAGTGTTTGCAGTTGGTTGTATTATCAGTGTAAAAGAATGGACCGGGGTCCACAGTTCACTAGTGGTGTCTCTCCGTAAAAGATAACTAACATGCTGGGTGAACAAATTACAGCTGGGCAACTGACAAAATATTGAGCGCATGACAATGCATATATATGACATGATGATTACTATGATATTCATGTGGGCATTACGACAAAATACATAGACCGTTATCCAACAGCGTCTATGACTAATAATCCACCGCCAGGTTGTCATCCGAGTTCCCCGTTGGTATTAAGTTGCAAGCAACGGATAATTGCATTAAGTAATGTGCGTAATGTAAACAAATGCATTAGACCTAACGGCGCACCCTTAAGCTAAGCATCGGTTATTTTATCCCTAGTGGCAACAGCACATCCACAATCTTAGAAGTTATTGTCACTCTCCCAGATTACCGGAGGCAGGAACCCACTATCTAGCATAAATGCTCCCTCTTGGAGTTACAAGCATCTACTTGGCCAAAGCATCTACTAGTAACGGAAAGCATGCAAGATCATAAATAATATATAAGATAGATTGATAATCAACTTGACATAGTATTCAATATTCATCGGATCCCAGCAAACACAATATGTAGCATTACAATAATCTAGCTACTGCCATGGACCCGTAGTCCAAGGATGAACTACTCACGCATCACTCCGAAGGCAGGCATGGTGATGTAGAGCCCTCTGGTGATGATTCCCCTCTCCGGCAGGGTGCCGGGAAGAGCTTCTGAACCCTCCCGAGCTAGGGTTGTCGGCGGCGGCGTTTCTGGAACTTTTCGTGGATAATGGCTCGGGTATTTAGGGTTTTCGCGTCGGGAAGAATAAATAGGCGAAAGGGCGGCGGCTGTAGAGCCACGAGGGCCCCACACCACCCCACGGCGCGGCAGGGGGGGGGGCCGCGCGGCCCCATGGTGTGGGTGCCACGTGGCCCTCCTCCGTCTCTCCTCTGGACTCCGTCTTCGTGTTGGAAAAATAGGAGGTTCTGTCCAAGTTTCGTCCAATTCCGAGAATATTTCCAGACTTGCTTTTCTAGAATACAAAAACAGCAGAAAACTGGAACTGGCACTGTGGCATCTTGTTAATAGGTTAGTCCTAGAAAATGCATAAAAATGCTATGAAGTGTATATAAAACATGTAACAATTGGTATAATATCAACATGGAACATCGGAAATTATAGATATGTTTAAGACGTATTAAGCATCCCCAAGCTTAGTTCTACTCGGCCTCGAGTAGGTAAAACGATAAAAACAAAATAATTTCTGAGGTGACATGCTACAATCATAATCTTGATCAAGTAGTATTGTAAAGCACATGTTATGAATGAAGTGATCCAGGTCAATGGTCTATAGTTTGCTAGCAAGTAGATAATGAGCAAACTACTGAATCATATAAGCAAAAAAAATTCATGAATAGTACTTTCGAGACAAGCATAAAAGAGTTTTGCATAAGAGTTAACTCATAAAGCAATAGATTCTAAGTAAAAGGTATTTAACCAACACAAAGGAAGATTTAAGTTTCAGCAATTGCTTTCAACTTTCAACATATATATCTCATGGATATTTGTCAACACAAAGCATATAATAAGTGCAATATACAAGCATATAAAAATTGTTGCACCAAAATTGACACTAGTGTTTGCTTCTAAGATAGAAAGAAGTAGGAAAACTGACTCAACATAAAAGTAAAAGAAAGGCCCTTCGCAGAGGGAAGCAGGGATTAAATCATGTGCTAGAGCTTTTTAAGTTTTTGAAATCATATAGAGAGTAAAAATAAGTTTTGAGAGGTGTTTGTTAATTGTCAACGAATCAGAAAATGGAAAGTACAATATGACCCCTGCCAACCAGACTTTTAAGAGCGGCTCCCATGAAGGACGTTATTTCTACCAGCAAGGCAGATCATCCCTCTTTCTCTTTTGTTTACACATGCAGATATTTCACTGTTTGTCATTGCTTGACTGATAAATCAGGGCAAAAATGTGAAAAGAATTAAGCGGTTAAAGTTGTAATTAATTGGGACTGGGCACCCCATTTGCCAGCTCTTTTTGCAAAATTAATGGATAAGCGGATGTATATGCCGCTAGTCCGGTGGTAAAGTCTGTTTGACAGTTGACATAAAGACATCCACCCCGTCCTCATGAGCTTGGTAAACATTGACACAAAATAGGAGTAATAAAGTTTGAATAGTTTAAAGGTAGCACATGAAAAATTTACTTGGAATGGCAAGAAAATACCACATATAGGTAGTTATGGTGGACACAGATGGCATGGATTTTGGCTCAAGGTTTTGGATGCACGAGAAGCATTCCCTCTCAGTACAGAGTTTAGGCTAGCAAGGTTATTTGAAGCAAACACAGGATATTAACCGACACAGCAAGACTTATATGAAAACATATTGCAAGCATTATAAGACTCTACACTGTCTTCCTTGTTAACCAAACCCTTTTACTAGAAAATATCTAGACCTTAGAGATACCAATCCTGCAAACCAAATTTCAACGAGCTTTACGGTAGTTCTTCATTAATAGGTTTTAACTACATGATACAAAAGTTTAAACATGAACTACTTGATAACTCAAAACAATTGACAAGTATCAAATTATCCAATACAGTGATCTACAAGAATATGTAAGCTTTTTCCATTATACCATCTACCACATGCAACATTTTCTGTTCCAACCAAACACCATTCAATTTATTTCAACATAAACTCTCCAAACAATTATAAGTGAAGCAAGAGAGTACTTTCTTTAAAAGAACTAACAGCTCTGAATAAGAGATGCATGCAAAATAGGAGCTAAAAGCATAGCAATAGCTAGACAAGAATACTCAACAAGTATAAGTGAAGAATATGAGTATTCATATGAAAAAGCGGAGCGTGTCTCTATCCGAATAAAGAATGCTGGGGTCCAATCAAGTTGACCAAAAGAAAAATAAAATACTGAAAATAAAAGCACACAGACGCTCCAAGTAAAGCACATATGATGTGAAAGAATTAAAATATAGTTTCACTAGAGATGACCTGATAAGTTGCTGATGAAGAAGGGGATGCCTTGGGCATCCCCAAGCTTAGACGCTTGAGTCTTCTTGAAATATGTTGGGGTGATCCATGATGGCTACGTGTTGGTGAACCCCAAGAGGAAGGTTATGATGTAGACAGCAGAAGTTTTCCCTTGAATAATCTACCCAAGGTTATCAATCCAGTAGGACTTGACGATCTATCGGAAGGTTGTTGATGTTGACTCCCCCTAGCGCTAGGGAGCTTGCACCAACGTGGAATCTGCACAGACACAAACCAGAACTTTGCCCAACACGAAACAGAGAGGTTGCCAATCTCTCCGGTCTTGCAGAAACAAAGAGTTAAACGTATGGTGCGGAAAACAGCAGGAAAAACAGCAAGTAACAGGAAACAGATGATTGCAGCAGGTTGTGTAAACAGTATGAGGAAATTGGACCAGGGTCCACAGTTCACTAGTGGTGTATCTCTCAGAACAGATAACTAGCATGTTGGGTAAACAAATTACAGCTGGGCAATTGACAAATAGAGAGGGCATAACAATGCAATACATGCCAAGATGTCTACTATGAAATCTAGTTGGGCATTACAACAAAGTACATAGACCGTTATTCCAACCGCATCTATGCCTAAATAATCCACCTTCAAGGCAGCATCCGCATCCTATTCAGTATTAAGTTGCTAACAACAGATTATTGCATGAAGTAAAGTGTGTAATGTAATCAATACAAGTGCCCTTGGACACTGCACCAATGTTTTATCCCTAGTAGCAACAGCACATCTACCATCTTAGACCTTTCTGTCACTGATCCAGATATCTAGAGACTGAACCCACTATCTAGCATAAATACCCCCTCTTGGAGTCACAAGCATCTACTTGGCCAAAGCATCTACTAGCAATGGAGAGCATGCAAGATCAAGAGCACATAGATAAACAACTTGAATAAACATGGTATCAATATTCATCGGATCCCAGCAAACACAACATCTAGCATTACCAGGCCCGTCGATGGCCATGTTCGAACAGCTCGACGGGACAGGGCCCCCGAATTCCAGACTCCAGAGCCCCCAGTTTGCTGGTACCTAGTACTCCTTTCTTCAGCCCAGCAGCCACGCAACAGCCCATTTAAAATTTTCTTTGTTTTTGCGGCCACGATCGCTGATTGATTGGAAAAGCAAAACACGATCGATCGTCAGCAGTTCCGCCGTCCGCGCCGCGACCTTGAGCGACGTCGCCAGAGCCAGACCTAGACGATCGCCCGTCGAGTCGCCAAAGCGACTACTGCAGCGCGCAGGAACTTCACGTCGCCGTCCGCCCGTCGAGGCGCCGTCTCCGTCTCTCTGAATTCTACGGATTAGAAACCAAACAGCCGGCAAACACTAGCACGCGTGAAGCTTTGTGAAGGTACGATCACACATCGCAGCCAGGCCTGATCGCTGCAATGCAAGCCTGCAACCTTGTATTGTATAGTCTCTTGTTAAATTGTTCAATGTTTTAATAAATTGTTGATATGCAACAGGCGAATCATGAACAATAATATCAGAAGAACAAAGTGTCAATCTGGTGCTGAAAAGAAGAGGAAAAGAGAAAGATTGGAAGCAGCAGCTCAATCTCAAAAGGGTGCTCTAGATAGATTTGTTGTGAAGGAACCTCAAATTAGTTCAGTAAATCAAACTCCAATTGATAATACTGATGTTGCCTGTGGTGCAGATGTGATAGAGGTGGACACGCACACTGAAGATTTTGATGAAGGTGATGCTAATATTAATAATGAAGACAGTGGTGCTAATGTTGATGATGATGCTAATGCAGACGGTGATGGTAATGATACAACTGTTGGTGGTGACACCAATAGTTCTTTTCAGTCGGATATATTTGACCCAAGAAATTGGGATGGTCTTGATCGTAACATGATTGATATTTTGTTGCAAAAGGGTCCTAAGAGAGACTTATCTATTGAGCAAGGTCCTAAAGACACATTAAATAGAAGCTTTTCTGCATCGGCATACAATAGAAAGCTCCCAAATAAAGAACCATGTGATAGGGAATGGCTTGTATACAGTAAAGAGCTAGACAAAATATTTTGTTTCTGCTGCAAATTATTAAAGAAGGGGCTTGTGAGAGGAAAGTTAGCAAATGAGGGTTTTAATGATTGGATACATCTTAGTGGTAGACTTAAAGAGCATGAAACTAGCAGAGAGCATGTCACAAATATGAGTTCATGGTATGACTTCCGTATGAGGTTCCAGAATAATCAAACAATTGATAAAGTTGCTCAGCGAGAACTTGACAAGGAAAGGGAGCATTGGAGAAAAGTTTTGTTTAGGATTCTTTTGATTATACAATTTCTTGGTGAGCACAACATAGCATTTCGTGGCAGCAATTGCAAGTTGTATGATGATAACAATGGCAACTTTTTAGGATTGGTTCAAATGTTGGCTCACTTTGACCCGGTTATGAAAGAGCATATTGACCGCATCACCAATGATAAAATTCGTGACCATTATCTTGGTCCTTCCATCCAAAATGAGTTAATAAGTTTGCTAGCTGATGCAATCAGGTCTGTAATTATTGGAAAGATAAAGGAGGCGAAGTACTTCTCTGTTATACTTGACTGTACTCGAGATGCAAGCCATCAAGAACAAATGTCTTTGATAATAAGGTATGTTGATACATCTTCAGATTCTGCTTGCATTCAAGAATCATTCTTAGGATTTTTGGTTGTGAAAGATACCACTGGGCAAGGATTATGTGATGCACTAGAAAAGAAATTGAAGAGTCTTGACCTTGATATAGCCAATGTGAGAGGGCAGGGATATGATAATGGGTCGAATATGAAAGGAAAACATCTAGGGGTGCAAAAGAAAGTTTTGGATATAAATCCAAGAGCCTTCTATTCTGCTTGTGGTTGTCATAGTCTGAACTTGACACTATGTGATATGGCAAATTCTTGTCGTAAAGCAACAGAATTTTTTGGAGTTGTTCAGCGCATCTATACAACATTTGCTAATTCCACTAAGCGGTGGCAAATTCTTAAAGATAATATTGCAGGATTGACTCTCAAGTCATTGTCATCTACTCGTTGGGAGAGTCGTGTTGACAGTGTTAAGGCTATAAGATTTCAAATTTCAGGAGTAAGAGAGGCTTTGTTACAAGTGGCTGAAAGTGATAAGGATCCATTGGCTAGTAGTCAAGCTCAATCCTTGGCAGAACATGAACTTGGCGACTTCGAATTTCTATCGTCTGTAATCATCTGGTATGACATATTATCTGTTATCAATATAGTCAGCAAGAATCTACAGTCAAAGGAAATGCTTATTGATATTGCAATTGAGTCTGTACAGGGGCTGATTTCATTTTTCACTAAGTACAGAGATAATGGCTTCTCAAAAGCATTGGAATCTGCAAAAGAAATTGCAACAGAGTTGGATATTCCTTCAGAGTTCCGCACCAAGCGTAAGATTAAAAGAAAAAGACATTTTGATGAGGAAGCAAATGATGCGTCTGTTGATCTAAAATCTGCAGAGGAGTCTTTCAGGGTCAACTATTTTATACCTATTGTTGATCAAGCTATAGCTTCACTTAACAGGAGATTTGAACAATATCAGGACTATGAAAAAATATTTGGCTTCTTGTTTACTTCAGATCGGCTACAATCCATGGATGATGCTAGTTTGTCGGTTGCTTGCACTAATCTTGAGAATGCACTTAAGATTCCGGAACATGAAGATGAACATGGGAATGAGATTAAAGAGCAAAAAGATATCGATGGAGCGGAATTGTTGGTTGAGTTGATCTTTTTTCAGGATTTGCTTGAGAAATCGATGGGTCCTATTGAGATTTTGAACTTTTTGAAGAAGCACCCCTATTATCCTGTTGTTAATATTGCATACATAATTTTGTTGACAATTCCGGTTGCGGTTGCATCGGCGGAAAGGAGCTTTTCCAAACTCAAGTTGTCGAAATCTTACTTGCGTTCTACTATGACGCAAGAAAGGCTCAATGGATTGGCGACAATAGCACTTGAAAATGATATCCTAGACAAGATTAATTATGAAGATATAATTGAAGATTTTGTTTCAAGAAATACCAGACGGATGATGCTTTTTAGTAGAACATGAGGTCAGTTTGTTAGACTTCAGATTTGATAAACAATGTAACTATTGTGGATGTTTGAAGCAGCAAGTTTCATACGCACTCTTTTCCTTACCGGGGTACCTACGGGAACTGGAAGGTTTTTAATGAGGCGGCTTGCTAGCTTAATATATTGGTTTTGAGTTATTTTTTTAGTTGCTATATCATGTAAATTTTTGGATTTCAAGCCCTCATTTTGCATTTCGCACCGAGGCCCCCGATTTCTGGAGACGGCCCTGAGCATTACAATAAGATGATCTTGATCATGTTAGGCAGCTCACAAGATCTAAACATGGAGGCACAAGGTAGAGAGACAACCATCTAGCTACTGCTATGGACCCGTAGTCCAGGGGTGGACTACTCACGCATCACTCCGGAGGCAGGCATGGTGATGTAGAGCCCTCCGGTGATGATCTCCCCTCCGGCAGGGTGCCGGGAAGAGCTTCAGAACTCCTCCGATCTGAGATTGACGATGACGGCCGCGACGGAACTTTTCGTGGAATATGATCGACCGTAATAGGGTTTTCGCGTCGCGGAGAATATATAGGCGAAGAGGCGGCGTCGGTGGCCGAGGGGGGCCACCACGCCATAGGGGGGCGCGGGCCCACCCTGGGCCGCGCCCTAGTGTGGCGTGGCCCCCTGGTGGGTCTGCTCCGACTCCCCTTTGGACTCCGTGATCTCCTCGTGATATTATTGACGATGTCTTTTGTTTCGTCCAATTCCGAGAATATTTCCTTAATAGATTTTCTGAAACCAAAAACAGCAGAAAACAGGGAACTGGCACTGTGGCATCTTGTTAATAGGTTAGTCCCAGAAAATGCATAAAAATGATATAAAGTATAGCCAAAACATGTAGCAATTGATATAATAACAGCATGGAACATCAAAAATTATAGATACGTTTGAGACGTATCAAGCATCCCCAAGCTTAGTTCCTGCTCGTCCTCGAGTAGGTAAACGATAAAAACAGATAATTTTTGAAGTGACATGCTACCAACACAATCTTTGATCAAATAACAATGTAATGCACATGATCTGAATGAAGTGATCCAAGCCAATGGTCTATAGTTTGCAAGCAAGTAAATAAAGAGTAAACATAAGTGATCACACAAGTGCAAACTTTCATGAATAATACTATAAAACATTTAGAGATATAATAGTCTAACATAATAGTTAGTTCACAGCAGCAATAATTTCAACATGAAAGTGTTTGTATCAACACAAAGGAAGATAATAGCTTCAGCATTTGCTTCAACTTTCAACATGTATATCATATAGATAATGTCAATGCAAAGAATATGATCAACCAAACACAAAGTTATGTAAAAACTGTTATACTGGAGTTGACAATGATGTTTGCTTAAGTAGACAGAAAGAAGTGGGAAAACTGACTCAACATAAAAGTAAAAGAATGGCCCTTCGCAGAGGGAAGCAGGGATTAACATCATGTGCTAGAGCTGTAGTTCCCGAAGGCATATAGAGAGCATAAAATATTGTTTTGTAAGGTAATGGTGTATACAGGTGTCAACAAATCAAATAGCAGGTACTTGTCATCTTCCATGGCTAACTAACTTTTAGAGCGGTTCCGAGAGTTTTTAGGACTGCACTTGTAACAAGCACTTATTGGTGACACTCCTCCCAACCATTTACTTTCCACAAACCATGGCTAACCGAATCCTCGGGTGCCCACCAACATTCACCATGGAGGAGTGTCTATTTATTTATTTATAGGGTGGACTAACCAGCTCTTTAATGCAAAATAAAAGGTGGAGAAGCAGATGAAGCTGCCAATCCTTGTAAATTAATTAGCATGGAAGATGACAAATCTCACTACTACGTCCTTATGAGCTTTTCAAGTAGTGACACAAAAAGGAAATGTAACAGTTTTGAGTAGTTAGTAGATAGCACATGAAGAAATTTACTTGGAATGGTGAAAACACCACATAATAGGTAGGTATGGTGGACACAGGTGGCATGGATTTGGCTCAAGGTTTTGGATGTACAAGAAGCATTCCCTCTTAGTACAGAGTTTAGGCTAGCAAGGTTATTATAAGCAAACATCATTATCAACTGGAATAGCAAGAGTGTACATAAAACACAAGGTTTGACGAACCATAGACTCCCACTGTCTTCCTTGTTAACACATAGCCTTCATCCAAAAATTATCTAGACTACTATGGACTTCCAATTATGCAACAGATTATTATAGCAGAAAATCCTTATAGTAGTTCTTCATTAATAGCCATTACTTACATGATGCACAAGCTTAAACATTAATTACTTGACAGCTCAAAACAATTGGCAAGCATCAAATTACTCAAGACAACGATCTAAAAAGATTCATGTAAGCATTTTATACCACTACCACATGCATAGCATTTTTCTGGTCCAACCAAACACCAATCAACTTATTTGACAACTCTCCAAACAGATATAAGTGAAGCAAGAGAGTACTTTCTTCAAAAGAAACTGAAAGCTCTAACAAGAGATACATGAAAAACTGAGAGCTAACAGCAATAACAGCAACTAGACAGGAATACTCAACAAGTATAAGTGAAGCACAAGAGTATTCTAATGAAAAAGTGGAGCGTGTCTCTCTCCCAAACATGAATACTAGGATCCAACAAGTATAGCACAGCAAACAAAACAAAACAAACTGAAAACAAAAACACACTGACGCTCCAAGGAAGAGTACACTAGCATGAAGCAATAAAAATATAGCACCATTAGAGATGACCTGATAATTTGTAGATGAAGAAGGGGATGCCTTGGGCATCCCCAAGCTTAGATGCTTGAGTCTTCTTGAAATATGCTGGGGAGGTAAGCCTCCCCAAGCTTAAGCTCTTCACTCTTCTTGATCATGTAATATCATTCTCCTCTATCAACACTTGAAAACTTCCTTCACACCAAAACTTAACAGCTTTTCTCATTAGCAGGTTAGTGCACTAAAAGATAATACTTCAAAGTTCTAGCAAAGACAAAACTCACAAGCCAACTATTTTAAACATTAGCCACTGTTACTAGGCTCAAGTGGGCACTTTTACACGAAAAGAAACCACTTAAAAACTTGTAAAAGAGAGAATGCAAAATAAAAGACAGAATCTGTCAAACCAGAACAGTCTGTAATGACGAATTTTTTCGAGGCACTTACGATGCTCAGATGAAAACTTTTGAAATAATGAAAGTTGCGTAACATCATCAGGAACATGCACAAAAAGTTTCAGCATTTTTCGATTTTTTCTGATTTTCTACTGAATTAAACGGTGACGAACAGCAATCTGTCCAATGCAGTCCCGAAAATAAAAACCAACTTTGCATTAGTAACTCTCCTTGGCACAACAAAACAGCAAATAAAAGATACAAAGGAGTTGCTACAGAGGTAAACAAGCATCCTTGACTAATACTGAAAATAAAAGATAATGGGTTGCCTCCCAAAAGCGCTTTCTTTAACGCCTTTTAGCTAGGCATAGTGATTTTTATGATGCTCACATAAAGATGAGAGTTGAAACGTAAAAGAGAGCATCAAGAAGCATATATAAAACATGTTTAAATCTAACACTCTTCCTATGCATAGGAGCCTTGTAAGAAAACAAGTAAATGAAGCACAAAGTGACTAGCATAGGAAGACAAAACAAGTGCAACTTCAAAATTTTCAACATAAAGAGAGGAGACTTAATATTATTGTGATATATGAAACTATGTCTCCCTCTCACATAATGACCAGTAGGTTTTAAAGAAACCATCATATAAAAGCAACACAAGAGAAAGCTCAAAACTTTCATCACAAAGAGAGGAAATCTAATAACATGAAGATTTCTATAACCATATTTTCCTCTCTCAAAATAATTTTCAGTAGCATCATGAATAGACTCAACAATATAGCTATCACATGAAGCATGCTTTTCATGATCTTCAAACACATAATTTTTATTAAGCTCAAAAACAGTGGAGTCATTAAACTCACTTTTGACAATAGTAGCAAGATTAATATCATCAGGCAATATAGGACCATCATCATTTTAGGGAGCACATTTTTACTTTCTGCAATTTCCTCTTTTACTGAGTCAAGGAGGATGTTTACTTCAAATTTATCAAAAGGAGATATTTCAATAGAATCATGACATTCAAAAGTATAGCATTCTTCCTCCTCCAAGCTTGGGGGACTAAAAATATCATTTTTATCAAAACCAGCTTCCCCAAGCTTAGAGCTTTCCATGGCATTAGCAATAATGGTGTTCAAAGAATGTATGCTAATAACATTGCTACTATCATGATTGTTATGCAAATAAAGTTCCATAGGCTTTTTAATTTTCTCTTCAAACACCTCATGTCCCAACTCAAGATAAATTTCATAAAGCTCTCTCATGTTGTTTTCAGCCATAGGACTAGTTTCAAGGAAAGTAACTAGTGATAGCAAGTAAAGAGCTAGACATAATAACTCAGCAAGAAACAAAACCGAAAATAAACTAAATGCAAGTAACTAATTTTTTTGTATTTTTGAATATTGAAAGCAAACAAGATAAAATAAAATAAACTAAGCAAGACAAAAACAAAGTAAAGAGATTGGAACTGAGAGACTCCCCTTTCCAATAGCCTCCAAGTCCCCGGCAACGGCGCCAGAAAACAGCTTGATGGCTACGTGTTGGTGAACCCCAAGAGGAAGGTTATGATGTAGACAGCAGAAGTTTTCCCTTGAATAATCTACCCAAGGTTATCAATCCAGTAGGACTTGACGATCTATCGGAAGGTTGTTGATGTTGACTCCCCCTGGCGCTAGGGAGCTTGCACCAACGTGGAATCTGCACAGACACAAACCAGAACTTTGCCCAACACGAAACAGAGAGGTTGTCAATCTCTCCGGTCTTGCAGAAACAAAGAGTTAAACGTATGGTGTGGAAAACAGCAGGAAAAACAGCAAGTAACAGGAAACAGATGATTGCAGCAGGTTGTGTAAACAGTATGAGGAAATTGGACCAGGGTCCACAGTTCACTAGTGGTGTCTCTCTCAGAACAGATAACTAGCATGTTGGGTAAACAAATTACAGCTGGGCAATTGACAAATAGAGAGGGCATAACAATGCAATACATGCCAAGATGTCTACTATGAAATCTAGTTGGGCATTACAACAAAGTACATAGACCGTTATTCCAACCGCATCTATGCCTAAATAATCCACCTTCAAGGCAGCATCCGCATCCTATTCAGTATTAAGTTGCTAACAACAGATTATTGCATGAAGTAAAGTGTGTAATGTAATCAATACAAGTGCCCTTGGACACTGCACCAATGTTTTATCCCTAGTAGCAACAACACATCTACCATCTTAGACCTTTCTGTCACTGATCCAGATATCTAGAGACTGAACCCACTATCTAGCATAAATACCCCCTCTTGGAGTCACAAGCATCTACTTGGCCAAAGCATCTACTAGCAACGGAGAGCATGCAAGATCAAGAGCACATAGATAAACAACTTGAATAAACATGGTATCAATATTCATCGGATCCCAGCAAACACAACATCTAGCATTACAATAAGATGATCTTGATCATTTAGGCAGCTCACAAGATCTAAACATGGAGGCACAAGGTAAGAGACAACCATCTAGCTACTGCTATGGACCCGTAGTCCAGGGGTGGACTACTCACGCATCACTCCGGAGGCAGGCATGGTGATGTAGAGCCCTCCGGTGATGATCTCCCCTCCGGCAGGGTGCCGGGAAGAGCTTCAGAACTCCTCCGATCTGAGATTGACGATGACGGCCGCGACGGAACTTTTCGTGGAATATGATCGACCGTAATAGGGTTTTCGCGTCGCGGAGAATATATAGGCGAAGAGGCGGCGTCGGTGGCCGAGGGGGCCACCACGCCATAGGGGGCGCGGGCCCACCCTGGGCCGCGCCCTAGTGTGGCGTGGCCCCCTGGTGGGTCTGCTCCGACTCCCCTTTGGACTCCGTGATCTCCTCGTGATATTATTGACGATGTCTTTTGTTTCGTCCAATTCCGAGAATATTTCTTAATAGATTTTATGAAACCAAAAACAGCAGAAAACAGGGAACTGGCACTGTGGCATCTTGTTAATAGGTTAGTCCCAGAAAATGCATAAAAATGATATAAAGTATAGCCAAAACATGTAGCAATTGATATAATAACAGCATGGAACATCAAAAATTATAGATACGTTTGTGACGTATCAATCCATGGGAGCATCCCCAAGCTTAAGCTCTTCACTCTTCTTGATCACATTATATCATCCTTCTCTCTTGACCCTTGAAAATTTCCGCCACACCAAACTCAAAGTATTTCTCATTAGAGGGTTAGTGCACAATCAAAAACTCACATGTTCTATAAGGACACAAACATGACCGTTACTTTTAACATTAGCTACTGTCACTGATGTTATGTGAAGCTCTTTACCCTAAAAAAGAATTCCACTCAACACTAGTAAAAGAGAGAATGCGAAAAATAAAAGACAGAATCTGTCTAAACAGAACAGTCCGCAAAGACGAATTTTTTCGAGGCACTTACGTTGCTCAGATCGAAAAACTTTAAACTAACGAAAGATGCGTACATATCTGAGGATCAAGCACAAAAATTTGCAGATTTAAATAATTTTTCTGTGATTTTACAGAAATAAAACGGTGAACAGCAGAAATCTGTTCCTGCGCAGAAATCCAAATCTAGCATCATCTTCCTATTAGAGGCAATACTTGGCACAACAATGCAATAAAATAAATATACAAAGGAATTGTTACAGAAGTAAACAACTCCTTGACTCAAAAAGAAAAGAAAAATTGCAGAAATAAAATAATGGGTTGTCTCCCATAAGCGATTTTCTTTAACGCCTTTCAGCTAGGCGCAGAAAGTAAGAATCAAGTGTTTCCAAGTGATGAAGCATCAACAGAAAGGTTGGAAGTTTTCTCAACAATGCATTGTATCTTATCTATATAAGTTTCAGAAACTCCTCTTTCATTACTTTTAGGCACACTATCCTCATCAAATAAATTTTCAGGAACAATCCAATCAAAATTCTTTTCTAGTGCCTCATGCATTCCTACAAACTTAAAAGGTATTGGTATCTTAACTTCTCCCTCATAATTAGTTTTTTTTAGTGTACTTAAGCCTCTCTTTTTCCAGTTTCTCAAGTGTATTAACAACATCAATATAATAGCCAAGCATCTTATATCGAATAAAAACTTTTCTAGCTTCTCTAGCAACATCACCAAATTCTTTAAGCGAGGTTTCTAGAACAAAATCTTTCTTTTCACCATCTTCCATATCATGAAGTTTAAGGAACATATGCTGCATTATAGGATTCAGATTGACAAACCTAGCTTCCAACATGTGAACTACAGAAGCTGTAGCAATTTCATAATTTGGAGCAAGTTCTACCAAGGATCTATCTTCAAAATCTTTAAGCCTACTAATGTGATCCAAGAATTCCTCAATGTTATCTCTTCCAATGATAGACCCACTACCCACAGATATGTCTTTTAAAGTATACTTAGGGAGAAGCATGATGAAATAACAGAAAATAAACTAGATGCAAGTAACTAATTTTTTTGTGTTTTTGATAAATAAAGCAAACAAGACTAAATAAAAATAAACTAAGCAAGACAATAACAAAGTAAATAGATTGGAAGCGTGAAACTCCCCTTACAGAAATCCTCTTGCTCCCGGCAACGGTGCCAGAAAATATGCTTGATTGCATGGATCACGCGTTCATTGGGAGATCCCAAGAGGAAGGTATGATGCAGTGTAGCAGCAGTTTTCCCTCAGTATGAAACCAAGGTTTAATCGAACCAGTAGGAGCAAGAAATCACTTCTGAAGGTTGTTGGTGGCGGAATATGGCACGGCGCAACACCAGTGAATCCAGCTACCGACGTGGAACCTGCACACAACACAATCAAACTACTTTGCCCCAACGAAACAGTGAGGTTGTCAATCTCACCGGCTTGCTGAAAACAAAGGATTAAACGTATGGTGTGGAAAACAGTAGTAAATTACAGAGAATGAAAAGGAACAGTGTTTGCAGTTGGTTGTATTATCAGTGTAAAAGAATGGACCGGGGTCCACAGTTCACTAGTGGTGTCTCTCCTTAAAAGATAACTAACATGCTGGGTGAAAAAATTATAGCTGGGCAACTGACAAAATATTGAGCGCATGACAATGCATATATATGACATGATGATTACTATGATATTCATGTGGGCATTACGACAAAATACATAGACCGTTATCCAACAGTGTCTATGACTAATAATCCACCGCCAGGTTGTCATCCGAGTTCCCCGTTGGTATTAAGTTGCAAGCAACGGATAATTGCATTAAGTAATGTGCGTAATGTAAACAAATGCATTAGACCTAACGGCGCACCCTTAAGCTAAGCATCGGTTATTTTATCCCTAGTGGCAACAGCACATCCACAATCTTAGAAGTTATTACCACTCTCCCAGATTACCGGAGGCATGAACCCACTATCTAGCATAAATACTCCCTCTTGGAGTTACAAGCATCTACTTGGCCAAAGCATCTACTAGTAACGGAAAGCATGCAAGATCATAAATAACATATAAGATAGATTGATAATCAACTTGACATAGTATTCAATATTCATCGGATCCCAGCAAACACAACATGTAGCATTACAATAAGATGATCTTGATCATGATAGGTAGCTCACAAGATCTAAACATGATAGTATAAAGTGGAGAGACAACCATCTAGCTACTACCATGGATCCGTAGTCCAAGGATGAACTACTCACGCATCACTCCGGAGGCAAGCATGGTGATGTAGAGCCCTTCGGTGATGATTCCCCTCTCCGACAGGGTGTCGGGAAGAGTTTCTGAACCCTCCCGAGCTAGGGTTGACGGCGGCGGCGTCTCTAGAACTTTTCGTGGATAATGGCTCGGGTATTTAGGGTTTTCGCGTCGGGAAGAATAAATAGGCGAAAGGGCGGCGGCTGCAGAGCCACGAGGGCCCCACACCACCCCATGGCGCGACAGGGGGGCCGCGCGGCCCCATGGTGTGGGTGCCACGTGGCCCTCCTCCGTCTCTCCTCTGGACTCCGTCTTCGTGTTGGAAAAATAGGAGGTTCTGTCCAAGTTTCGTCCAATTCCGAGAATATTTCCAGACTAGCTTTTCTGGAATACAAAAATAGCAGAATACAGGAACTGGCACTGTGGCATCTTGTTAATAGGTTAGTCCCAGTAAATGCATAAAAATGCTATGAAGTGTATATAAATCATGTAACAATTGGTATAATATCAACATGGAACATCAGAAATTATAGATACGTTTAAGACGTATCACTCACCTGGTGCCGGGAACCTCTCACATAATAACTCGCAACACTGCTGCCAATTCATCAGGTAAATGTCCAGTTTTGTGCTTGTTAACCAAGTCTTAGCTTTCCCACGGATATGTGCATTTGCCCATTTGACCTTGGCTTCATTTGTGATGCCCATCAATGTAAAAACACTTTCACATTCCTCTATCCAGTTGATGGCATTTTCACCAAAGAAGAGTGGTATTTCCATGGTTGGAGTTCAGATATATGGTTCTGGGCTGGAAATAGTGTTGTTGTCACTGGTGGAGGACTTGGTGTGTGCACTCGCTCTTGAGCTGGTGATGTACCTTGGACTGTCAGTTGTGACATCATCTGTTGGTTGGGTACTGATGTGGAATGTGGGTTGGGGTGGGTAGTGATAATAACCAGGAATGTTGGTTTGATATGGATATGTAGGTGGTGGTGGGAAATAGTATGGATTGGGGTACATCTGGGTTGGTGGATTGATGTAAGAAGGTGGTGGAGGAGCGTATCCCTGGTAATACTACTGAAGAGGTGGGTAAATGGGTTGGCTTTGTTGTGGAGGATAAATGGGATGGCTTTGTTGTTGAGGATAAATGTTCTGGTTGGGTGTTGGTGGGTAAATTTGGAAGCTTTGGCTTGCGGAACTTGGGACTGGCTGATGGTACATTTGTGGGTTTGTAGTTGGGTTTGAGTGCTGTTGGAAGTGTTGGGATGATGATGGAATGGTAGCACGAGGTTGTTCTACTGGTTGCGACTATTTCTGAAGTGGTGGTGGGGTAAAGGTCAGGAATTTGTCTCAGGATTTGGTGGAATAGTCGTGGTTTGACTGGCTGGAGTTGTACTGGCGGATGGTTGTGTCAGTGAAGGTTGTTGGGGCGGGTTCTGGATGAGTTTTGGTTGAACAGATGAAACTGGAGTGTTGCCTTCCAGAATCGGGCTGAGGTTTGGGTTTGGCTGAGGCGGGGTCTGAAACATCGGGGTGTTCGCATCAGACACCATAGACTCAGATGGATTCGGCGTCGCCGATCTGTTCATCAACATGCTCATGTGGGCAACCATCTCTGTCAGTTTAAAGATGTTACCTTCGATCGACTCGACAGTCGATTGGTGCTGTTCCATTTGTCGACGGAGATTGAGCACCTCGCGCGGAAGGCGAGCTCGAATTTCCTCTTCCGCTTGTGCCTGTTCCTGCGCCGCCGCCAGGAGCACGGCGTCTTCCTCCTGCGCCGCCATCTTGTCGTGAGACTTGGTACGACGTGGGGGCATGAACCAGCTCGTGCAGCTCCTCGAAGCGAGATCTGGATATGGTCGACGCTGCCGGAACGGAGAAGGGATTTTACGGCCGAATCAGAAAGATTTGGTAACCTTCGATCGATGTCCCGCGGTGTTCTTGGGTGTGAAGGGTGAGTCTCGCTCGGGGGAGAGAGGCATCTGATACCAATTGTCAGGCACTCGCAAGGGATACTCGAGGAACATTGCAGGATTCAGACAAGGAAATAAGATAAACAGTAGATAACTGAATCTAAGACATGAAATTGATAAATTGCTGGGAAGGGAAAACATGTAGAACAAGTAGATGCAGGAAAGAAATTAGGGTTTTGATTATCTCGTGCCACCCTGCCGCCCACTCTCCACGACTTATATACTGTCGTAGGAGCCACGAGTTCAAATAATTCGGAATACAAATTTAGGCTATTCAAGCCTTTACATGAATTTAACTCTGAATCCAAAACTAGCCGTCGGATGCCTCGAAGCGGTAAGGGATCATCTTGACCATTGGTTAACTGAAGAAGAACAGGGTACAACTACAGGTTCAGAGATGAATCCTGACATCCTTCACGTCCCCTGCATCGTCCAGCCCGGCGGTGGGTCGCCCTGCACGTCGGAACGCCAGCACGCGAAGCCTCAGCGACGAGGGTTCAACGCCGCTTCCAGAGGCTCCACTCCGATCGCCGTCGCACCTCCTCTCCAAGTGCCGCCGCACAAACAGAGGCGTCGCGGCGGGTGATGCATCGGAGGAGGGCAGCCCCTCCGCGCGTGGTCGAGGAGGGAGAGATGCCGCTGATGGCGCATGGTGGACACATCTGTGACACGCCAAGAGGTTCTCCATGGCGAGGCAGCGGTGTTTTGTCTTGCCCGTTGGCGCCCAGTGGAGGTCAGCGACAAACAAGTTCTTCCTTCTGTACTCTGAGTGAGGATGTGAGTTTTTTTTTACTTAATTTCCTATACTGAACTGTTAATATCTTTGGTACTGTTGATTCCCGCTGAAAGAAAGCTTTCTTTTCTGAAATTGTAGATTTCTGGCCCATCTGTAGTCAGAAAAAACAATGCACACAAGTTTTCTAAGGCCACCATTCCATACCTGTTTCAACGACAAGGAATGGTCATGAAGTTTGAGGGCTGCATGATTTCGGAAACCAGTCTAATGCAGTTTCCTGTAATATGCAGTTTGATTTTTTTTTATCACAGTTCACGCTTTACATTTTCTTCTTTTTTTGTATTTTCGAACAACATGTCAGTAGGTAATTAAGCCTAACATAATCAGAAGTACCATCGAGTAGTTTTCAGAACTCAATGCACAGAAGGCATGAAATCTTTCGAGTAGGATTTCTTGCATATTCTCTGGACGACATTGTGCATGCGACACCTGATCTTAATAAACCAGTATTTGGGACCCAAATGATAAATAGCTTCAAGCCTTCCTGCTGTATAATATATCATTTTTCAATTTGTTGCATTCTGAATCTTAAATGGGCTATTTTCTTCTGTAGTTCGATAATTTGACCTCTGTCATGAATTTTTTAAACCTGCAATAGAACGTGGCAGTGTCCTGAGGCCACAGAACATCGATAAAACTTCCTTCTGCTTTTGTTTCGGACAATTAGTACTGTGATTGTTTTTCTTTTGATGCACACATTAATATTGATCACCTGAAGAGAGGAGTTAGAATAGCTTCTGTTTGTATAGTCTACAAGTTGACAAGGCTAAACGCGGGCTGTTCTTTATTCTGAATAATATATATGGCAGCACATTACATGTGTTAATCAATTTATCCGTCTGAAACATATTCCTAATCTGAATCACACGAAGAGTGCAAGGTCAGGAAAAGCTCTGACGGGTGCTGTCTTTGGATTAGCCGTCTTAAGTACATGTTCTTAGATTGCAGATGGAAGGAACTTAAGTGCATGTTTTTGGATTGCAGATGGACTAAGTTACTGCTAAAAAATGGTGACCCTGTTTAGAGCTGGCATTGGTGCTTGGTCAGCCATGGTGTCTTTATGGATGCACTAAGAACCCGCTTAAAAGATTTTACACGATGAAAATTCTAAACACGATCTAGAATCCCTTAAACTAGATCAAGCTCGGTACATTGGAATCGAAAAAAAGAGAAGGTAATTAAAAGTTCAGAATTCAAAACAGGATTTATGTTTGGCCGTACCATATTTAGCTGAACTAAAGTGCGTGCTCTAACTATGTTCAGGTGATTTTGAACAGGCGCATGCATGGAGATAACACGTAATGTGCAGCCAAGATTCAGGAGGTGATCCAGGTTCCCAAGAAGGTTAATTACTTGTGCAATTCAGTTCATGTGAATGCACGCCTCCCCACACGTCTGTTCAGCATGTTTTTGAGGTATAAACAGAGTCTCGTTGTGCCATCTCACATTTCTAATGTATGCCCAGCACCTCAAAGAAGTATCATAGCCCCTATCACTCGTGAGCTACTAGCCACATGCACTAGCTCATTTTTGTTCATCCTTTCTTCAGCCTAGCTAAGCCCTAATTATAATTATGTAATAGTAAGGCTCGAAATTAGTAGTTTCATCCAAATGGGAGTTGTATTAGTTTAAACTTTCAACCTCCATGTACACTCTAGAGCGTGCTTTTTGAGAACTGGGTTGCAACTTTATTTACACCTTTAGAATGTGTTACGGAATATTAGTGGAACTGGGTTGCTATCGGTCATCGTCCTCCTGCAGTCCTCCTTGTCTGAAGGTTCATGTTACATCTTTGATCTCACCCATACCAAAAACATGGCATTTCTACAGAGTAGCTTAATAGAATCTCGAGCGATGTTGTATGAATGCACCTATGTATTGTGCATCCTAACATTCGTACTGATGTATTAACAAGATGTGAATTTGGCAAATCAAGTTATGCTTTCAATTTAGTCGTTTTTTTGTTCGCAAATGTTATGATAGTCATCACGTGCATTGCACGTGCACGATTACTAGTATTACTAGAAGCTCCAAATTGTTTGATCCTATGGTCATACTTATTTTAACGAAATTACGTGCTTTAGTACAGAAAATTTGATGTCCCTGGTTTTATTCAACATGGAGAAATGTGAGAACCACTACGTAAAAAAAGAAAGATTTTAGGGGACACACGACAAGAGTGCTCTCTCTCTCTCCCTCTATCTCTATAGATCTATATCTCTCTCCCCCTCTATCTCTATAGATCTATAGGCAAATGTATGATGTGTTCGTAACCAGAAATGTCAAAATCCTATTGTAAAGGAAAGAAATGTTTACATAACAGACAGAAATGCTTTGTCAAAGTTATAAAATTAGATGCAATTGCAAACACCCATGCTTAAAATAATATATTTACAGCCCTCAAGATATTAGCCATTTTACCATCGCAAACGACCACTGACATTAATAGATACAAGTACTATAGTATTTACAACAAGGAACGCCACCACGTTGAAGGCATAAATTACGACGAAGGGAAACTGCCGACTTATGCGCCTCTTGGAACGTCGTCGTGGTTCAGAACTACCGCCAACCAGAAACCGCACGACGCCTCCAAGCGATCCAGGCGTCGCAAGGTTTGCGAGCAGTGTCATCATGACATACAACCCAAAGTACATCAGCTGAGACAACGCGATCTTCATCGGATTCCTATCGCTCATCACCGCGGCTACAGCCATGAAGAAGGCTAGCATCATGCTGTTCAGCGCCAGCCAAAGAAAGTGCATCGAGACCATGAAGCCGATCCACGAGCGTTGTGATCGCGAAGCTCTACCATAGATCAACAGTATCGTGGCGACGACGGAAGTGGTCACCGCGATGGTGTCCAGGATCAAGAAGGCGTTGTACAAACGATTCCCGCCGAGATTTGCCTTTCCATCAGACCCATAAGATCCGGGCACGTTGAACGCTGCCGAGAAGGCGACCGTCGCCACAAGTGTGGAGACAATCGCGAGATTTTTCGACGTTGTCTCTCGCCATTTCATGATGTCCTGGCCCTTCCATTTCTCCACATGGTCTTGCCTCTCGGGTCTGAATGGTGCTCCATTAACATAGAATTTCACAACTAGCCTTACCTGCGTATTCGCAACTATATCATATATATGGAGCACATGCACACTTTTTTTTGACAGAAATGTTAATTTGGATCAAATAATGTATCGAACATAATAAAATCAAACAAATAATATTTCATTTGAGATACTGTTGAATATATTATCCTCCATTGCTAACATTGCCCTCCCAGCCTCTACAAATACTAGAAATGCTCTTAGAAAAAGAAAACACTTGCATGACAAAATATCACATAGGCATGGAAGATGGAGAGGATAAATTACCATTGAGTAGAAACCCGTTGAATCCTCTATGAGATCAGCTGGCGTCCTGCCAGCATTGTTCATAATGTGGGAATGCACCTTCTTACATGCCAACAGCTTGGAGATAACTTTGTGCTCCCCTGCAGCCACAGCCAAATGCAGCGCCGTATTTCCTTCCTTGTCTTGCGTGTTCAGAAGATGATCCAGCATCTTGCTCTTGATAGCATAGGACACGACGGAGGCGCGGCCCTTCATGGCTGCAGCGTGCAGGAAGCTTCTGCCTCTGTCATCCCGGACATCGGCACAGGCAGGGTGCAGCCGTAGCAGCAGCCGGACGGCGGCGACATGGCCCATCAGCGCCGCGGCATGCAGAGCCGAGACGCCGTCGCCGTCCTGCAGATACACGGTGCTGGGTGGTGAATGTGTTAAGAGCGCTTCGATGATCGAGCAGTCGCCGTCGGATGCGGCAAAGTGCAGTGGGCTGCTCTTGTTTGCGTCGACGGTGCCGGCCAGTGATGGCCTCCATTGCAATAGCAGAGCAACCATTTCTGCAAATGATGGAGAGTTTTATTATAGAACACTCCTGAACCGTTGCAAAATGGATGGGGTAAAAACCATCTGGCCTCTCTGGTACAAATAATTTATTTACAGGATACAGATGCTTTTTTAAGGAACATAGAAATACATTTCAAAGAATTTATTGCCAGGAACTATAATGACACAAATTTCAAAAGGATTCTTTTTGGGAGGTGTTCTGTTTATCTCTTACAGCATTGTCCGAAAGAAAAGCCATCGATTGCGTTATCTTGTATTCATCTGTATGATTTGCCTCATTACCTTTTGAATAACTGAAGTTGATACGCAAGGTACTACAGAATTTTAATTTTGTTTGACCTTTCTGTACGTGGGAACATGTCCACGACTCTACATGTGTCACACCGAAAATGGTCAGCCCCTAACTATTATAGGAATATACTTCTGCTAACTAATTGCCCATTCATCAACGTGTCTACATGTCCACATCAGTTCCCTTCGTTTTGACCACAGATTATCGCTGGTTCGCTAAAAAATGCCCAATCTTTCACTGAAAATTATTCTAGTACACGGTCTGAATCTGTTACCTCAAGCGTGTTTTCAAGCGCAAACGGATTACACAAACGGCGCCGCAGTTTCATCAGCATGATCTGCCTCATTACCCTTTGAGTAAACTATAGATGATACGCGAGGTACTAAAAAAATCAATCTTGTTTGACCTTTTTGTACGTGTGAAAGGTACATGTGTCCACAACTCTACATGTGTCACACCGAAAATGGTCAACCTCTAACCAAATATACTTGTACATTTGTACTAATCAGTCATCCATCAACGTGTATACACGTCCACATCACATCCCTTCATTTTGACCACAGATTATCGCTGGCTCGTCGAAAACTTGAAAGGTACTATGGATCTTTTGTCGAGAAACGAACCTGAACTTTGGAGAACAGCGGCGTGCAGAGCATTCTGCGAATCCGGTCCGGCGGCCGACGCGTCGTCGTGCGAGATGACGATCGCCCTGACGGCGTTCACCGACCCGCTCATGACCGCCAGGTACAGGGCCGACACGCCGGCGGCGTTCGTCTCCGCCGCCAGCTCGGGCGCCAGCTTCACGAGCCTCTCCACCGCCGCGCTGTGCCCGTGCCTCGCTGCCACATGCAGCGCCGTGTCCCCGGCGTCGTTCTTGCCACGGAGGATCCCCCGGAGCGCGTCGTCCTCCACGCTGGCCCTGGCCAGCCTGACGATCGTTTCCACGGCGTCGGCGTGGCCCGCGCTCGCCGCGCTGTGCAGCGACGTGTCCAGCGCCCTGTTGACGGCGCACAGTAGGGAGCTGTCCTGGTAACAGAACTCCACGATCAGGCCTTCGTGGCCCTGCCCGGCGGCGATGTGGAGGACAGTGTTTCCCTGTCCGGTGACCTCCTGAGCCGTGCATCGTCCGCCGTGATTAGCTGGCCTGGCGTTCCGAGATCCTGCCGGCGTGCCGCTGCTGCTTCTCCCCGTCAGGAGGCCGGCGACCTCCTGCGTGCGCCCCTCGAACGCCGCGATGTAGAGCTCGGAGCACATGAACAGGCTCTCATCCTTATAGCTTGGATGCCTGAGTTCCATCGGTTTTGTGTCTGTTCTTCAAGTGGGGAAATCTGGTGGGGATGAGAGTTTGAGACATCTCATTCATTCATCTCCTCATTAGAATAGGTTGATGGCGTACAGGTGAATCAGTCAAGAGGAATGTGACTATCTGTAGTATAACATATCTGCTGTTCAACAGGGTGCACAGCAGCAGTACGCTCGGCGTCCGTGTGTATCGGCCCAATTTCCCAAAGTGAGAGCTCCTATTCGCCGCTTCAAGCGGCGGGCCTGACACGTGCCGCCTGAAAGCACCCAGCTTATAAACAGGCTCGTTTAAGGTGATTTTTCTTTTTTGGTTTTTAATTTTATTATTTTTCTTTCCTTTTTCCCTGTTGTTTTTTATTTGCTTTCCTTTTACTCACATTTTCCTGTTTTGTTTCATTTATTCTTAATTAATCCGAATTTTTGGCTGTTTGGCTGCTCGGAATCATGAAATTCATTTGTGATGATTCCATACCCAACCTGTTTGGCTGACATAGAATTTGATATGTCATTTCATTTGGAATTTCAGAAGAAAAAAATGATGCCTATTGTATTTTATGCCAATTATTATCCCTAAACCTATCATTTTACTTTCCAAATAAAATGAAATGATGGGTGACAAACGAGATCTTAGGGATATTTTCAAACCTTGTGAATATTTTTTTTGAACATTGTCAACATTTGATTGACCTTGTAAACAATTTTTGAACCGCATGAACAATTTTTTAACCCGTAAGAGTTTTTTGCAAACATAATGAACATTTTTTAAACTTACACGCGCTTTTTTAGAAACCCATATTTTAAATATAAATCTTGAGAGATAATAGAATGACGAGGACATCCTATTGAAGGTTGGCATGCCATGACGATTTAAGATATGTAATGTTAGGCCTAATATACTGCTAATATGTAAAAGAGATTCAATGTATTTGTGCACCTCACGCGAGAATTCTATCAGATCCACTGAATTATTAGGTGCGTCGTGAAAAATGGAGTCAAATCCTCCGTATCAAAAGGAAAATAAAAAAGGAATTGAAAAATAAATGAACATAAAAATATATAACATAATATAATATAATAACACAAAAAGAAACTGGAGTGAAACTGGGTCAGGCTCATACAGGTTTTGCAGCCCAAGCACGGAGAACGCACGCGTGTGGGGTCTCGAGAACGCCACGAGAAATCCGTGTTCTGCAGTGCCATTCAATTGCACCGAATTTATACCAACAAAAACAAAAGCTCACCCATTCAATCACTTTCACCATCCTGGTTTTGTTTGCCATGGATAATTATCCTTGAAAAAAAAATGAAATTAGGCTTCTGCACAGAACAAAAATGAAGCTAGGCTACGCCCGGTTACAAAAGAGCTGTTGTTGTGTGCGGTGCCCATGTACTAGTAGTAGGACTGTAGGAGTACGCCCGTAGCTGCTGTTGTCTCCCTCGATCGCGCGTCGTATGTTGTCCATCTCTACTGCTATTAAACAAGCGAACATATTCATCGGTACGGTCACCCCTTTTAACGTACACACAAAAACAGAAAGCAATTACAGCCTCACGATCAGGCCCACTAGCTGCCATCTAACCGTCAAAACAACAACTATCTCTCACCATATGTGGAGTTGTTAGCATAAAACCGCGAGTTTGAAGGCTAAATTCCGAAAAACCGCGACATTGGTGTGAGATCGCACAGAACCGCAAGTTTGGTGCTAATCCGTAGCAATGTGCAAAGATTCAGTTCTAAGCGCGAATTGACATTCAAACTGACCTGTGGGGCCGACCTGTTAGTGTGACGTGGGGATTTCACCGGACGGCTGTTGCCTCGCCGTGAACTGAGAAAACGGAATGAGCTGTCAGAACGGTGGGGCCCACCTGTAAGCGGTACGCGGTCTGAGTCAAGGGCTCGCGAGCATTGACCAGACAAGTGAGCTCTCTCACTCGTTCTAACAGCCGCTGCCCCCGTCGCTGCGCCGCCGCCGCCACCATCGCCGCCGTTGCGCCGCCTCGGGCTGAAGCTGCCGCCTTCACCGCCATGGTGAGCTGGGAGGACGGCGAGTACTCGAGCGCGTCCATCTTAGGTGTAAGTAATTTCCCCAATTTCTAGGGTTAGGGTTTGGGACTGCGATTTGAGGAATCTTTCTTCCGTGGTCGATTTGCTTCGATTTGTCATCCGTTAGTTGAATCTGTGTGTTGTTTGTGGTCGTTCAGGACAGGGTGCCCATGGATTATGCTCCAGATAGTTGCAGGGACCCTGATTTCAATGGTGTGGCCGTGGGATGTGCTGTGCTTTGCCGCGAGCACAAGCTGGAGCCTAATAAGTGTGTGGCTTTTGAAGGAACTAGCACTGGGCGAAGATTCTACATGTGTTCCGTGGCAAATGTGAGTTCATAGCTCGATTTGTTGTGTTATTGTTCATGTGCTCGATTGAAGAATATAGCTAGATGATTTTGTTAGATTGAATATAGGATTAATATAGCTAGATTAGAAGAATATAGTTAGATTGAATGTGTTCCATGAATTGATAGGTTAACTACTTAGTTAGATTGAAGAATATAGGAGTAATATAGCTAGATTGAAGAATATAGCTAGATGATTTTGTTTACATGATTATTTTTTCAGTGTGTTCAGAACTGTGGGTTTGTGGACTGGGTAGATGGAGAATGGCCAACAACATTGAAGAGAGCATTAGGAAAACTATGGGGGATGTATGAAGACGCTTGCGTCGTTGCTGGTGAAGAGAAGATGAACCATGCCACCATTGTGAAGGATTTGACAAATGAGAAGAACAAGTGGGAGAATCTGTACAAGGAGTGCACCAATGATTTGAACAGATTGATCAATGAAAACACCAAATATAACATGAAGGCTAACTATGAGAGGATTCAGAAGGAGGCTGCAGAACATGAGCTGATGGAGGAGATGAAGTTAAAAATATGCCAGTTGGAGACACAGGTTTCTGATCTGAAAAATGAGAAGAGAAGCCAAGCTGAAGTAATGAGGGCTAGGAAGCAGCAATGGGATGAAGAAAAAGAGGTGCTTCAGGCAGACAAGAAAAAGCTTGAGTACTCCCTGTTTGATTTGTTTAATGTCAATGCTGCAAACAGGGATAGACTTAAGAAGATCAAGGCAATGTGTGATGAGTGATTTACTGTAATGTTTTCTCTTTTATGATGCAAGCTTTGAACTTTGTTAATTAAGCTTGCTAGAATGCAGTACTGCTGTAAAACTATTTGTGCTACTGGTTTGTAACTTGGTTTGAACTATTTGAATCTTTTGTATTATGTTTATTACTCTGTAGGTGTTACCAATTTCAAACGAACTACAATGCTTTAAGGCATTTGAGAATATTGCATAGCCAGACGTAAATCATCCAAGCAACTCAAGAACAAACGATTTACAAGCCCGGAGGTGGTGTGTCCATTGTAAACCTCCAAGTAACATACAAACTTGTTTGGTAACATAAATAATGTTGTGTTTCCTCTTCTTTGACATACAACAGAGCATTGCATCCTTCACTCATGGATAAACTTTGAATAATTTAGGCAGACCTTACGTTGAACTGATACAGCGGTCCAACACCGGATGACCCACCTTCTGCAGTTTTGCCTATGTAACAGATTGTGTTTCCTATTCTTTGACCCAACAGAATACTTGAGAAAATTGATACGAACCATACTACAGGGGGAAAACAACTAAAATGGTTCATTTTGTCATAGCAAACTGTATTGCACCATATATTCGGTGTCATACATCTCTCATGTCTGAAGATTCGAGCTACTGTAACAGCTGCAAAACAGAAGTTCAATCCCAAAAGAATCTTAAAATACATGAACAGATAAATGAGGGAAATAAACACCTCCAGGAAACGTCATCACTGGAGGGTGCAGCACCGCAGCCCTTCGTAAGCTTAACTCACTATTATCTGTTACTGTAATGAAACTGAAAATTCAGAAAAGATACATTGATTTTGAAGTCAAATGTGCAGTCTTACACCAAGCAAACTGGAAATGCAGAAAGGAACTTCTGAAGCAGTGACGAAACAGTATATTTCATACACCAGTTTACACAGATACAGAGGTAAATGCTGAACCAGCAAATGCACCCCAATCTGACCCAATATATGCTAGGATTCTATCACCGTTTTACTGAATCAAAACAAGAAACAAATGTTTGCAATGCTTAATTGTGTTGGTTCAAGAATGGGGAATCCAACATGAAACCTATTTGACAAAAATATAACAAGTATGATTGGACATTCCAGAGTGTACACATAATTTATTTCTTCTACAGCTGCACCAATAGAGGCACTAAAAATAATATGCAGCAATATGCAACAATTTAAATGCCTAGTAAGCAGAATTACAAATATGTAGCATTTGAAGAAATAGAACATGCAAAAATAGCATAATGGAGAAATAGGATAATGGAGGAGGATATAATCTTATAAACTGGTAACCAGTAACCATGGAGAGAATAATGCAGGATGATCTAAGAAACCAAAAACAGCTCAGCCTAGAATAAGTACTTTTTGAGAACTCGTCAACATAGACTAACAGCAAGAACCAAGCATCTTAAAACCATAAGCATTACTCCAGTTCGTTAGTTGCTGAGTTTATCAATCTGTGTTGTTTATTAAAGTTATTTGCTTGCTTCTTTGTTTCCTTGTCTGGATGCAAGTTTGTACCAATAAGCACATACATGCTCAAAGTTCCAGCGTTCCATGAAAAATTCTCCCCTTGCACACCTGGAACTCGGCCTCGACGGAGTTGCCGGACTGGATAATGTCGCCCGCCCAGCAGCCCGTGTGCCGTAGCAGCGCAGCTCGTCGGAGATGAGAAACAAAACCGGAGGGCGTTAGGCAACAGTGAGGGACTGTAACTTTATGTACCGGTTGAAGGAGGCCACAACAATGTATAATGTTGTTAGTTCTCTGAATAAAGATCAAGTCAAACAGAAAAGAGAAGCCTATCGTTGCTCTTGCTACAGCAGACTAAGGCAGCCCATACATCTGGGTAAAGTAAATATCAGATGACACACATGTTATCTATCAGACAAAGAATATATCTACCATACATTTTCTTTTGGCTTACAGAATCCGTGTAGGTTCCATTATTAGGAAGAACCAAGCGAGAAAACATAGAAATGTGTTGCTGTTTCAATGCATCAAGCACAAGTTTCAGTCAAAACTATTTATTTCTCATGTTCAGGGGGGTGCATCGTACAACAAGCACATCCAACTGTTTGAAGTCAGCCCTATGAAGAACAAATTTCTCATGTTCAAAAGGATGCATCGTAATTTCTAGAACACATCAGACAAATTCGAATTGTATCAAGTAAGCCCTATTAATGCATCATTCGCATTTGATACAGAACATATGAGAACTCCTTCCTATGCAGTGAGCAAAATAGATAACCATGACTCAGATATAGGCACCCTAATAATGAATTCGAATTGTATCAAGTAAGCCCTATTAATGCATCATTCGCATTTAATACAGAACATATGAGAACTCCTTCCTATGCAGTGAGCAAAATAGAAAACCATGACTCAGATATAGGCACTCAGATATGAACTTGATGTGTAATAAAGACACAAATTTCTATTACCTAATGACCTAGCTCAAGGAAACGGATCTGAGCAGAAGGCTGTGGAGCGCTGGACTCCGCTGTGTACCTCGCAAGCTCCTGCGTGATGCTACAATGTCCCCCTCCAGAACCACCACATCCACCTGCACGATCGATCAATCAAAACCAAAGAGAATGCAGCAACAACGTGGAGAAAAGCCAGGGTTGGAGCAGACTAACAATTCCGCGGCGGAATGGGGCGTGCCCGGTGCCGGCAATGGTTCTGTGGTCTGAGAGGCGGCGGCAGCTGGTCCGGTCACCGGATTCGAGAGAGGCGACGGGAGGCGAGAGGAGAGGAAGTGAGCATCTTTGAGGGCTCAGGGAATTTTGTACTCGGCGAGGTTCAAACCACCACGATCGGCAGTCCCCACGTCCTGAGCTGTCCGGCGGTTGCACACACACGGATCTAAATGGCGGTTGCACACGCACGCAGCTGCAGCAGTTGCCACAGGAGAAGAGTCGGCATTGGGGATTGGGGAGGCGACATCGTGGATGGTGGAGGCACAGCGAGAAATGGAGAAGCCGAGCGCCGGAGCCGCAGTTGGCGGCATGGTCGGGGATTGGATCGGCGGCGCGGCAGGAGACATATTGGATCAGGGCATGGTCGGGGACGGGGGGTGGGGGGCCGCAGCCGTTGTTCAGGGAGGCCGACGGCCCTCGGCCTCGCGGCAGAGGAACGCGGGTTAGGGGCGGTGGAGCAGGGAGGTCGGCGGCCCACGACCTCACGACGGAGCAAGGGGCGGGGTGGGACGACCGGGGCAGCTCGATCCGGTGGAAGAGAGGCCGGAGCCGCTCGATTCCGTTGAGGGGAGGGCAGGGAGGAGTGCTCCGGTGGAGGGGAGGGCTGCCGGAGGGAGGGGCGTTCATGAAATTTGGTAGGAGGCGTCCATGGAAGTTGGGTCTCCGGGTCTGCGTGGGGACGTGGGGGTGCGGGGCAGGTAGTTTTTTTTGCGGGGGTGTGGCACATCATACATCATTGGGAGACTCTCGAGCGTTAGATTAAGCCACGTAAACGGTCCAGATGATCCGGATCTGACACACTCGCTCTTTTTATATTAGTGGTGATATATGATTTGCCATTTAATATGAAATATGTAATATATTTTTTTGTGTACTTGTCAACATACAAAATACGTGCATGATTACTATTTAATATAATCAGCTGAGTGATTTTTATTGGAGTGAACCTCAATGATACCGCTGAGTTTAGACAAATAGTATGTCTAAATTACATATTTCCTATGTTTCAAGTATGTTTCTGCGATGTTTACATTAATTGCTCATGACCGCGGAATCAAAAATTTAGTGAGAACGAGTCGGAAAGGGGTGAGAAATAAATTTAAAACATGCATTGCATGTGCACCATTACTAGTCTTAATAGGATCGTCTCAGTTCCGCTTCCGCAGGATCAGATCTTGCAATCGTATCAGCATCATAGGATCGTGTTAGTATCGAAATGATATGGTAGTGTGTCAGACTATGCTAAATATATATCACAATTTTCAGAAAAGAGCACATCAAATACAAGGCACATAATCGGAGTGAATCTTCACCGATGATACAAGGCACATAATCGGAGTGAAATGCATATCTATAAATTCTGGTATGGAAAAAACAAACAATTTCTATAAATCCTATAGGAAAAAACAAACAATTTTTTTCTTGCAACTCTTCCATCATACAGGAATAGAAAAGACATAGGTGAATTTGTCAATCCAAAGAGATCGCGCCTTCAGCCCTTCTGTTTTGGCACTTGCAATGCTTTTCCTAAATTTAGCAGCTCTCCTGCTAACACCATATACTAGGTGACGTCGGTTCAAAACAAAAGGTGGTGTGAATTCAAATTGGTCGCCCATGTAGTATCTAGACTATGCAAACGAAGCCGTAATTTATAAGAAGAAGGTCATGCCTCTAAAGTCAAAACTAATCACAACACTAACCTCGACTCTCCAACCATGTTATAGACGATGAGCTACTCAAAACACAGTCCGAGCTGTGGAGCCACATGTTTTCTCCTAGACCAAGTCTATGGCCCATATGGTGTGCCGTCAAGCTCGGCATCCCTGATGCCATCCACCGCCGCGACAAACCCACCACGGTTGTGGACCTTGTCGCCGAGCTCTCCCTGACGTCCCTCTAGGACGACCTATATATCACATGCTGGTTTCTTCCACGCCGCGTTAGATAAGCCAGATACCTATGGGCTCACCTTGCTCTCGCGTAGAGATGACAATGGGGCCTCCTCTCCCCCCATACACGTGGTGAATTCATCTATTAGGGGACGAGCACTTAGAATTTTGACCCCCGCCATTTAAATGGGGATGGGGATTAAAAGGACTCCCCATCCCTGTTCCCGCTATACCCGTTATATAATTATAAAAATGATATGCTTTTACACGTAGTACATTCTAAATCTAGAGTCGTATATATTAATAATATTTAACATGTGATACTAATTTCTTGTCCTTTTACCATATGCACGTTATACAAGTTGTGTATTTTCGTCTATAAAAAATATAAGATAATGAAATCTTGACAAGATCGTTTGAATTTAGCTTCTTGTATTAATAGGGAATCCGCTCCCACCCTGAAGCCGACGCGGATGTGATGGGAAAAAAAGTCTCCACAATTGTTAAATAGGGATGGGTATGAGAAGCCACTCTCCTGTGGGAGGAGACCCGTTGCCATCCGTACTCTCGCAGCTCCTCGTTTCGACACCCGGTGCAAGTCCTCTTGCTGTTCATACCCAATGTTGCATACCGTCATCGTTTCCCCATCCATGTCGCTAGCATCGTGGGTCCACCACACATTGCACATGCCCTTTTTGTGATGGACTTGATCGGGCTCGGTTACGGACATAACCTATTTCAGGGGCTCGACAGGTTGGTGGACGTCGGTGGTGGGTCTGACGGCAGCATGAAGGCCACTGCCACCAGATTTCCGCACGTCAAGTGCAACAACCTGGACCTGCCGAGCGTCACCTATTGTTTTCACAACTTTTGACTACATATGCCTCCGCAACTGGCCAGGATTATTCGTTTTTTAGGGGGGGGGGGGGGGGGGGGGGGGGGGGGGGGGGGGGGTTGTAAAGTTGTCAAAACATTTGATAAATGAGGCAATTAGAATAAAAACTAGCTAAATGGAGGTAATTAGTGTCAAAATTTGTCAAACTAGGGATAAAACTGGAATTTACTTAAAAAAGAAAAGAGAAGCCGGCCCCATCTTGATTCCATTGCACATCGTGGCAATGAGCCTTAGTTTACATTTTTTTTCGGAAACGAAAACTACCATGCGAATTTGACAGCGTGGTGGTTTACATGTGTTCAGAAAAATTCGGAATGTTCGAAACGCATGTATGCAGTGCTCTACATTCCAGTCGCCATGATGAACCACTCGGCTACTCCCTCCGTTTTTATATATATATATAAGACTTTCTAATTTTTTGATTTTGTCCTGATTCGTTATTATTTTGATTTTGCGGGGAATTTAGAGAGCTTAATATTTGGAATGGAGGGAGTAATTATTTCAACTGCCAGCCGCGGAAGTAGATCACCAACTCAGATTTGAATTGAATTCTCGTTGTTTAAACGGACGGACGAAACTAAGCTCCCTTCTCTCGGAGAAGAATCGCTAATCCCCAGTCGAGCCCAAGACCGCCGCTGCCCGCAGCTCCAGCGGAGATGGCCACCCCCTCGTACCGGCTGGCGGCGGCGGTTACAGCCCCCTCGACCGGCGAGTTCCTCGTCGTCCGGCAGCAGCCCCCGCCGTCCCCGCCGTCCGAGGAGGAGGACTACGGGCGCTACGTTGACAGTGACCTCTACGACCTCCCGTCGGCGCCCCTGCGGCGCCTCGCGGCGGACGAAGAGCCGGCCCGGCCCGGCGTGGCCGTCGGCGGCGCGGAGGACTCCGTCCGCCTCGACCTCTCGCGCCTCGACGTCCCCGCCGCCCTCGACCAGGTGATCCATCATTAATATTAGTGGAGCGAAATTCGGTCGCTCTGCTGCTGCTAGTGTGAAACGCGACTTGCTTAGCAAATACCTAGTACTAGCAATTTCTCCCAAAATGGATCTCGAAGTAGCTCGCCAAATCCAGTAATATTTTTGTGTGCCTGTGGAAGCTACTGATTACTAGTTACAAGCATAGTTTACCTGTGTTGTAGAACCATAGTTTGCAAAACTCTAACTGATCAAAGGCATGGTCTTTCACCAGATTCTGAACCAACTGGGCGTGACTAATGCGATGTGCGGGGAGTGGACTCTCCTCAAGTACGTCGAGGAACCGGAGTTTGGCCCGGACGCGGGTGTCAACACAGTGCTCCTTGTCGGGTCACTCGAGTCGAAACCAGAGGTTTTGCAAGGTCTGGTGCTAGTTTTCTTACTAAATGGTAGTCTCTAGGAATTTGCTAAGACACCCTAAGCTGAGTTGTGCATTGTAGATTCCTGTAAATGGATGTCTAAGGAGGGCGTATCGGAATTGCTTTCTGGAGTGAAACCCAATGGTACTCGAATTGGGCCGTATGTGTACATTGGGTTTCCAAAGTCAGAGGTGTCCGCAAATTGGACCTCTGCCTCTGCATTGGCTTCTCAGGTCTGTATATTTTGCTTGGATCAAATTTTAGTTTGTAGTCAATAAGCTGGCCTCTTTTTCTGAAATGCTATGCTTGATTGATAGGAATACCCTCCTGGATTAAAGCTTGTACCAATGAAGAGTAGGACCTTATCGCCTTTCCGTACGACTAATCTCGTGGTAGTACAAGCAAACGGTGGTGCGTGTGGATCAAAACGTTCTGATTTCTTTGCTTGTGGTGATGCCCTACTGATCGATCCTGGATGTTGCACTCAGGTTCATACAGAGGTATGAACAATATCTAAGATTATATTCTTGTAACCCAAAATACAGTGACACATGGTGTATCTCTTAGTATTTCACTATCTTTTAAATGCGGCTTCCTCCCTGGACTTGTTTTTTAAGTATCCTAATGTGCTGTTGTAGATTTCGGAGAAGTGCAACTGTGCACCTTCTCTATCATCTTATTAATTTTCTTCGATTCCTCATGGGAGCTGCAGTACTGACATGATCTTCTTCATGCACCTTATTTCTAGAAGGCCTTAAAATCACCCTTATTCTATATGTGACATATATAACTTGTTCCTGAATGTTTCTATATTAAAGTAAAAATCAAGGAATACCAAATAATGACCGAAGGGCCAAAGGCATTACAAGACTTCATGCAAAAACTTTTAACACTAGTGCAAAAGCATAATTTGGTGCTCAACCGCACAACTTTTGTTTGTACAAGAATCAACTCAAAGTTTTGTGAAAAAGACTAGATATGATTATGCTGGTTGTATCACCCTTCAGAACGTGAACTTTAAACTCAAAGTATGTCAGAAGATTAGTATAAGTCTCCCATGAACCCATGAACAATATAAGTCAGAATTTTCTGCCTGTTACTCTCAGTGTTGAGAAATTTTACTTTCAAAATTTATACATAAGTAGAGGAATTTCAGAAGTGTGCCTCCCTAGCTTATTTTTTTGTTGCTTATCAAATTGTGCATTTACAATAGGCTTTGCTTAATCTTCTTAGGCAATGTTGTATGTACAGCTATGCGTAGTGGCCTACACCAGTAATTGTTTATGTTAATTTCTAGTTTAAACAGAGGCTATCCATTCAATTCGAACAAATGACAACATCCTGTCATGTTCAGCTTGCAGATCTTGTCAATTCCCTTCCAAAGAAGTTAGTAGTCCTTGTTACACATCATCATAATGATCATATTGATGGTATGGTTACAAATGCTTTCTTTAACACTTTTTAGTTATTATATTGAAAATTAAAACCCTATCTGCGAAAAATCCCAACATGGTTAGTACATGTTTCCAGCCTCTTTACTCTTCATAAATTTACTGGCTGTGTTGGTTGAATAATGCAGGTCTTTCGGTTGTTCAGAGATGTAATCCTGATGCTGTTCTTTTGACACACCAAAACACCATGAAGCGGATAGGGAAAGGTAACTACCTACATCCCTTTCTACTAAAATTTTAAAGTTATTATCCACTTAGCCAAAGCGTATCCATCTTCCCTTCTTTGAGTATCAAAAGTGGTCAGGAACATGGTGCTTGGATAATTCAACTGGTAATGAGCAAGTGAAAACGTATCCTTAGACCTTGTTTTGTTCTGAAAAATAAAAAGGCTCCTTCTAGAGTCCATATGTCTGTCATTTGCATGCACATCCTTCAAAAGTAATGATGCAAACAGACTATTCACTACACGATGTATAGTTATACCTTTCTGCATGGTCCTCACAGTAATTTCCACTCTGTCTTATTTGCAAAAATAAAATAAAAAATCCACTCTGTTCTGGTATACTTGACTTTTGGTAAGGTGCTGTATTGTGGTATCATCACTTATTGTTGAATGTCAAACAAGTTATAGTTTATTGATTTATTTTAGTTCTGATTTGCTTCTGAATGATGGTAGTAGATAATAGTTAAGTTATATCATTAAAATCCACTCTGTTCTGGTATACTTGACTTTTGGTAAGGTGCTGTATTGTGGTATCATCATTTATTGTTGAATGTCAAACAAGTTATAGTTTATTGATTTATTTTAGTTCTGATTTGCTTCTGAATGATGGTAGTAGATAATAGTTAAGTTATATCATTAAGTTAAACCATTCAATACCTTCAAGGCTGGAACTACTGTGTACCATGTGTGTCTATGCCATTTGGCTCATACTTCACACTCATTAAATTATTTAGCCATACACACTTATATTTCATCTGCAACGTGCATTGCATGCAGGGAATTGGTCAAGTGACTATACTGCAGTCACGGTGGTGAAAACATATGCATAGGTGACCAAGAACTACAAGTTGTTTTTGCTCCTGTAAGACAGTTTTTTATTTGGAGAATTATTCTGTCGTTTCAGCACATGCCAATGTTTTTAGCTTACATGATAATTCATTTGATTTGTCCAATCATACAAACTTTATTTATGTACTGAGCTCTAAAAAGGCTAACACAACATTACCCTAGGCAGAAATTTTAGTAGCAACTGGCAGTCCAATATGCATCACGGGGTATAAACATTTTGTTTCTTACAGTTCAAGTATAGATGCATGCCATAGTTCAAACAGAATGACTACACTAACCACAGAAGTTTTTTTCCAATGGTTATTGTGTTGTTGTACTGTTTTAACAAAAGATGGTGTCATGACGTTTGTCACTTAACTTGAGTTACCAGTTACAACAATTATCAGGACAAACATTGTAGAATATAGCCATCCTGACGCTGTTCAGAGGCAAAATTGAATCAACACTACACGTGATCCTATACAACAGTTATTCTCTAGCATCACCTACAAATTACTCTCCAGGATTTGTTTTACCATGGGAAGTCATAATAACGGAAGCATATGATTGGTCCTTTTAGAGTTTGAAGTCCATCCATTTCCTGATGTGATCTAAATCATACATTCTGCTATTTAACTTTATCTTGGAATTAATAGTGGATCTTCTTGGGGACTGCTGTATTTTGGTTGTATGGAATTCAATTGTCCACAAAATCAACTGCATCTGTGAATCAAGTTTTTTTTTCAGTTAAAGCAGAACATATGCTGGATTAATTGATTGAAACTTTCTGGATGTTTTTAATCCCAGGGTCATACAGATGGTCATATGGGGGTTCTCCATGTCAATACCAATGCACTAATTGTTGGAGATCATTGTGTTGGGTAAGCATCATTCTTGAAAATATTATCGGCAGAGCTTGCATATACTCTGACATATGGTTTAACTCTTGCATGTAATTACCGAATTGAAGTGCCACATCAAAATTGTTTAACTTGTTAACACAATCGAGTATATATGGCAAGCAGACAAGTACACAAACTGAATAATCAGTTTTCAGGTGCACACCTCGCTCGGTTTCTGAACTTGCCCTTAATCAGTAAAGCAGGTGGCAGGAACATTTAATGCTGTCAACTGTCCTCTTAAATATTTTTGGCTGTGGTAGGAGTGGAACAAAGACTAGGTCGTCAAAGAGTGACAACCCATGAAGATAAATGGTTGGCAATACTCAAAGCAGTTGTCCATCATTTCCATAATGGCAACTCTGGATCGTGTGCAAATCCATCTTTGCTAGTTTTTCCAATTTATTTACGAAGAATTTAGAAACTATAAGGTTTTCATAGGCTATGGCTGCATAGGCTTGTGTATATGGCAGCTATTAGAGACTCACCATTGTTTATATGTATGTTACTAAAACATATGCTACAAGATTTAAAGTATTGAGTAATTTTCCTTGAAATTAATTAGGAAATGGTCACACACTGAACATGCAAGTGACGCAAGTGAACGTGCATATTTTTTGCGTTTGCAGGCATGGAAGTGCAATACTGGACATTAGAGCAGGCGGCAACATGAAGGTAATTGTATATATTTTTGTTTTTTGTTTTGACTGTCATTGTTGTAACACATCACAAAAATCTTCAAATTGTGAGAAAAATCTCTCTTTTTTCTCATGTACGTTGTTTCTGGGCTTTACCTTTTCTGGTGTTCCTGCCTCTAGAACTGTGTTGTCTAAATCAGAGTAGATTAACATTAGGTTGTTCTGAAATATGCAGGACTACTTCCAAACCACATACAAGTTCTTGGATATGTCCCCACACGTGTTAGTTCCAATGCATGGAAGAATCAACCTATGGCCCAAGCATATGCTTTGTGGATACCTCAGGTATGAAACGAATCACTACTGCGAATTTTGACTACACTAAAATTTTATGGCTTGACTCATTATACATTTGGATTTGTCTAATCAATTCAAACACAGTCTGTTTCCTTCTTCCTCTTTTCTTTTCGTTCTATAGAAGTGTTTTATTGTCTTTTTTGTGTTTGCACGATCGCACATGCCAACATATGACTATCTGTATTTTGTATAGATGATTCGTTATACATTTCTTGATGCTGTACATTATTCTGATATAATGTGTTTTTTTAACTGATTTTTCAGGAATCGAAGGGCTAGAGAAGCCTCTATTCTGCAGTCGATAGAGAATGGGGCTCAAACTCTGTTTGACATAGTTTCAAGGACTTATGCGGACGTAGACACGAAATTCTGGATTCCTGCTTCCTTTAATGTCCGCCTTCATGTTGAACATTTGAACTCTCAACATAAACTTCCTAAGGTGAGTGAAATTGTACTCATCTTCTACATGTTCCATTATTAATCCAGAATAATAGGTTCGTGAGGCTTATCTGCTTTAAAAAGAATACCTAAAGCGAGTGGTAATCACTTCCATTTTGAGTGTTTTTCCCTCTACGATGCCTTGAAAGTTCAAACAAACATGACATAGTAATAAATTTCTGAATAATGTTCTATTTGATCTTGTAAAAATTTACACAAGCTATATTAGTGTAGGCCCTAGAGGACGTGCGATGGGATAAACATTTAGCAAAATGCAAATTGTGCTCCTGAATGTTGTTGATCTAGAGCTGCGATATTTGGACTGGGGAGCTAACTAGGCATCCTGGAAATAGCATAGACAATTTATGTTAACAATAATTGAGAAAGGAAAAAGGCACACACTTATTTTCACAGTAATCTGTGAATCCTTTTATCATATTAGAGCAAATTAATCAATGACTTCTACATTGATTTAGTTTAATTTTCTTGTGATCATTATGCAGGATTTCTCCTTAGAAATGTTCGATCGAAGTTGCGATGAATTTGTTCCTAGCCTGCAGTGACCGTGATTGTGAGAAGACAATCAAATGCTCCTTCCGAGTTTGTATTCCGTCTAGGTTGCTCTGAAATTCTTTAACGTTGTTAAACGAAATTAAACAACGTGTTAGCTTTCTTATTTAAGGGGGCATCTTATCTTATTTAATGAACCAAACCTTGTTAGCTATCAATTGTATACATATTCAGATGCCTCTTTGATGTGCCAGGCTGGATAAATGTACATTGAATGTTAAGAAATGATGTATGGGCAGGCTTACGTGTTTGTAAGAAGGTAACAGTCTGATTCAATATATAAATGCAGGGATTTTCAACGGAGAAGTTTGAATCAAGCTGTAGAATACAGTTCATATTCCGGTGGGCTGTGGCATATGCTCAATCTAGGAGTTGGCCAGCCCTCATTGCGGCAGGTGCCATTGCCAGGGGTTTGGCGATTGCTTACGCTCTCAGAAGGAGCCATGGTGGCTAGCCCTAGGATTCTCGAGACGGTGCTCCGCACACGTATCTGTCCTAAGATCATGTAATTCTCCACCGATTCCTTGCTATATTTTTTCTATGTTACATCAGTGAACTTTGCTCCATTTATGCACAAGAGAAGTTTATGTCCTACGTTGTGTTCATCCCAAGATATACTACTTTGACCAAGATGCCCACATGCATGTGGGTCGAATAGATAAATTTTGCTGAACTGACGCTTCCATTCCATGCATTCCAAGGCCTAGTTTAGGGCACCTCCAATGGGGTGGAGCAAACGGACACCCCAAAGTGTCCGATTTTGTCCGTTTGGGGCGGACAGAGGACACATTTTGAGCCTTTGTCCGTTTGGGGTGGGGGTGCCCCCAACGGCCTGGCGCAAAATGGGCCAAAAAAATATATTGGAACATTCAAATGACTTAAATTGGCCTCAATTCAAATAGTTCGAAATCGAAATAGTTTAAAATACAAATTCTTCAAAATTTAAATAGTTCAACACATAAAATAAATAGGACTTATCACATGTCCTCGCGCTCACGGATCATCTTTTGCCTCTTGAGAATCCATGCCCTTTGCTCCGGGTCCATGATGGTCAAGTCGGCCATCATGATCCGGTTATCTTCGGCGAGCAACGCAAGCCTCACGCGATTCTCCTCCGCCTTGGCCTCGAGCATGAGCCGGGTCTCCTCGGCCTTGATCTTCTCTTGCTCGATCTCGAGCTTCTTGTCATCTCCACATACCTTGCCATGGCTTCCTCCTTGTCCTTGCGTTTCTCCACGTACCTAGCGGCGATGGACTCCTCCTTGCCGGCGATCAACGTCTTTAGGGTCTCCTCCAATTGTGCTTGTGCCGCCTCACGCTTCACGTCTTGCGCCGAGGACTTGTGTCCTCTCGGCCGCACAGCCCGGCCACCCGAGATTTGGCCGGGATTCACATCATCATTGGGGTCATCGTTGGCTCTCTTCTTTGAGCCTTCAATGCCCCCTTTCTTCATGGCGTTGTAGATCTCTTGCCATTTTGGACAACCCTTGATCATGTCCCAACAATGGCCCAAGGTGAACTTGGTCTTGAAGGCCACCTTGAAGTACTCCAAAGCTTGATTCATCTTGTCCTCAACCTCGTAGCCGCTCACCGGCCGGTTCTTCACATGCTCGTAGGCCGCTTGGAATTTGCAACACTCGGCCGAGATGTGTTGCCACCTCTTTGTGAGTGAGCCCTCATTGCGATCACTCTCGATACGGTAGGGCGGCAATTTCCTTTGCTCATGGAAATGCTTGTGCACCCTAAACCAAAATGCGATGCCCCTTTGTTGGGCACCCCATTTTGCATTTTGCCCACAAGTCATCCATGACTCGCATAGCACCCTGTCTTCCTTGTCCGTGTACGAGGCCGTGCGGATGTTCTTCCGCTTGAGGCTCGCCGCGATTAGGGCGTGCTCCTCGTCGACATCGAGTGGCTCTTCCTCAATGTCGACCACATCGGCCTCCGTCTCGGGCATGGTCGCATCGGGGTCTTGTGTGTCGAGGTCGGCCGGGTTGAAGTAGGTGTTGGCCTCTTGTGTCTCGGCCTCGGCAGGATCGAAGTAGGGGCGGCCGTTGATCATGTCCTCCATGACATCCTCGGTGAAGTAGGCCGGGTTGGCAGGCGTCGTCGGCGGGAACTCGCTCCCGTCGAACATGAGGGCACGGGCCTCGGGCATGGTCATCCTGCCACCCGCCGTGGTCTTCGATTTGCCACCGGGCCGCGCGTCGCCGGCACTCGGGGTCACGTTGAGGTCGAGCGACTTCGGCTCGACCGGGACCGATGAAATCTCCGGCGAGTCCTCGCGGGAACCCAGCCGCGACACTGGGTGATGGGCGGCCGCCGGCGACGGCGTCGAGAGGCCGGGAGACGAGGTTTTGGGCGCCTTCGCTTTGGCGGAGGAGACCGAGCTTCCGGCCGACGGAACCGTGTTGGGGGAGAGGCCGGTGGCAGCGACGAAGGCCCCTGCAAAAACCTCCCCTTTGAGGAGAAGGACAGCTCGGGCGGCGGCCTTGGCGGCGATGAGGTCGGAGTTGGCCTGATGCGCGATGGCGGCGAGCCTCTCCTTCTCCTTGGCCGCTGTGAGGGCGGCCTTCTCCTCTGCCTTCTTCTCCCGAGTCCTCTCCCTCCGGACTTGTCGCTTGACCGAGGCCGGCTTCGGCTCCTTCTTCACCGCGAGCAGGGCGGCGCCGGTAGCGGCCGTGGATTTGGACAGCCCGTCCTCCATGAACGGCGGCGGCGGCGAGGGCGGTTGGAGGCGGCGGCGGCTGGGGAGGGAATGGGCGGCCGAACGAGGGTTTGGGAGGGGATTCTGTGGCTGGACCTTGGGCCCGACGCGGACAGGGAGGACAAAAAGGAGGACCGAGAGGCTGTCCGTCCCGCCCCAAAGCCGCCCCAAAGTTGGGCCGCGTTTGGGTCCAAAACTGGTGTCCGGGCGGACACCAGTCCGGATGCGCCAGCCGTTGGAGAAGGGCATTTGTCCGTTCGGACAAATGCGGACTGCGCTGGTCCGTATGCGCCAGCCCGTTGGAGGTGCCCTTAGGTGTCACACAAAATCTAGTGTCCACTGTTGTCATTCTTTTAATGCACATACCAACTTTAGTAAGAGCAAGCAAAGTCATTTTTTTGTTGCACTTGCTAACTTTAGTAAGAGCAAGCGATGTTAATTTGCACATGGCGTGTCTGCGTAGCTGTGGTAGATTCCAGGTATAACCATCATCCGCATTTCTCCCCTAAGCATCATATGCCATAGGTTCTAGCAGCATGGCCAGCAGCGCAGCCAAGGGCACGCATGGCTTCCATTCAGGGAGCAGCATCCTCAATCTGGTTCCCGTGCTGATCCTCGTCACCTTCGGCTTTGTCCTGGGCAAGATCGGCAACGCCAGCTTCTCCCCAGAATCCAACCTCTCTCCTGTCCGAGCCAGCGTGTCGTCGTCAACCCCGTCGGAAACGGCGTGCGCCGCGCCTCCCACGCCGACACCGCCGGTGCGGATGGAGTTTGCGGACTTCCTGGCGCCGAGCGGCGGCGGTCTGGTGCACAACATGACCGACGAGGAGCTCTTGTGGAGGGCGTCTATGGAGCCGAGGCGGGTACCCCACGTGTCGATCGTTCCCAAGGTCGCCTTCCTCTTCCTGACGCAGGGGGCCCTGCCACTGTGGCCACTGTGGGAGACATTCTTCAACGCGCAAGACGAGGAGCTCTACTCCATCTACGTGCACGCGAGCCCCGGCTACGCCGACTTGGCGCCTAAGGAGTCCGTCTTCTACGGCCGCCTGATCCCGAGCCGGGGCACGAGCTGGGGCGACATGAACCTGGTGGACGCGGAGCGGCGGCTCCTGGCGACGGCGCTGCTGGACCTCGGCAACGCGCGGTTCGCGCTCTTCTCCGAGTCGTGCATCCCGCTGCTGGGCTTCCCGGCCGTGTACGTCCACCTCATCACTGGCTCCGGCGATAGGTTCCACGTCGAGAGCTTCTACAACGTCTCGCGGCACGGCCCCTTCTTCGAGGACCGCAACATCAGCCTGGCGCAGTGGCGCAAGGGGTCCCAGTGGTTCGAGATGGACCGACGGACCGCGGTGGAGCTCGTCGCCGAGGAGGCGTGGTACGACGTGTTCCGGGGAGACCACGGCGCGCTGAACATGGAGGAGCACTACCTGCCGACGCTGGTGACCCTGCTGCCGGGCTGGGGCGCGCGGTGCGAGAACCGGACGCTGACGTACGTGGACTGGAGCACCCGGGGCGCGCACCCGAGGAGCTTCGTCGGGAAGGGCCTCTCGGCGGAGCTGCTGGAGGAGATGAGACGAGGGGACGGCAAATGCGGGTACAAGTACAACCACGAAGGTGGGGTGGTGGAGTTCTGCCACCTGTTCGCGCGCAAGTTTGCCAAGGACGCGCTAGCAAATCTGCTCCAGTTGACACCTGAGCTTTGGTTGGTCTGATGATCGACATAAACATATGCACGGCTTGATCATCGCTTTTGCGTTTTCGCGTGTTGCTGTCGTGGAGGTTAACCGGGATTAGGGGAAAATTAAAATAATCTAAGGCCAAACAATCGCCTTCTCTGATATCTAGTTATCTACAACCTAGTCGATGAGAAATTACCCACAAAACCAGCAGGAGGCAGAACAAAAAGTAGGCTATTCAAGACAAAACCTTTCAAGAAAAAATCGACTAAGGTTGATGTGTCCAACCAAAGTACAGACTTAGGATCGTTATCCCAAGAAGAAGCTTCGAGCCAATAGTTTCAGAAGCCGTATCCTAGCGTCGAGAGAGCCCAAGACCCATCACACTGCTTGGCAAAACACTATAAGCAGGTTGAGTACCTCGCCGCCCTGTAAGCAGGTGGAGTACCTCGCCGCCCTGTATCTGGCCACTGCCGGACCACCTTCGATCTCTATGGTCGGGGAGGAATGGATGGTGGACGGATGATCTGCGCGGAAGCCACCTATCAGGCAGAATCATGAGTGTGAATGTAAATCAAATACTCCTTCTGGATATGTATAAAAGTGCCCAGTTCGTGCAGAAAATGATATTACAATTCTAAGTATTGATAAAATGGTAACAAAGTGCGATAGATCAAGAAAAGTGGGTATTTTTTTTTGAGAGTGCGCCAATAGCGCACCTTATTTATATAGAAGGCAGAAACAAATTACAAAGATACCAACACCTGTCAAAACAGGGCTCGGTACAACTCCAACACACTCCAACCTAAAGCCTACTCTCGCATCATTGTGTTCCTCCCAACTCCTCTAACTCTCACGCGCAGCCAAAGCCTAAGCTCATCGACAATGCGCTGGGCGAGCTCCGGTGCCGTACATTGTTGTCGAACATTATGAAAAACTCTAGCGTTCCTCTGCTTCCAAATGGACCAGCAAACTAGTGTCACCGCCGTGTTGAACCTCTTCTTCTCCTTACCCGCAAATCTCTTGCGCTCCCGAAGCCACCAAGTCTCCAGCACATCCGTAGGTTCGGGCACCCTCACCTCCCTCACCCGCAGATTTTGGCAACAGAGGTACCAAGTCTCACGTGCATACACGCATTGCATTAACACATGCTCGATCGTGTCCTGCTCCTGTAGGCAAGTGAAACAGCAGGAGGTCTGGGTTTGGAGCCCGTGTCGGACACGCCTGTCCGAGGTCCAAACCTTGTGCATCAGGGCTAGCCAGATGAAAATCTGGCACTTGAGAGGCGCGTAGGTGTTCCAGGTGCAGATAAGTTCGCCCTCTCTCCTTATAGATAAGTGGGTATTATATTATTTTTACACTGTGGGCACCTTATAGATAAGTTCGCCCTCTCTCCTTTTATGGTACCCGAAGATGAATATAGGCCCTCCAACCGTTGGATCTAACGGAGCAGATCAACATATACTGTTGGGTTTCGACTCTCGGCTGAAGAGCAGTATACGTGTGCACTGCTCACCAAGGAGCCCACCAGTATTTGTCAGAGGGCATTTTAGGTAGATCATAATCACGAACCCGCCGGACTCAACCTTTCTCTTCCTTGTTTCCGTCAATGAAAAATCCCCTTGGAGCTAGTTCTTTGGCCGTGATCCCGTCGACCCTTCCCATCCTGCAGGCCGCAGCTCACCAAGTCGCACTCGCACATCATGTCCAGATCCCTCACGGCTGCCTCCTCCTTGCCGTCCTCCGCGAGAGGGGCCGGGACTGGATTGCTATTTCAGCAGACCATGCTGGCCAAGTTGGTCCGGGTCTAAGGACGGTATCTGTGTCATTTAGCTCCGCCGGCATGCGGATGAGGACGCAAACCGCGCGGGAGATACGGGGACGCTGCGGCGAGGTCGATGAGTGGGCGACCGCCTGAGTCAGACGCGTGGAGGCAAGCGGGTGGCGGGAGCGCGCCGGAGAACATGTACATGGGACGTGGGGCAAGCTCGGCGAGGGCAGGACTGGCTACGTCTCTGACGGCGAGCTGGGAGAGGGTGGGGCCAGCTACGTCGCGACGGCGGGCAGGGCGACAACAAACGCGAAGAACAGCTCAGTACCACACGGGTCCGGTTTGATCCGGTAGCTACATATGGAAAAAGTCTATAGTACCCTCCCGATATCAACGGCGAGGTGGTTGTATACTGCTCGGTCCTCTCTGCAGTATAGGGTATCGTAAAAAAGCTCCTCTCGGGTTTTTTCAGTCCACCATTTCCCATAGCAGAAAACATTTGGAGGATGCGGCCATTTTAACGGGGGTGCCAGTCGAGATGCTCTAACTACTCAGGAGCCTCATTGACTTGCCATGCTGCATAAATTTGCATGGAATGCAACAAAGGTTTGTACCAACAAGGCAGGACCTTCTGGTACTTTCCAGCAATGCAACTCTAACTGTCTGATTCAATATATGCAGGACATTTTTCAATGGAGAAGTTGGAGTCGAGCTGTGGAATACATTTCACTTTCCAGTGGGCAGTAGGCGGTGGCTTATGCGCAAGCCAGGACCTCACCGCCGGTGAACAACGGCAACCAGCCCTAGCTAGGATTCTCTACAGTTGCTGAGGTCTGGGATGGTTCTAATCTGAAGCTCACCTTCAGAAGGAACTTTAGCCCGCGCCTGATGGAACAATGGTTTGATCTAATAGAGATCACCAAAAGCATCAGTTTATCTGCGGACACCGATTCTCTCATTTGGCAGTTAGAAAATAAAGGGATATATTCTACTAGTTCACTCTATCATGTGATAAATTTCAGAGGAGTTATCCCTGTTTTCATCCCTGCCATTTGGAGCTTGTGCATTCCGCCTAGAGTACATGTGTTTCTCTGGTTAGTTTCACACAATAAGATACTGATCAGGGATAACCTTAAGAAAAGACGGATCATTAAGCCGGAATTCTGTTCTTTCTGTTCTGAGAAGGAGACGGTTCACCATCTCTTCTTTGATTGTATAGTGGCCAAAAACACCTGGGCAGTTGTCTCTGATTTCTTTGCAGTAAATATTGGAGACTCTTTCGAATCTGTAGCTAGATTTTGGGTTTCTAATAAGTCTAATGCTACGTTGAATTCCATTTGTGCTGCTGTACTTTGGAATCTATGGAAATTCAGAAATGACTTAACCTTTAACGGTGTATGTTGGCTTGATACTAAACAGGTACCGAGGAGAATATTCCACTCGATCAAGAACTGGAAAATCCTCCTGAAGGAACAACATATACCAAAGATCGAGGCGTTTTGCCACTCGGTCACCAAGAAGCTGCAGGCCCTGCTCTGTCTGGAGAGTGGCTGAGCAAGCCTTCGGTTCCCATGGACCTCATCCGAGGCCTCTGCATCTCCAGAAACAGCTCGCCTCCAAGCTCACCTCCCAGCTCTTAGCGTGACAAGAAGACCGTGCTGCTCAGCCCGGCATCGCCTCTCGATATGAGTTGCTGGTCACCGGCGTCAGGAGCTACGCCGCTGAAAAAGCTCAAGCATTCGTCGCCAACGGTTCTTCCTGAAGGCACAGTGTCTCCCTAGGATGTCAGCTCACTTCTAGTTTACCCTGCCTGCTTCTGAAGCGCTGCTGTAATAAATTTAAGGAGTATCTTCTGAACTCTAGCTTCCTGACGCACCACTCAGCTTTCCTGCTGTGGTTTGCTGTCTTCTTTTCCTGTTTTTGAATCATGTACTGAAACCGGAACTCCAAGTTTCTTTGTTTATCAATGAAACTGGGGCAGGAGCCCTTTTATTCTAAAAAAAATGTACACGCATCTGTCCTAAGATCGTGTTGCTCGGATACCGAGTTAAATTAATATTTGTAAACTCTTATTATAGATTTGTCGTACTGCATTGTTGAACTTTGCTCCATCTGTACACAAGAGAAGTTCATGTCTACGTTGTCTTCTTCCTAAGTTAAGATGCCACATGCACGGTGGGCACTTTTTTCTGAACTGACGCTGAGCAATGTTAGCTTGTACTCATCTTCCAGTTAGCTGTGATCTCATCTTCCAGTTATAGTTCCATTGAGCGTGCTAGTGGCTTCAGCATGGCCAGCAGCGCAGTCACTTCAGGGAGCATCCTCCGCAATGCCTTCAAGGGGATGCTCCTCGTCACCTCGGGTTTCGTCCTTCGCATGATCTGCAACGCCAACTCCCCGGAATCCTGCCTCCCTCCATTCCTCCACCCACTCTCGACATCTTTCGCACTGCCGCCGCCGCTCACACCACCACCATCGCCGTTGCCAAGGGCGGAACCAGGAATAAAGCTCAGCGGGGGCCACACATGCTAATCATTCATTAGGGGGGCCAATCACTGTGATTTTCTCTAAAAAAAAATCTAACCGTGGCTTATGTATAAAAATTAGCTTGGTGTAGCATGGCTTGGGGGGGCCGTGGCACCTGCTCGCCACCCCCTGGTTCCGCCCTTGGCCGTTGCCATCTCCGGAAACGGCGTGCATCGGGCCACCATTACCATCTCCCGCACTGTCTCCGTCGCCGCTGGCGCGTAAGGTGTTCGCAGACTTCCTCGCGCCGCTTGGCGGCGATCTCACGCACAACATGACCGACGTTGAACTCCTGTGGAGGGCATCCATGGAGCCCAGGCGGGTCGACGCCCGCATGCCGAACCGCGTTGTGCCAAAGGTCGCCTTCCTTTTCCTGGTGACGGGGGACCTGCCGCTGCGGCCACTCTGGGAGAAGTTCTTCGCCGGACACAAAGGGCTATACTCCATCTACGTGCACGCACGCCCCGGCTACGCCGGCTCGCCGCCTCAGGACTCCGTTTTCTACGGCCGCATGATTCCTAGCCAGGTAACCAGCAATTCAATTTTTTTGACAATTATAAAACTATGCACTCCCTCCTATCCATAATAAGTATTGCAGTTTTTAACTAGGGTTAGTTTAAAACTGAGACACTTATTTTATATCTGAGGGAGTAGTTATACTACGAAAATCGATTTCATTATATATTTAATGAAATTGATTTTACATGTTAGATGTGAATAGATAAACTTAGTAAACCTTTGCACTGTTTGATTTCAATAAAAAAAATGCACCTTCTTTTAAGTAACAAAATAAGTAGTTAACAATCGTGTCACATTGATGCATGCATGCAGAGGACAGACGGGGGCACCATTAGGGCTGGACATAAAGCTCGAAGCTCGGCGAGCTTAATGAGCGCTCGGTAACTCGACTCGTTTGAGCTCGGCTCGTTTTCTTACTGAACCGAGCTGAGCAGCAATTTTAGCTCGTTATCACTAACGAGTTAAACAATCAATCTAACGAGTTTCACGAGCTACTCGTTAAGCTCGTTAACATCTCGTAGCAGGCTGCAAATCTGCATGGTTGACCTTACAGTGTAGCCCATCTAACGTTAATATGCAAATAGCACATCAGTAGAACCAATTAATCTTCTCTATATGGACGAAAAAAATATGTTGATCCTGATACTTGCTTGATAGCTTGCTTAATTAGCTGAATACCCTGATACATTTTCTTAATGAGCCTTAACGAGTTGCTCGCGAGCGCTCGCTAACATATAACGAACCGAGCCAATCTTTAAATTTAGCTCGTTATCCTTAACGAGCTTAACGATCCGAGTCTTAACGATCACGAATCATAACGAGCCGAGCCTTAACGATCCGAGCAGATCGTTAGTCCAGCCCTAGGCACCATGAACCTGGTGGACGCAGAGCGGCACCTCCTGGGGAACGCGCTGCTGGACCTGTCCAACACGCGGTTCGTGCTGCTCTCCGAGTCGTGCGTCCCGTTGCTGGGCTTCCTGGCAGTGTACGCCCACATGACCGGCTCCAACGCCAGCTTCGTGGAGAGCTATGACCGGCCTGTCGGCCGTCTGCGGCATGCACTCTTCTTCGCCAACCGCGGCGTCAGCATCGAGCAGTGGCGCAAGGGCTCCCAGTGGTTCGAGATGCGCCGGGATCTCGCCGTCGACTTTGTCGCCGAGGCGAGGTACATCAATGTGTTCAAGGGAGGCCATGGGAGGCACGACATGGAGGAGCACTACCTCCCGACGCTGGTGACCCTGCTCGGTTGGGGCGAGCGCAACGAGAATAGGACGCTCACGAACGCGGAATGGAGCCATGGCAGCGGGGCGCACCCGTTAACTGTTATAAACGATAGCAAATACGACGAAGAGCGAAACGATCAAACCAAAGGGGACACGAGATTTTAACGTGGAAAACCTCTCCAAACAAAGGAGAGGAAAAAACCACGGGCGCCAGCCAGCAATACTTCACTATATCGGGTGAGGTAACGCCGTGGGTTTACAATGTATGGCTTACCCCAACCGGCGGCTTACAAGATGTATATATGGTGGCATAAAACCCTAGGTCGGCTGCAGTCCGACCCGAAAACGATCCGTACCGTACCTACAACTCCGGGGCGCTCCGCTCTCCTTCGTCACAAGTTGGCCCTCATCAGTATAGAATTTGGATCATCATAAAACAACACTCCACCTTGAGACAAATTCCATCTTGTAGCATGAACGAGAACTTCACCCTGAAACAACAAAGAAAACACCTTCGGCGCCAAATAGCCTCTTGGACTAAACAGTGATACCAACTAAGCCTGAGCATAGCTCAAACTTAGTAACTGGAACTGGCTTTGTCATCATATCAGCAGGATTATCATGAGTACTTATCTTGCATACCTTCAACTTACCTTGTGCAACAACATCACGCACATAATGGTATTTGACGTCAATGTGCTATTTTCTCTCATGAAACATCTGATCCTTAGCAAGGTAAATATCACTCTGACTATCACAAAACAGGTTAATGCAAGTATCATCTCCGCAAAGCTCAGCAAACAAACCTTTCAGCCAAACCGATTCTTTACATGCTTCAGCAATAGCCATGTACTCTGCTTCAGTGGTAGACTGGGCAACAACGGACTACAACGTTGCCCTCCAACTCACAGCACAACGACCAAGCGTGAACACATAACCTGTGAGGGATCTCCTCTTATCCAAATCGGCAGCAAAATCTGAATCCACATAGACTACGAGTCCCTCATCAGTCTTGCCGAACTTGAGGCAAGCATTGGATGTGCCACGAAGGTACCTGAAAATCCACTGAACAGCCTTCCAATGTTCTTTACCAGGATTAGCCATATATCTACTAACCAAACTCATAGCATATGATAAATCTGGACGTGAGCAAACCATGACATACATTAAAGAACCAACAACACTAGAATATGGAACATTAGACATGTACTCAAAATCCTCATCCGTACTAGGACATTGTTCAGCTGACAATTTAAAGTGAGGAGCAATAGAAGTACTAACAGATTTTGCATCATGCATGTTAAAATGATTAAGAACTTTCTTAATGTAATTTTGCTGACTAAGAAACAAGTGACCAGATTTTCTGTCACGGGTAATCTCCATACCTAGAATCTTCTTAGCAGCACCAAGATCCTTCATCTCAAATTCGCTGTTCAGCTGTGACTTGAGAGCAGCGACATCTTTCTTGCTCTTGGCTGCAATCAACATATCATCAACATATAATAACAGGTATATAGGCGATCCATTAACAAACTTAATATAGACACAGCTATCAAATTCAGACCTCTTAAAGCCATGTGACAACATAAAAGAATTAAACCTTTTATACCACTATCGAGGAGATTGTTTCAAACCGTACAAGGACCTTTTCAACTTACACACAAGATCCTCCTTACCCGGCACTATGAACCCTTCTGGCTGGTCCATGTATATCTCCTCCTCCAACTCTCCATGCAGAAACGTAGTCTTTACATCTAACTGCTCAAGCTCAAGATCACGCATAGCAACAATACCGAAAAATGTACGAATTGAACTATGCTTAACAACCAGAGAGAAAACATCATTATAATCCACACCTGAAATTTGACTGAAGCCTTTTGCAACTAACCTTGCCTTAAACCTTGGAGGCTCGCTAGGAGATAAACCCTTCTTTCTCTTGAAGATCCACTTACAGCGGACAACCTTCTTTTTCTTGGGCAAGCGCACAACATCCCATGTGCCATTTTTCTCGAGTGACTGCATCTCTTCTTGCATGGCAGCAATCCACTTCTCGCGGTCACCCGAACCAACAACTTCAGTATACGTGGACGGCTCATGTCCATGCTCCACCTGTTCTGCACAACTCAGAGCATAATCAACAATGTTACACTCCTAAATTAAACGTGGTCGAGGACCACAATTCCTCCTGTTCCTACGAGCAGCAATAGACTGATTTTGTGGCTGCAAAACAGGGGGTGAGTTCTGAACATTATTATTATCAGAATCAGAAGAATCAGAATCATCAGAACCAGCAGAATCAGGATTAGAATCATCTGAAGTAGCAGCACCATCATTGTCAACAGTGACATTTTCCTTTTCAACAGAGTGCTCCACCTCGACACGAACTTGCTCCTCAGAAAAATCTGGCAAAATATCTGAGGACAACTTATCAAAGTACATAACAGATTCATTGAAAACAACACTCCTGCTCATAAATGCCTTGCTAGTTTCGGGATTCCATAACTCACTAGTACAGAACGACACATCGGAAACGGGCTAAAAACCCCATCGGAAACGGAAAAAGGGTCCGTGTCCCCGACCCCGTTACTGATGTGAAGGCCCTCATCGGTAACGGAGGCGAAAAACCGTCGCTGATGAGGCGTCGGTTTGTCAACGGTTGTGCACAACCTCCGTTTCTGATGTGTCGGAACATCAGTAACGGAGATTCTGTTTCTGCTCGTTTGCATTGAGGTTTCTTCATAAGCCTAGAGCAGGAATAGATTTGGCACTGGACATTTAAAATTTCACAGCAGAAGCACAAAAAGGCTAACAAATTCATTCATTCATAAGGTATAACAAATGTCACCGATACATTGCATCACAAGACAACCAATTACTTATCTTCATTTTCATGCTTCTCTAAATCTATCATTGACATGTCTAGCTAAATCTATCTATGTCATGCCTCTCTAAACTTATCCTTGTCATTTCCAACTTAATTTATCTTCATGACTTGCCGTTAGAGTTCATGAATTCAATCTTCTTCTTGGAGGGTGTCGCCAAAATATAATCAACTCGCCGCTTTGTCCCCGATCTTGTATTTAGCTCATTTAAATGAGCTAAACGGATCAGCACCATGCTCTGCACATAGTGCAATAAGCGAGTGCTGATGTACTGAAGGTGCCTCTTTTGTAAAGTGGCCACTGAAATGCAAAGAGAGAATATATGACTCCATGTTAGCTCACTATACATCTAGCATAAAGGACATACAACACAAAAGGATGCATAAGACAGAATAATAAACTTACAAATCCATTGTATAGTTGTTGTGTACCAACAATTATGCCGGACGACAAGCGCATCTTGGCTAAGGATCTGGCTTTTTATACAGTGTCACCGAAATGTACATCTGTTTTGCAAAGGAGATAAGTCAGCCATGAGTTTCATACACTACCGATTTGTGCTAGTTATGTTCTTTTCGAGCGACACTACGTAGTCGTCCTCAGTGGTGGAGCTAGAACATATTGAACCAGGATGCACACATGTTATCACAATACATTTAAAACAATTTTTAGGGGTGCATATGTGATGAAAAATTGCTAATTTACAAAGAAAAATTCCTTCTCCCGGTGTCCTGTGCACCCGGCTGGCTCAAGGTGGATCCGCCAGTGGTCGTCCTCATCGTCCTCGGATGTATTACAACCCTAGTTCTAGTTCTGTTCATGAGTGTCCTATGGAAGAAAACCTAAGCAGAACAATAACAACAACCCTAGTTCGTCGGCACGACGGCCGGTCACAAATAGATGTATTACCTTTGGATCTGGCGGCGGGAGTACGTAGTCGTCCTCGTCGTCCTCGGATCGACACGCCATGCGCCCTCCAGCAACAGATCAGGCGACGAGATCTGCCCGGGTGGAGCAAAGAATGGGTACGCGCTGCCACGGTCGGAGGAGAGGAAGATGCGCGCCGACACGGTCGGAGGAGAAGAAGATGCGCGCCGCCACGGTCGGAGGGAGGGAGATGCGCGCCGCCACGGTCGGAGGAGAGGAAGATGCGCGCCGCCACGGTCAGAGGGAGGGAGATGCGCGCCGCCACGGTCGGAGGGAGGGAGATGCGCCGCCACGGTCGGAGGGAGGGAGATGCGCGCCGCCACAGTCGGAGGGAGGAGATGCGTGGAGGCGCCGCCACACTTTGAGAGTGAGGCTGAGAGTGAGCGATAGAGTTTAGGGCTGTGTGAAGTGCGCATTTATAGCAAAGTAGAACATCGAAAACGGAGGGTATAAACAACCGTTTCCTTTGATTTTTTCACTGACACACTGGGCTTATACTGATCTCTACTAGTATTGAAGTTGAAGAACATAAAAATAAATAACTATAACTACTCCTCGGCCTCCGCCTTCTCCTGCTCGTATGCGAGGAGAGCCGCGTAGTCGTCGGTGTCGTCGCGCGGCTCCTCGCCGACGATGTCATCGCCGCCCGTGCGCCCCTCCCACATCTCGTCGTCGTCGTAGGCAGGATCGTCGCGCAGCTCCGGCGGGAGGAGGAGCCGGCGGCTCTGAAGCAGCTCAACTCTTTCCGGCGGCATAGGCACCGACGCGCGGTTGAGGTGCCATCCACCGGGTAGCCGAACCTTTGACCATGGCACTGGCCTCCTATATTGCCAGTGCCGCTCCGCGACGGCCTGCCCGACGATGATGCGGTTCCATCCAGGCGACCGTGGACGAGCGTCTCTCCGCCGCGGCGAGCGGCTGCGGTCGCGGGCGCCCGAGGATCCCGCGTCCTCTTCCGGCGGCATAGGCACCCTCCTGTGGTTGACGCGCCAGCCAGCGGGGAGGCTAACATTTGACCAGGGCACTGGCCTCCTATATTGCCAGTGCCTCTGCGCGACGGCCTCCGGCACAACGACGCGGTTCCAATTCAGCGAATGCGGGAAACTGCTGCGGCGAACGCCCGAGGAGTTGCTAGGAGTATCCATGGCTGCGGCGAAGTGGCGTACTGAGATAGCAGGGAGATCGTGGGTTTTTAAGGAGTAGTGGGCGGTGCCGTGGCGTCACTACGCCACTACGCCATAGCAGTTACTCCGCTCGCATCGAATTCCAAGAAGATGGAACGTGTCCACATTGCACACGGACACACAAAAGTCTCCGTTACTATAGAGGCACATATCGGAAACGGAGCCAAAATTAAGACCGTTGCCAATACTATGGGTAACGGAGTTAATACTTTCTCCGTTACCTATGTTGACAGGCCAGCCACGGCCCAGGTCAGGTTTGTACGCACTGGCCGCACGGAAAGCGCGATTTTCCGTCGCCTAACGCCTGCCGTTTCCATAGAGGGGTATCCGATGTGTCGTTCTGTACTAGTGACTTGTATCCTTTTACACCCGAACCATAACCAATGAACACACACTTAAAAGCTCTCGGCTCTAACTTTCCATTATCAACATGAGCATAAGCAGTGCAACCGAAAACTTTAAGCTGTGAATAATCAGCAGGAGAATCTGACCATACCTCAATGGGAGTTTTCTTGTTGAGGGGAATAGATGGTGACCTGTTTATCAAGTAGCAGGCGGTGGCAGCCGCCTCAGCCCAGAAACGTTTACTCATGCGAGCGTTGGAGATCATGTAGCGAGCCTTGAAGATGATGGTCATGTTCATCCGCTCCGCTACACCATTCTGCTGAGTCGTGTACGGGATGGTGAGGTGCCTGACAATGCCTTCTTTCCTGCAATAATCATTAAAGGCATTCGAACAAAATTCGCCACCATTGTCAGTACAAAGCAATTTCACCTTCCTTTCTGTTTGCCTTTCTATCATAGCTTTCCACTCTTTAAAAGCAGCAAACGTAGCATCCTTATTTTTCATGAAATAAGGCCAAACTCTTCTAGAGTAATCATCAATAATGGTAAGCATATAACGAGCACCACCATAAGAGGGCTTACGAGACGGCCCCTAAACATCAGCATGTACATAATCAAGTGTACCTTTGGTGGTGTGGACGGAAGCATTAAACTTAACTCTTGCGTGCTTACCGAAAATGCAGTGTTCACAGAACTGCATCTTACCCAAACTGCAGCCTTGCAGCAAGTCTCTCTTGATCAATTCTGCCATACCAAGTTCACTCATATGTCCAAGACGCTTATGCCAAAGGTTAGTTTTACTAGCGTCATCATGAGAAACAGCAGCAAAAGTACCAGATAATGTGCTACCTCTAAGAACATATAACTTAGCAGAACTCATATCACCAACCATAACAATGAGAGAACCTTTTGATACCTTTAGGAGTTTATTTCCTCCTTTGTACTTGTATCCGTCACAGTTAAGGGTACTGAGCGAGATCAAATTTATTGCCATGGTTGGTATGTGTTTCACTCCCGTCAACGTGCGTGCCATACCGTCGTGTGTCTTGACCTGAACGGAACCGACGCCAGCAATAACACATTGTTGGTCGTTTCCCACGCGCACGAAATCTCCAGTCTGCACTAACTCATAAGAACTGAACCAATCTTTGTTACAGCAAATATGAAACGAACACATGCAGTATCAAGAATCCATTCATCATGACGAGAAACACATGCAGCAAGAACAGCTAGGCATTCGCCATCAGAACTACCATCAACAACAGCAGCCTCACCGGTATCATTACCTTCATTATTTTTCTGTTGGTAAGTACCTTTCCTTTTCTCCTTGTTCTGCAATTTTCAACAATCATCAATGACATGATTATCTTTCTTACAATACCTGCAGAACTTGTCACGACCTTTAGACTTTGAGCGACCTCTGTCACCCTTGCTCTTGTCTCTGTTGTTGTTGTAGTGATTATCTCGCTGCTCAGGCCTCCCTCGGACCTGCAAAGCATCGCCCTTGGAGGACGACGTCTCCTCTTTCTGTACCATACCTTTCATCTTTTTCCTGGCAAGCAGGGCCTCATATACTTCCGCGGTGATTAGTTCATCACGGCTTAACAGTATGGTATCACGAAAATTGGCAAAGGAATTTGGCAGCGAACATAGAAGTAAAAGTGCTAGATCTTCATCATCGTACTTTACCTCCATCGACACTAGGTCAGAAACGATCTCCTTAAAGATCGATAAGTGATTCATTACCGAACCACCTTCTTGCAACTTGTGCGTGAACAACTTCATCTTCACATGCATCTTGCTGGTTAGATCTTTTGACATGCAGATCGACTCCAGCTTAGCCCACATCCGCGCTGCTGTTTTCTCCTGCAGTACTTCTTGCAGAATATCATTAGACAGATGAAGTTGAATAAGCGATAAAGCCTTACGGTCTTTCCGCTTCTCTTCGGCGGTCCATGTCGCCGCATCCTTGTCGCCGAATTTCTCTAGCGCCTCGTCAAGATCATTGGACTGTGCGAGGATCGCACGCATCTTGACCTGCCACAGCGAAAATCTCGTCTTGTAGTCCAGCATCGGTAGATCGAACTTCATCGATGCCATCCAAAACCCTAATCTGAAAACAGATCTGAAACAGGGCTCTGATACCACTTGTTATAAACGATAGCAAATAAACGACGAAGAGCGGAACGATCAAACCAAAGGAGACACGAGATTTTAACGTGGAAAACCTCTCCAAACAAAGGAGAGGAAAAAACCACGGGCGCCAGCCAGCAATACTTCACTATATCGGGTGAGGTTACAAACGCCGTGGGTTTATAATGTATGGCTTACCCCAACCGGCGGCTTACAAGATGTATATATGGTGGCATAAAACCCTAGGTCGGCTGCAGTCTGACCCGGAAACGATCCGTACCGTACCTACAACTCCGGGGCGCTCCGCTCTCTTTCGTCACAAGTTGGCCTTCATCAGTATAGAATTTGGATCATCATAAAACAACATTAACATACTGGCGGAGGGATGTCACCGCAGAGCTGATGGAGAAGCTGAGGAAGGGGGAGGGAAATTGTGGGTACAATGGTGGCGTGACCAAGTTTTGCTACCTATTTGCGCGCAAATTCTCATGTAAAACGTTGGGAAAGTTGGTTGAGTTGGCACCCAAAATCATGGTGTTCGGATGATATCCGGGGTGAAAACCCTTGGTTGTGACCTGACCAGTTGTTCAGGTGGTCCGACAATGTTATCAAGTCAGTATAGCTCAGAGTTTGCTTGAACTTACTCTCTCGGTGAGAACCATGACATGACTGTCAGTGGTCAGATCTGACGGCGGCACTTGTGCATCACTCCCTTCACGAAGAAGTTGTTTTTGGACTCACAATACTATTGTTGCCGACAGTGCTGGTTGGTGTTGAAGGTTGTAGCTGCTTACTCGTGATCGCTACAACATGATATTCATATGTGTCATGCCTCATGTTCTTAATGTTTCTCTTCCATGGATCGTCCAATAGGTGTTGATGTTGTCCTGCGAAAAGTGTCTTTTGCTCCCGAGCACCGATGATTTTGGTGTTAAAAAAATCAAAACAATACTTAAAAGTTTCAAAAAATCTGACAACAATACCAGATGTAGCCAATGAGGTATCTCACGAACGTGCAAACGATCAACCTCAAATACTTCGTATTCTGCGCTACACAAAAAAGATAAAATCTGATAAATTTAGAGATTTGAAAATATACATATTCAGATTCACACTTTTGTCATTTTTGTGTAGCCCAAAATATAAAGTATTTGAAATTGATTTTATACACGTTTATGGGATACATAATTGGCTACATCCGAGATTTAGTTCAGATTTTTTAACTTATATTTTTTTCGATCTATTATATACTAAAAGCAAAATGTGGGAGTTTTTCGAGACACCACGTTAATCCACATACGTTAGAAATATAAATCAGTTGATTTTGTCTATGACGGTTGAGATTAAAAGATGGAAAAGTTATTTACAATATTAATCGGATACAAACAAGTTGTTTTCAACACGTACAACAAACCATGTACCGTTCCATTATTTTTTAAATATAAATTTGAGAGTCAATATCCTTACGTAATAGAGTCCAGTCCGGACACAAAAGCTAACTCTAAAACGTACGTGTAACCTGATCGGTGATGAAAAAATTGGGACAGCTGATCGATTCCAAAAAAAAAAAAGCTGATCGGTGGGTTCTGCTACTAGCTAAAGCAAAAAAAAACTATCCCATGTGCGTGTCAGGGACAATTGTACTATACTAGAACGTTTTTTTAATCTTCATTGTGGAATTAAGACCTAAACATGTTGGTAAGCTATAAATGTAGTATGATTTGAACGGAAAGCATATTGGAGTATATGATTTTGCCATCGAAAAAAATTGAAATATCAAAAAAAAATCTGAACAAAAAATTGGAGCATATTTCTCGACATTCTATGTGCACACGTCAAGTTCCGTGAAAACCGATATTTGTATGGCATGTGTAAAATGACAAATTTCGTGAAAAGCATATTTTAGCACCGAATTTTATTTATTTTACACACCACACAAAAAATGTCGATTTTCCGTGAGATGACTTTGTAAGCATACAGAACGACGACATGTACACGAGATTTTTTGTCCAATTTTTTTTACACCTCACAATAGATTTAATATGCATTTTAAAACCGGGAGCATATGCTCCGTAATGTCCAAACGTCGCCCCCGATTTATACTATATCGGAATATCACATCTGCTATAATAAACTTCAGAAAGAGTATCAAAAAAGTTGTGGCATGCGTAGTGCTGCCAAGGACACACCCTGACAAGTGTCCAACCACCTCAGTACCAAAAACACAAAGAATTAGACGGATGCACCATGCTTGTATTTCGTACGGCACGATATCTACCACCAAGACATTGTCGTGAAGAATGTACATACCATACATACGGAGTCGGAGCTTAGTGTAAGTTAGGTGGGGCCACCGCACTCAGCTTTGGACTAACTGTGAAGAAATTTTCTGGAAAGGTCTTAGAAGGGAAGATTTAGTATTTTGCTTCCCTCCCTATAAAACACGATTATATTCTCTTTCATCCTCTCGATAATTTATGTCAAGCTCCGCCACTGCAGAAGTAAACTACACTCTAGAGATTGATTAGGGCATCCCTCAGTGAAAAGGTAATAGGATAGAGAGTAGGTTCTGGCGATAGAATTCTAAACTCAAGGAGATGGTTAGGATCCTTAATGGGCAATTTGTCTCTCCGTACATCTTATTTTCACAAACATAAGAAAAATAACATCCTTACAAACTCCAAAGACTTTGCAAAATCATCAAAGCATACTTTTCTTATATCATATGTTGATCTAAAATAGAGGTATCACGTTGATCGACATCATCCAAATTATCGTGGTAGTTAGATTAAAATAAACGACTTGGATTTAAGAAATTAGTAGTCACGTAACCGGTCCACAAAATTTATCTCTAAAATAGTGGCATTACGTTCATACACATCATCCAAATTATCGTGATAATTAGATCTAGAATAAACAACTTGAATTACTTAAAAAATCAACACATACTTCCTTGCCTTTGCCAAAAAAACGCGTATTCCAACTTCCCTGACAGAATTGTGGTAGTTGAAATAAAATGTGCCTAAATATGCCATAAATTTGGCTGCGATTTTGGCAGAGGAAACAAGCCATAAGTCATGTGTAGCTATTCCAAAATATTTTCTCCTAACACGCCCCATAAAGACCTCGCCACGTACGCTCTGCGCGCCGAACATGGATATGGAAAGCTTCTTATGACGAGTAGAGGAGAGCATGAATTGGTCCTTTTTAGTGCTTCGTATGTGTTGCACTTGCACTTTTCGAAAAAGAATTACACACGCTACTAGCAAGGCAAGCACATGCTGAACTACAAATGCAAATTGGTATACATGGAACATGACTGATTATGCGAAAAAAATCCAGGATGGACTATATTAGTTTACTATAATTACTTAATTAGTGAATCATATAAAGAATTTCCAAAATTATATTTTCACATAAATGCTCTATTCGAGTGTGCATCCACATTTTATTTTTCTTAACAATAATCTATCTTTATTGATCAATTAAAATATTTGATACATGAAAAACCAAAACGAAGGAGAACCCAAAGGATTTAAGAGCATATAGTTTGCTAGAAAAATGGTACATTGTCTTCTATTGTCATAGATAATTTCATTGCAAATATAAGGTGCTTAGGACTTCCATATATCGCAAGGTGCACCTAGAAGATGTTTAAAATTATCAACAACAAATATGTCTAACACTACTATAAGTCATTATTGACGAATTGCAAACCAAAGGCATAAAATAATGTGCATGGCTCCGGGGATAACTGTAAATGGTCCTAGCAGGTCTTGAGTCGTGTCTCGGGTGGTTATTTGGATATCCACTGATGAAACATCAGATGTTGATAGTATCTCTGTAATACCAAATAATAATGTGGTTTAATACTATACCATACGATTGTATTTCATATCATCCATGGTTCTCAACTAAGTTATATATGTTCTAAAAAATCAAATAGGTATTGGTTTACTGAAAGAAAATCCGTGGACATGTTCAATATGGTGAATATGATGCCCTTGCAAATTTTTATAGTGTTCACATAAATAATTGTTACCCAAAACATAACAATAGTTGATTCTTTTTTTACGTCACTAACCCGTGCAGGTGCACGGACTAGGGTGACATGGTGTTTTGGGGAATTTAATATAATAATTCGCGCATAGATTAAAATGAACCATATAAAACGGTGATATTATCTTAAAAACAAACAAATCTAGACCTTTCTCTGGTGAATGTATGTTCGATGGTTTGTAATTATTTATGATTTAGCGAGCAACTAATTTCATTTAGAAATTAGTATGTTTAATGTCTCTAGGACCATTTCCGGACACATTGAGTGGGCTTAAGATGATGCCCTTGCAATTTTTTATAACAACATGATCGCTGGTGCTCGGGAGCTCGAAATCTCCTCTCGTTGTCTTGTTGGCGTAGTGGATATTAGCTTGATGTTAGTACATTAAAGTAAGAAAAAGCTTAATGTTAGTGTATTGTCTTTTATCCAAACAGTGGGTAGACATGAAATCCTTGTACCTCGTTTGTTCCTTGTCGTGGGTGCTAGAGAGAGCAGGCAATAATCACCGTCCAAAAGTATTAGGTATTTCTTTTTTTATGTGAATAAATAAATTTTGACACTTACCATTTCAATTCGAACTAGTACAGAACTAGCAAACCCTTCCCACGCAGTTTTGCCAACCGTGTGCATCGAAAGGTTGCCGACGGAACGGAAGACCCTTGTGATATGTTTACCTAATCTGTCATTGGATTGACTATTGGGGTGAACTGCAGAAAACAAAGGTACGCGAGGTGCTTCGACAAGGAACTGAGATCCTGAAGAGGATTCTCCATGAAGTTTTCAGCAGATCGAGTGGGTGGGCGCCGACATGTTGAAGAATAGGCAGTGGATAAGTTTCATCGGCAACGACTGTGTCTGGTCCTGGCGAAGCTGGGAAAAGGAGTTTGTCTGAGTAGGCTCTATAGGTTTCCTGTTGTTGTTCTTGTTTCCTGTTTTCTGGTTTGGAATAAGCAGCATATTGCGCTGGCTGTGTAATATGACTGCTGGTGATGTAATGGCGAAAATCTTGTAGAACCTTAAGTTTCTTTAAATGAAAATGGGGGGAACCCCTTTGATAAAAAAAAAGCTGGAGCTGTGTGCGATTGCAAATCGGAAAAAACAAGAGACAGAAAAAACACCGGCGACGAGCAGTGACGGCTGGCGGATGTCCACAGAGCAGCTCCCTTCTCGCGACGGTTGACGTAGGTCAGGTCAGACTGCTCCGGCGGCCCCTTTCCGGTGGTCTCTCCTAGCAGGGGCACAGAGTCCCGAACATGGTGCACCTGCCGCAGTTGTCGCAGCCTACGCTGCACGGATACATGGTCTGTACCTTGTGTCCGTGTCCGATACCGTATCCGATACGGATTCTTCCCCGATACCCCTTCAATACATCCGACGACCTATCGATAAATACAACATTTAAAAGAATTACCGATACCTTTTCGTAATTGACATCCCCTTCCCTCTCCTAATCTCCCTGCAACACAAAAACCAGCTCGAAAAGAACGACAAGAAAGCAACCAAAAAGAGCATATAGAATGGGGAGCACTTAAAGTGATTGATTTGCTCAACGGGCTGCTCCACTGTGTTGGACTCTAGTAGCTTTAATGGGAAATATATGGTCGCTCCAAAATATATTTAGCGTATGACAGCTTGGGGCCTCGTGATTTAATATACACGTACCCTCCTTTACTGTGATCTCCCGTCTCCTCTTTGTGTGCATCTGTCGTCATTTGTAATGTAAGTTTCCTCCAGTGACCTTTAGCTATCAGAGGTGTCATACTTAAATATTTAAGCAACGTCTGATCTCGGTCATCTATCTATCGATCGCACACATAGCAGATGTGCAGAAGTTCCACTTAGCTATCATGAGTCTGTAAAATGCAAAGTGACGTTGTTATCTAGCCATGCATCCAATATCATGTACTCCGAAGTACTCCTTCCGTTCCACAGTATAAGATGTTTTAGCTCTTTTTTGCATTCACATGTATACACTTGTATTTAGACACGTTTTAATATTTATGTCCACTCTATTTAGTCCGAATTTAGACAAACCATTTTCACAAAATTGGGCGTATTTAGTTGCGTTTTAGTCTGTACTGTACTATCCCTGCATGTTCACATGCATGTAAGAGCTCATGTGATGAACCCTATGAGTAACAGATTGCTTGCATTCTTCTACTAAGTCACATAATCTATATATACCTGGCTAACTTTTTAAGGTGCAAGCTAGTGCTAGTACATATAAACCAAGGCAAGCAGAGATCTCACTGTTGTGAGGCATATGACATGCTTGAGGAGGCTAGTTAGCTTGGGCCATGAAGAAGCCAATGCCCGTTTCTCGTTCCGGCGGCGTTGGCGTCGTACCTTTGCTGCTCGTCTTCTGCTTAGCATATATGCTGGGGTTGATGTCCAGCGGGATCTTCCAGCATATCTACTTCCACAATATCTTGTCACAATTGCTGCCCGTTTCGTCTCGGTTGCAGTCGCCACCACCATCACCGCCGCCGCTGCTGCCAGAAACAGCTCCTTGCATCCTGCCACCATCGCCTCCTGCCGAGCCGCTGCCGTCTACACTGCCACCGCCTGCGACACCATTAGAGGTACGGTGCATGTCGTTCGCGGACTTTCTGGCTCCGACCGGCGGCGGTGTCATGCACAACATGACCGACGAGGAGCTGCTGTGGAGGGCGTCCATGGCACCGAGGATGAAAAGCATGCCAAAGCACGTCATCGTGCCCAAGATCGCCTTCCTGTTCCTGGTGAGGGGTGACATGCCGCTGCGTCCTCTGTGGGACAAGTTCTTCGAGGGCCACGAGGGGCTGTACTCCATCTACGTGCACGCCAGCCCTGGCTACACCGGCTCGCCGCCGCCGGACTCCCCATTCTTTGGCCGCATGATTCCAAGCCAGGTACTTTTATGATTTTGGATTTTGTTAAAGTCTTAAGTTGTCAGGTTCTCGTTTGATTCCGTAGGGGTATTACTCCATAGAAAACTACTACTAGTACTTTCCAATCCTGAACTGACATGCCACATAATTTTTTTTAGGTAGCAGCAGTCCATGATTTTTGTATGATACTCACAACGTGAGAGGTCTAAGTATTATTTCTATAAAGTGCAACTTAACCCTAAAATACTATATAGAGACCAAGTTATATGAAAATATGAAGTGGCTCTCGGGTACGCCTGCACCTGATATTTAAAAATAATTTAATAATTCAAAAAAGTTCAAAAAATTCCGAAACTTTCAGTCGGGCAAATATTATCAAGTACCGCACTCGTACAAAAAATTGTGTCAGAAAATAACATTTATTGTAATCTAGGTTAAAGATTTGCCAAAAATGACGCTATATACACACTATATTCGTCAAGAATTTGTCTTTTTTGTCCAGAAGTCAACGCAAAATATTTCGTGACCAATTTTTTTACACGAGTAGAATACTTGGTAATCTTTGACCTAAAAATTTTCAGAATTTTTCGAACATTTTTTAATTTTCTAAAAAACATTCCACATATCAGGTGCCCTTGTCTCCATGTGCCATTAGTCCGCGTCCCCAAGTTATGTTAGTTCTTGGTATCCTGCAGCTGCATGCATTCTAATAAATAAGCTCAATTACTGTGCTAGAGAACGAGCTGGGGAAACAACCTGCTGGACGCGGAGCGGCGTCTCCTAGGGAACGGGCTGCTGGACCTCTCAAACGCGCACTTGGCGCTGTTGTCGGAGTCGTGCATCCCACTCCTCGACTTCCCTACCATTTACGCCTACATCACCGGCTCCAACACTAACTTCGTCGACAGTTTCGACCGCGAGGAAAGCCGTGTGCGCCATATGCCCTTCTTTGCTGAACATAACATCAGCCTCGCACAGTGGCGCAAGGGCGCTCAGTGGTTCGTGATGGACCGTGTGTTCGCCCTCGAGGTCATCTCAGATGAGACCTACTACGGCCCTGTGTTCCGGAACGGCGAACACGAGTTCAAATTCATGGAGGAACACTACATCCCGACACTAGTGACCATTCTGGACCTCGGCAGCCGCAACTCAAACCGATCGGTAATGTACACGGACTGGCGGCACCCACGGACGGCACACCCCAAGAGCCATAGTGGCAGCGAGGTGACGGAGGAGCTCATCAAAGAGATGAGGAGAGGAATGCACGGGAAATGCAGCTACAATGGCGGGGTGGCAGAGTTTTGCAACTTGTTCGCGCGCAAGTTTAAGCCGGATGCGCTCCAGCCCTTGCTCGATTTGGCTCCCAAGGTTATGGGTTTTGGCTAACCGAGATGTTTACATCTCTTGTATTTAATCTTTGAGTACGAATGCTCATTTGAGTAGGTGAAAGAACCATGATCGATGTATACGTTCAATGACCTTAATTATTTTTTGAGCAATCTTGTTGTTTAGCATTGACCGGTATTTAAGAAGTGCAATCCACCTTAGCAATCTACTCCCTCCGTACTCGAATAAGTGGACATTTAGGTTTGAAATTTGTCTACAAAATAGTGTACATCTATATTCCCAATGCACTTTGAAGTGAAAAAAAATGCTTTTCTCTCCTTACACGGGAATCAAGACCAATAATGTTCAATGCATGGCATCCTCATATTCTACATACACTTAGCTCATTGGAGGTGGGGGAATTAAGGAGAGAGATGGTGGTTTGCACATTCTCAATGTATTTTTTAATCCATTCCATAATTTGTCTTCAAATTTCTATATGTCCACTTATTTGAGAACGGAGGGAGTAGTCGTTTAGCATTGACCGGTATTTCAGCAGTGCAATCCACCTTTTGCAGATACATATACTTGTATATTAGTACATGAACTATGTAATGTCAGAACATTCCTCCCAATATTTATGATTTCTTGATGTTACGCTCAGGGTGGAGCCAGGATTTCGATAATAGCGGGCGCAGATGGAGTCAAAAAATTGTTATGTGTTCGCGCAAATGAGATTTTCATTCCACATATGATCTTCCCGTAATTGTGAGTTGTCATTTGTCAATATTGAAAAATCATAAATTTACATTCATGAGCCATAATTATGATGGTTAAGGATGTACACCGGCGTTCTCCTCCATGGTGGCGTCTCGGAGTTGGTGGCATCGTGTGCTTGCCGATCTTTCAGATTGGTTGCTTTCATGTTCATAGATGGTGTCGGCGAGGCGGTGGCGGCGACCCCATCAGGTGTGTCTCTCCTTCTGCTCTCTCCCCGTTGCTGTGGCGTTATCTCCGACATCATGGTGGAGCAGTGAGGATGTGTCGTCCAGGAGTACGAGCAGACGATTGTCTGCACATGTGACAGCTAGAAGATGGCGTATCCGGTGCTGGGTTTGTGGTTGGAGGCTGACAGGTCTGACTTCCTCCTTCGGCGTTGTACTCATGTGGGGGTGTCAGTCCTGAAGTTCGATGATGTGTCCGGGGACATGTTGCCCCAGTCCGATTCTTTCAACGACAATGGTTTTGCTTCTGGCAAACTGCTTTGGAGGTCCGTAAAGCTGCTGATCAGGAATGGAACCGTGTCGAGCTCGGGTGAACAGGTGATCTGTCTTCCATTCCTTTGGTGGTCGCTTCGGTGGTGTCGAAGGAGGAGGATATGCGATGGTTTCTGCATTGGTTTATCCTATCTTTTCAGTTCTAACGTCGGTGTGTACATGCCTTGTATCTGGATCTTTATTTTATAATTGAGATACGTATTACCATGAAAAAAAACATTAGTCAGCCCTGCTCCTGCTTATAGGGGGGGGTCGCAACGTTGGTCATATTTATTGCAACACTTGTGTACATTCCCCAACAAAGTTACATTTGTCTTCAAGTTAAGCATCCCCATATCCCCATAGACTAAATCAGATCATAGCTGTCAGAATCTGCTCCCAACATAAGACAACATGATCTTCATGATGGAGCCACATACTTTCTATCGCGAGCTAATTTCTTTAACTACTTAGGTGTGTAATTGATTTTGGTTTCACACAAAATAATGAAATTTACACTCATATATCTAATGAACTTGTGTGGATTAATCAAAATGGCCACCCTTGACTCCTCTCGTACCCCTCACGTCACCTCCTCTCTGGGCGACGGGAGGGGCGATACCCTAGCTCCCGCTGCCGACCACCTTCCCCCCCGCTGCCATTGCCGTCCCCCGTGGCTGCCGCCAGACTGGGTCCGCGGCGCCGGTGAAGGGGGCGGCGAGACTCTCCCGCTCACGGGTCCCCCTGTGTTGCTCGAGGTGGTGGCTGTGCAGGGCCCCGCATCTGCCCCGTCGCGTCGTCTGCGTCCTGACGTGCTCCCCGGCCACGTGCTTCGCATCATGAGGCCCTGCGGCTGTGCTCGTGCCGGCGCCGGCCCGCGCTGCGTCTCCGGCCTCCCAGTCGGCAGCGGGGCGGTTGCCCGTGGCGACAACGCCTCTGCTCCCGTGCATGGCCGTCTGTCTCCGTCCCGGTCGGTGCCCCTCTGCGGTGCTGCTGCTAACCTGTTCGGGCGACGGCGTGCAGCCTTCCCTTCGTCGAGCTAAGGCCCTCTGCTCCGCCCCATGGTGATGCAGCGGTGGTGATGCTGACCTGCCCTGATGCGTTTGGGAGGCATTGCAGAGGCGAAATCCTATGGTCAGCGGCGCCTTTGGGCGTCGTGCTCCTCTCTGGAGGTGTCCTTTGCACAATGTTCTCCCATCGGTATTCCGGGAGAAATCCCGATCCTTCCCGGATCAGGCGATGGCGTCGCCTCGGCGTTGCTCTTCCTCCTTGGAGGCATCGCCTTGGAGCCTGACATGCATCGGGCGACTTTTTCCTCTTGCCTTCGTGCTGGACCTTTGGCTCGTATCCTTGCTGGTCGGGCAGTGGTCTCGGTGGTCCCGATGGAGCCTCTTGGATATTCTTGGGTGGCCTCGGCATGCGTAGCTCTTCGACCACGGGGTCGCCACAACGGTGTCGTCGCCCCAGTCTCGGCTATCCGACGTCCTTCGACCGTGCTTGGTCTCGGCGCGCACCGTCTTTCGGCTATCCGAATCCCTTCGTCTGTGCCAGTGACGTCCCTCGGTGTGCTCCTGTTGTGGTGCCCACGTTTCTGCTACCTGCTCCCCTGGACTTCCTAGGGTGGCCTCGGTATGCGTTGCCCTTCGACCACGGAGTTGGCACACCGGAGCCGTCGCCCCAGTCTCGGGTATCCAACGCCATTTGACTGTGCTTGGTCTCGGCGGCGCAGTGTCCTCCGGCTACGCCGACAACACACCGCGTCGCACAGACTCGGCTATCTGACGCCCTTCGTCTGTGCCAGTGATTTCCTTTTGGTTGCTTGCTTTTGGTGCTGAGGTTCTCAACGGAGATCCTCCTCTAGTGGCGGGATCGAGTTCTCGAACGGCCTCACGGTTGTTTCGGTGCGCTTCATTGCTTACCTTCCCCTCCCTTACTGTTTTCGTTTCTAGTTGTCTTTTTTGTATTTGATTTGTCTTCTCTTTCCTTGTATCCCTCCCCCCCCCCTCCCCCCCCCCCCCCCCCCCCCCCCGCGTCAATCTTGAAAAAAAATGGCCACCATGCCACTTGATATTGGGAACTACTCCCTCCGTCCCAAAATAAGTGTCTTAGATTTGTAAAAAAGTGAATGTATCTATACTTATTTCATGTTTAAATACATCCACTTTTGAACAAATTTGAGACACTTATTTTCGGACGGAGGGAGTATGTGGTTTGGGGGCTCCATCACAGTGGCAAATCCAACAGGGTAGGGTCGGATCGCTGGGGCCGACTCAAATATTTGGCATTAAAAAAAAAGGCCAAGCCCAACTGAGGTCTGCCCCGTATACTAGCAAAATGGGCTGGATTTGCCTCTGCTCATCACGCTTTATTTTTTTATTTTTTTGCGAATACTCCATTATGCGTTAGAAAGTGCGGATCAATTCTTGTTTCCGTTGTCGCTCAAAAACATATTCAGTGTGGCAGCTTGGAGCCGATTTGTATCAGATGATCGGATGGAGTATTAAGAATAGCACTGATAGCCACAATGTATTTAGTCAACTGCGGATAGCCACTGCCGGGATTTGATTATCCATGCAACCTCCTTTACTGTGATCTCCCGTCTCCTCTTTGTGTGCTTGTGTCGTCATTCCCAATGTAAGTTTCCTCCATTGACTTTGAGCTGTCACATGTGTCATAATTAAGCAACGTATAATCTCGGTTATCTAAGTTGCATTGATCGCAAAGTCGCACCTTGGAGCATCACCCTCCCCGTCCACAGTAGAGAGGGGCGAGTTTTGGGATCTCCAGTTCGCACCACCGCGTCGCCGTAGATCCGTGCGATTCCCCGCCCTCCGGCGCCGCTCCGGCGGCGGGAGGACGGGGAATCGCCGGATCCGTGTACATACGTAGCGTAGGTGTGAGTTGGGTGGCTGCCGGCGGCGTTATGGCGGAGGAGGCGCGGCCGGTCAAGCTTTTGCAGGTGGTGGTCCTTCCCCTCGGCGGTGGCGCTCTCCGGAGTTCTGGCGTCGACCTACCACCTCCGCCGAGTCCGCAGCTCTGCGGAGTTGCCAGGCTCGGCTATCCCCTCGCCGGATTTCGCGGGACGGCGAATCTGGTGCGAGATCGACTGGAAGATGCAGAGGATCTTCGGCGCGACGACGACGGCGACTTCGGGCGTAGATCCTTCGGGATCGGTGATCGGCGACTTCCCGCTGGCTTGGGGAGGCTCCTGGTCCAAGGCAATGTGTGGAGTTCGAGCAGCGGCGCGCCACCGACAGCGTCTTCGTCTCCGGCGTGGTCAACTTGCAGAAGGGCTGATTTGTATTTTCTTTTCCTTTGTGGACCTTTCTGTAACTTGCCGATGTAATCCTGTGTCTTTCTCCGCAAAAAAAAAAAAAGTTGCATTGATCGCACACATTGCAAATGTGGAGAATTTCTAATTATTGGAGGTACAGAGTCTGTAAAATGCAACGTGACGTTGATATCTAGCCATCCAATATTCATATACTCCGTCCGATGCAGTGCTCCTGCATGGTTCTAAAAAATATATATATACTGATCCGCCCGAAGTACTTTCGAGTTTAACATTGAAGTTCCTGGTGGATGCAGAACATATCGCTGCAATGTGTATTTACGAACTTTTCGAGACTTGCGCAAATCATTTTCACAATTTCGTAATATTTAATTAGTTGCATTTTACTCCGTACTATCCATGCGTGCAAGGTGTATTAGACTAATATACTCGTTTTTTATTGGAAAACAAATACAACCTCCGATCCATATTAATGGACTCAACTTTATCTAGATACGGATGTATCTAGTTAAGTGTTTTGACTAGATGCATCCGTATCTAGACAATATTGAGACCATTAATATGGATCGGAGGGAGTAGTAGTTTGTTATTCCTGAAAGAGCACATTAGATGGAACCTATCACTAACAAATTGCTTGGTATCTACGGAGTTGTACTAGTCAGTAGTCAGTGCTTGTGAAATTAACCTATATGCAGTCATGGCTAACTTTTTCCAGAGCAAGCTAGTGCTAGCATGCATATAAACCAAGGCAGAACGTTAATTGATGGCATGCTCGAGGAGGCTAGTCTAGCAAGCAATTAGGCCATGAAGAAGCCCATGCCCGTGCCTCGTTCCGGCAGCGTCGGCGTGGTACGTTTGCTGCTCGTATTCTGCTTAGCATATGTGCTGGGGTTGATGTCCAGTGGCACCTTCCAGCATATCTACATCCACAATATCTTGCCACAATTGCTGCCTTCTGCGTCTCCGTTGCAATCGCCACCACAATCGCCGCCGCCGCCGCCGGAAACCGCACCCTGCATCATGCCACCATCGCCTCCTGCTGAGCCGTCACCGCCTGCACCGTCGACGCCATCCGAGGGGCGGCGCATGGCATTCGCGGACTTCCTGTCGCCGAGCGCCGGCGTGCTGCACAACATGACCGACGACGAGCTGCTGTGGAGGGCGTCCATGGCGCCAGGATGAAAAGCATGCCGAAGCACGTCATCGCGCCCAAGATCGCCTTCCTGTTCCTTGTGAGGGGTGACCTGCCGCTGCGTCCACTGTGGGACAAGTTCTTCGAGGGCCACGAGGAGATGTACTCCATCTACGTGCACGCGAGCCCTGGCTACACCGGCTCGCCGCCGCCAGACTCACCGTTCTATGGCCGCATGATTCCAAGCCAGGTACTTTACTTCCGCTAAACCTAGAATGCACGAAAATTACAAGCGAAGGAAGTATATTGGTTCTTGCTGTCGTGCAATCGCATGCATTAATTAAGAAGATCAGCTCTTTACAAATATTACTACTGTGCTAGAGAACGAGCTGGGGAAACATAAACCTGCTGGACGCGGAGCGGCGTCTCCTAGGGAACGCGCTGCTGGACCTCTCGAACGCGCACTTCGCGCTCTTCTCGGAGGCCTGCGTCCCCCTCCTGGACCTACCCACTGTGCACGCCTACATCACCGGCTCCGACGCCAACTTCGTCGACAGCGTCGACCGCCCGGACAGCCGCGTGCGCCACAGGCCCTACTTCGCCGACCACAACATCAGCCTCGCGCAGTGGCGCAAGGGCGACCAGTGGTTCGTGATGGACCGCGCCTTCGCCCTCGAGGTCATCACCGACGAGACCTACTACGGCCCCGTCTTCCGGGACGGCAGGCACGGGGTCGGCCACATGGAGGAGCACTACATCCCGACGCTGGTGAACCTGCTAGGCCTCGGCAGCCACAACTCAAACCGATCAGTCATGTACTCCGACTGGCGGCACGCGGAGGGGCCTCATCCCAAGAGCTACAATGGCACCATGGTGACGGAGGAGCTCGTCAAGGAGATGAGACGAGGAGTAAGCGGCGACTGCACCTACAACGGCGCGGTGGCGGAGTTCTGCGCCTTGTTCGCGCGCAAGTTCAAGCCGGACGCGCTCGAGCCCCTGCTCGAGTTGGCTCCCAAGGTTATGGGTTTTGGCTAATCGAGATGCACATTTTCTGAGTATCTTGTGTTTCATTGTTTGTGCATGAATGCTCGATCGAGTAGGTGAAAACACCGTGATCGATCTGTACGCCAATAACCTTAATTTTTTAGCAAGCCGGTCGATAAGAATTGACCGGTAATTCAAAACATGTGATCCTTTCTTTTTGCAGATATATAGTATTACATGAGTTATGTATTGTCTAAGTAATCATCCCAAAACTTGTGGTTCCTTGATAATACTCTGAACTTTACAAGGTAACAAATTTGAAGCAATTAAAGAATAAGAACTTTAGTCAGAACTTGTACTGTAACACATGGAAATTGTAACATTGCACTCTAAAATTAGCTGTGTCTATTTTTAGATAATAAAAATTAGCTGTGTGTCACCTGATATCATTTCCTTCCATGGCCAGTTGGCCACATGCACGGTTTATCATTCTTGAAGAGAACAAGACATGAACTTTTGACCAAAAGATTGCTTCCTAGTTACTTCATGAAATTAACCAATTGATAGCAGTAACTTCTCAAGAATACGCCATGTTAATGCATATAAACCAAAGCAGAAATTTGCTCGTGTGTGTAGTGGTCTAATTGATCTTCGTTCGAAGTACTCAGCTTCATTTCTCCTTCACGCATACAACTACGTACGCGCCTACTCAAGTACTCAACGAATGCTTCCACCGGTGCAAAGCCCAAGACTATAGTTTAGTTAAACTTGTACCGTTTGACCAGGATTAGGTTCATTGTTTACTGCACCTACCAGCTTCACCTTGAGTCATTGTCAAGTTTCGTCCGTTGACCATATAATTTGAATATTCGCAAAAGACAAGAATACGATTCACAAACTTCATGATCCAGCACTCGTTGATCATCTGAGACGGAGCTAGAGTGTTAAGAGTATCTCTAACAGCTGCCCTTTATTAGAAGATGTGCCCTAAAAACAGTTTTATAGGGCACCAGAGGGCAAAAAAACAAGCTCCAACGGCTGCCATATGTGGTGCCCTATAATATAATAGGGCTGTCCAAAATTTGGTCCTCTCTGCCCCATATGCCCCATATATGGGGCAGATAGGGTAGCGCGCGCCACTGCCCTACCCTTCATTTTGGCCGCGCGCGAACCAACCGCCCTTCACTTTCCCCTCCCCACGTCGCCCCCGCGCTTGATTCAGCTGCCGCCGCCGCGATTCGCCCCACCCCGCCGCTGCCCCGACGTAGATCGCCCGCCACCGCCACCTCTCCCACTTCCCCTACCCCCGTCGACGCCCCCACCCTCCGCCGCGGCCTTCCCCGCGCCGGATTTGGCCGCCGCCGCCGATGTGGCCGCACCAAAACCGCGGTTCCGCTGGCTACGGCTGCGGCTCCGGCAGTGCTACGGTGGCAGCAGTGGCTACCGTGTCTCCGGTGGCAGCAGCAGTCGCGGCTCGCTGTGGCCGCGCCGCGATGAGGAGCCCCGCGCCGCCGCCGGTCCGAAGCTCGACGGGCTTCCGCGGCGTGCGGCGCCGTGACTCCGGCCAGTACGCGGCGGAGATCACAATGGACCACATGAGGATGTGGCTCGACACCTTCCCCACGTCGGAGCTCGCCGCGCGTGCCTACGACGCCGTCACGTGGCAACACGGCCGGCCGATGTCGGAGATGAATTTCTCCGACGTCGACGGTCGTGGCTCCGGAGTTTCGCGTGGTTTGCCGCGCCATCGAGGAGGAAGACCGGCAGGCATGCCGCCAGCTCCGGGTCGCGCAGGTGGATGAGGCGGCGATGGAGAAGCTCCGGCGGGAGAACCCCGAGCTCGTGAAGGCGGAGGAAGAGTTCTTCGCGAGCCGGGGCGTGAAGAAGCCGAAGACGGAGGCCGGCCCGTCTACATCCTCGACTCCGTGATCGATATCGGGGATTCTTCCGACGAGTCCGGTTTATCGGACTTTGATTCCGATGAAGATTCCTATGTCGACTGTAAGGCATTAGCTAGGGGCTACTAGTTTAGGTCTAGATTCGAAGTTTATTAGGTTGAACTTTTAAATTTGGGTCAGTTTGTTGAAGTTTATGTATAAAATGTCGTCAAACTATCTTAAATTCAGCTCAAATTTAGTTTCGATTGGCGACGTATGCCCTAAAATAGGGCAACAGTTGGAGAGGAGGTGCCCTATTATAGGGCTGCTGGTAAAGCAGACATGTTTTTGGTGCTCTAAAACGATAAAACAGGTGTCGTATACACGAAAACAACCCTCCTTATATAGAGATGCTCTAAGGAATTCAACCTATGCCCTACTCAATGCAAAACAACAGGCCATTAATGAGGTGCTAGATCCCTAAGGAAAACGACCTTTAATCTGTCAGAAAGGCCCTTACGTTGATGTAAGTTTCAGGAAGATACAAGTTCAGAAGCTTGGGGAGCTGTCCTTAAGAAAGTGGAACCCCCGAACATCGAGCACTGCAGCAGTGCTGAAGCTTATGCACGCCCGTGCCCCGTGGGGAACCAATGCAGTCCTACCCAGATAGTATGCAGGTATTGTAAAGGATATCAGATCATTATTATCTTGTTTTCACTTTTCTTTTGTGTTCCGTCTAAAAACTCAACAACCGTCAAGTGATCAGGGTAAGTTTAGTTGGACCAAATAAGCATGGCAACTTAGAAAGGGAAATAATTGTGACAGATTTGGCATTACCTCTCCTTCAAAAATACATACCAATTAATAACGTACCAATTCGGCTAGATCCAATAGTAAGAGCATCTCTAGCAGAACCCGCAAAACACTTTTGCAGTTCCCGCAACTCGCGTTTTTTGGCTCGAAACGCCGCGCGGCGGAGCAGAACCCGCAAAGCAGAACCGCAAAACAGAAATTTTGTTTTGCGGTTCTGGCGTGGCGTTCAGAAACTGCATATGCAAAACTGCAAGGTAGGCATGAATGTCGTTGTATGTCAAATAACTTACAAATTCGACATTAAATATAGCAAATTAAGTAGTTCCTTGAATATAAAAGACGGCCATTAACTAGTTTTCCATCCGTGTGACCAAAAAAAATGCTTCCAAAACACCATCCGCATCATCGAAAGCCCCTAGACCGTGCCATTGCCGGCACCTTCACCTCCACCACCAACACCTCCACCACCGCTAGTTTTTAGCATCGCTTGTTTCCTTCGATGCAATATCTCCTTCCTTGCGATGTCATGCCACTCCAAGGTGACTTCGTCCATGTCACTTCGTTCATCATCATGATCTTGTTCTCTTCGGCCAAGAGCTTGGCCACGGACTTGTTCTCCTCCGCCGAGGCTCTTTTGGCCTCAATCTCGATCTTCCACTTCCCTTCTTCACGAAGCACCTCCCACTTTTCTTTCTTCTCTTGAGCTTTCCTCTCGGCCAATTGGTGCTTTGCCTCCAATGTCTTGGCCACCATGGTCTCATTAGATTTCACCATTTCATCGAGCTTCTCTCTCAAGCTTGTGGCCTCAAGTTGCTTTGCCACTCTTTCCTTGGCTTTCTTGTTGCCTTCGGGCTTGTTCTTGTTCCTCCCACCTTGTTCATCATCGGAGTCATCCTCAACACGATTTTCTCCTTTTTTTGGCTCTTGATCCCTCAACTTCCACTTCTCACTATTTTGGAGAAGTTTCCAACAATGATCAAGTACAAATGGCTTCTTCTTGGATGCGGGCATATCCAAGTACCTTTCTCTCGCAATGCGCTCCTACAATGATGAACAAATGGTGAACAATGGTGAACAAGTAGTGACAACACTACATGAACAATGGTGAATAAACTCACCCAATCACCCTCCACGGTACCACTCGGAGGCGCATTGATCACTTGTTGCAAGCATCCACTCCATCGACCACATGAAGTCTTGATAGTTTCCCAACGTCCTTGTAGTGATCGATAGGTCCGGGGCACCGTTCGGCCATTGCGTGGCATGAGTTGGAAGAATTTGTCCTCCACCCTTTGCCAATACCGGTCTTTGGTTTGATCAACGCCGGCCGTTGCATCGAGAGAGATACTCTCCCAAGCACGGATCAAGCATTGGTCCTCCAAAATGGTGTAGTTCGAACCTCTCCGACTCAGGCCGGCCCCGTCCACCTCCTCGACCTCGTTGTCGTCTTCTCCCGTGCCACCATCGACGCCACCGTCGAACTCGTTGTAGCTGTAGTTGCCGAGCGGAGGCGACTCGATGTCTACCGACCCAATCATGTCCATGAACGCTTGCGTGCTGCAAGATGAACGAATTCAGCTCGCCGGGGACGGGCGCGGTGAACAGAGCTCAATTTTGAGTTCGAAAGTTCTTACCTTTCGGTTCCCTCGCCGGGGGCGGACGCGGTGGATGCAGCAGCGGCAGCGGTGGCGGTGCTGGCCCTGACTTTCCTCAACGCCTGCCTCTTCGGCTTCGCGGCAGCGGGATGCTTCGCGGCGGCGGGAGGCTTCGCGGCGGCGGGATGCTTCGCGGCGGCGGGAGTGCCGGCCGCGGCAGCCGCGGCAAGCAGAACTTGGGCCGCGCCTGCGGTGCCTAATCTTCTCCGCTTCGGCGCCGCCAATGGAGCAGCAGCGGTGTCGGCGGCGGCGGCTCCGAGCTCTCCGCGGCCCGCTGGATCTGACGGTGGCGCGTCCCCGACGCGGACTGTCACCAGGGACGGGTCGGCGGTGCTCATGGCCAGTCCGGGGCAGGGCGCGCGGTGGCCGGAGTGGGGGAAGAGAAAGAGGTTGCGACGGCGGCGGGGATGGTCGCGCTGAAGGTTCCCTCGCGCCAACGACAATAGAGGATGAGGTTCCGGCTGCGGGTCGGGGGAGGAAACCTAGGATTCTCGGTTCGGAGGCGCGGATTCATGGGGCCCTGCAAAATCTTTTGCGGGTTGGGCAAATTTGCGGGTTCTGTTCTGCGCCTTTTTGCGGTTTTCAATCCGCATCGGGCGGTTATTATGCGGGTTTGCCCTTTTTGCGGGTTCTGCTAGAGATGCTCTAAGTATGGCAAGTTAGAAAGGAAACAATTATCACAGATTTGACGTTGTCTGTCCTTCCAATATAGAGAATTGCATACCAATTCATATCAATACAGAGATAGCCCTTCCAATATTACTCTTACCATTTATGAACCATTAATTTGATACGATCCTACTCCACAACTACCTCCTCCTTCTGGTGTTCCAATATTATTCTACATGGGATCGATGCATGGTCGAGGTAGCGACGGAGAGGCCTGGGTGTAGTCAGCTAGCGCCATGTTTCGCCCTGCATTTGGCGTCATGGAGAGGATTCTGCTGCGCCGGTTCAGCCAGACCGTGGCGGCCGGATCGCAGTCGAAGCTCGCCGGAGCTAGACTGCAACGCCAACACGTACGCCTCTCGAAGCCAACACCAATTCTTTATATCTCCCTTTTTGTCAATGTGTGCGTGTGTGGTGTGTGATCAAACTTATTGCAGTTTCGAAGCAATGTGGGGGCTGCTGGCCGCAACTTCGGTTTCTTACGCAGGTAACCTTCTGTCACTTCAATCTTAGTCCCCAAATAGCATAACTTTTTGTTTTTGCAGAACACTTTTTCTAGTAACTCTTTGGTCGTAGAGTATGCCTGAGCTTCGCCGTTCTTAAGACTAGTGCTGAAACCTGTTGCAGGAACCAAAAATCACAAGCTATGGCAATAGCTGCATTGTCCACTACTGTTGGTATCGGACTTGGGTATATGAGCAAGAACCTCCTCCCGTCACAGGTAGAATCGGTTGAATCTTGTGTTGGCTCCACGAACCTTCTCCCTTCAGAGATTGAATCGGTTGAATCGTGTGTTATCTCGAAGAACCCCCTCCCGTCAGAGATCGACTCGGTTGAAGATGGCGAGAAGGTCCATCCGTCAGAGATCGACTCGGTTGAACCTGTTGAGAAGCTCCATCCGTCAAAGATTGACTCGGTTGAAACTGGCGAAAAGCTCCACGCGTCAGAGATTGAATCGGTTGAAGCTGGTGAGAAGCTCCTCCCGTCAGAGATTGGCTCGGTTGAAGCTGGCAAGAACCTCCATCTGTCAGAGATTGGCTCGGTTGAAACTGGCGAGAACCTCCATCCCTCAGAGATTGAATCGGTTGAAGCTAGCGAGCAGCTCCTCCCGTCAGAGATTGACTCGGTTGAAGCTGGGGGAACCCTCATCCGTCAGAGATTGACTCGATTGAAGATGACGAGAACCTCCATCTGTTAGAGATTGACTCGGTTGAAGCTGGCGATGACCTGCGTCCATCAGAGATTGACTGGGTATAGAAGCTGGTGTTGTCTCTCCGGTTGTGAGGATGCAGAACGACTGTGGTAAATTTCTCGAGCTTATTCTCTACTGCTAGCTCCTGTTTCAGATTTGTGTGTATCTGTTTTACTCATGAATCTATATACCATAGTACGTTCACCACAAGTATTGTTTGTGTCTCCTTAACGTTGCAGGCTGTTGTTGGGCCATGGCTGCTGTAGCCTCTGTCGAGGCATTGCACTACCTAGACACCAATCGCACTGTCAGTTCAAGAGCTCATCGACTGTGACACGGTGAGCAATGGCTGTGAGGATGGTTACTGTCGGGGTGCTATGAAGTACATACTCCCTCCGGACCACAAAAACGGTCGGACAAAACGTACTAGCACAGTACAAAAAGTGTACACACCGGCGACTCATATTTCGGATCGGAGGTAGTAATAAAAAACGGAATCTCGTCCGAATCATCCTACCCATACATTGCTCAGACTAGCGCTCAGGGTTGCAGCAAAGTGGACAAAACTGTAGTAGCAAGGATATCGGAATTTATGCTTGTCAACCCTACTGAGGATGCCCTTGAGGAGGCGGTAGCGAAGAACCCGTGATCGTCCGTTTGCACTCTGTACCTGATCTGTTGAGCTATGAAGGGGGCATCATGGAATACCAAGCCTTGTCGGAGCCAGATGACGGCGGTGACGTCCTAGCGCATTTTGTCTTGATTGTTGGTTATGGCACAACTGAGGATGGTGTCAAGTACTGGCGCTTCAAGAATTCATGGGGGGACACTTGGGGAGAGGGTGGGTTGGGAGGATTCGCAGGCACATCGCGGATGAGCGAGGTGTCTTAGGTATTTTCACGGAACCTGCTTTTTATCCGATTCTCGATAAGTGATCCAGGCTTCTTTGGAAGTGTCTTCGTTCGTGAAATTTAGATTTCCCCTCTCCTGGTAAAACATTATGAATACACATGATGGTCAATGTTATACTGTATACAAATTTTGTATACATGGTTTTATGTCTAATCCACGTTGGAAATCTTTCTATTGAAATCGTATTAGCTCTTGGTATCTAACCAGTGTTGGTCTTTGCTGGTGAAATTGATGCTTAATCCTTAATCTAGTACTGTAATATCATCCTTGTTGTAAGTGCTAGTCTGTTCGAGTTTCAGGCACCAGATTGTGTGACCATGGCCACCGCCCTCGTGATCATGGGCACCCGATTCCCATGTCCAGGAAGGCCGGCCTACTCGGAAGCCAGCGGCCAGGGCAGAACCGCAAAACGAGCTCCCTCTGGCCTACCAGTTTTGGGTTGTCTCTCATTTTTTCTATTCTTATATATTTTTTACTTTTTTGCTGAACAAAAACAAAAAATACATATATAAGAAAATAAAATACACACTACGAAGTACCAACAACACAATTGTAATTTAATAAGAATTACAATCATAAGCTTTACACAGACCTTTCTTTAGAAGCATTTGGAAGATACTGTGCCTTTACTGATGCAGTGCAGCAGAATCTACAATTACACAATATTCATGTATAAGAACATCTCGTAGCATGATAAGAAGCATTGTACACTTTCAAGATATCAAGAATATCTTAGATGAACAAACTGGAGAAGCTATGGCAGGCACCTGAACTCTGGTCTAATATCAAGCATAGCTCCCTCAAGTAACATAATAATCATATCATGGATAAACACCTCCAACAATCTGTAATCATATTAAGAAAACTTAGGCAAGTCTGAAAAACACATAGTGCAGATTATAGTGCTGAACTGATAGAAAACATAGTACAAGAAACTACAAGGCAGGAACCAACAAAAAGGATCTCCATGTTGGCCACTGAAGCTTGGCTTTAAGGATTACCCCGTGAGTAAACTGGGACAAGAAAAAGTTCATCTTTTTCTCCCACCACGCTCCCTCAGGGCTAGATTGATCACGACCCCCGGGCCAACATTGTAATAAGCAAGAGAAAGATTGTCTTTGAGGAAACTAGTACTGACACTCAGCTTGACACTCAGCTTCAGCTTATTAGCCGGAAGCTGCAGCTCTCCAGCAATCTGCTCCTTGAGGCTGCCGACTGTGTCTGAGAGTGTTTGGACAGAGATCTCCAAAACCTGGCCTCGCAAGTCTCCTTCATCAAAGTTGGGTACAGAAACCGAGATGCGAGCAGGGCCCTGCAAGAAACAGATACATCAGCATTACAGCGCGAGAATATGTGCAGAAATAGATGAAAATAGACATTACCGGATGCTGAGCAAGGAACTGCTCAGCTGGAATCAGAGAAGCATCATCTGTTCTCTGCCTCTTAGGTCCTTGTTCATAATAAGGTAGAGTTGCACCGGGCATGAAGTGAGCAGGATGGCCTGGAGGTGGAGGCATAGGACCCATCGGACCAGACATCCAAATCATCTGCTGATGACCTGGTGGTGGAGGTCGTTGGTGCATGTTGGGCATCATATATGGAACTCCTCCTTGCATACGATGAGCTGGGGGTTGGACATGATAAGGCATTGGAGTAAATCGGGGAGCACTAAACGGAGGCCGGGGCATCTGCATGCCAGTCCGAGGACGTGGAGCTGGACCTGGAACACTGCCCTTGACTACAGCACTACAAAACTCTTGCTCTGTCGTTCCGAAGATGTCCGGCCTCGTACGTGCGAGACCCGCGATGTTGCGGGAGATCTCGTCGTCGGGAGCGAGCGTGGTCACCATGGTCTTGGCCAGCTTTCTCTCTTGCTGCTCCTTGTACTTGGGGTCGATGAGCGAGATGCGCATGTGTTCCTCCATCTCGCTGGTCGGGACGAGCTCCCCTGTTATCGGCGAGACGGCAAACTTGGTCGGATGAGCGAGATGCGCGGGCGTCCTGTCCTCGGGCCTCTTGTAGTTCTTGACTATTCTCATAGGTGGCTCATCGTCACTAGTCGACATGATATCAGGGCGGATGAATCAGATGGTGGGCGTGTGCGTGGCCACCGTCGGCGCAGGCTCGGGCGACGGGGACGGACGAGAGAATAATCTGCAGCTGCTGGTGGTGGTCGCCGTCTCCGTCGCCGTCCGGCGCGGAGAGGAGGAGCTTGGGGGGCACCGTGGAGGGATCCTTAATTTGGAGGTGGCGGCGACCTCTAGGGTTCCGGCGACCAGACGGAGTTTAGATCGGAAACAATGGGGTGGGATCCGACTGGAGCTCTCCGGGAGGGTGCGGGACAGCACGCTGGTTCTCTGCGATGGAACTTGGCGACGTGTCGGTGTCCCGGTAGGAAAGCTGACAGAATAAATTGTTTGTTCGCGATTTCTATTTGACACGAATCGGACAGAATAAAGTAATTGAAGTTGATATTTTGCATGTTCATGAGATATACAATTGACTACATCACAGGAAAATCAGAATTTTTGAAACTCATATAATTTGATTTAATTATTTTTTATTATAGAGAGAGAGCATTGTAGCCAAAAAAATCTCTTCATTACTTCCCTACACTACAATTTTATAGCATTTCCAGAAAAAAATGTGAGGGAATATGTTTTCGGTCATTGGTTTGATACATCCACTGTTAAAATTGCATTTTAAAATATATAAAGATCAAAAGAAATTTGGGTGTCTATTTAAACAGTCTATGTTTGCACAGAAAGTTTGATGAACAAATATATTTTTGTGGCTTGTGTAAGAAAGACTAATTACATGTGTCCAGAATGACTTTTCACGCATTTTTTGTCTTTAATACGAAGTCCACAAAATTGTTTTTTCTTCGCCAAATTTTATATGCGAACATAGGTTCTTTGGATGTACATCTGATTTTTTTTGATTTTTTGATATTTTAAAATGCATTTAAATATAGTTTCCATTATACTAGGTGCATCTGAACGTACGAGTCAAACACCTTGTCCGAGCTGAGATATCTGGGAAAATTTCTATGTGCCTATGATAATTATGGCACACACTTATGTGCCTATGACAATTATGACATGTATTCAATCGTTATACAAATTTACTGTGTTTTTTCGACGGTGCAACAAATTGCACCTGATACTAATTTCTGTGTTTTCAATTTCATGTAGCATTTCCAGTGTCATGGCATCATATTCATGCAATACTACTATTCATTGTTTCACAAATCCTGCAAACCAAGGAGGCCCTTAGAATTATATCGCACCGGAAAGTGTTCCCCCTCAAATGTTGCTAACACGTAAAATCTGGGTCAGCCGATTGTTCTGCAATTCCCATCCGGCGATAGCAAACATGTGTGTTGTTGTAGCGTCATTGATTTTTTTTCTTGCGATTGGCTAAAAACGTACAAAAAAATCACAACTTTTCGGGAACATCTATGTAGGAAAAAAATGCAGCAAATCCCCACTGGCAAGAGTAAATCTCCACCACCACGGTGTATCCACGAAAACAATTAACACATATATGTAGCATTTTAGGACAACGGTTGCAGCAGCCACGAATATATTTGTAGCTTCAAAATCAAGATTTTTAGCAAATCCCCATAATGTTGTAGCGTATCATTCGATTTCTGTATACACATGAGTTTGTAGCATGTCGATAAAACCCATGCAGCACTGAAACTCGCAGATTACTACCCTTTGTTCTAGAAAGCTGAAATCACTCGCGAACCTTGTCGGGGACAGATTCGACTCGCTAAATTCTCAGTTGAGCCGGATCTTCTTAGTCTGAACCCATTAAAGCTCATTAAGCTTGCAGGAGGGACCAATATAGCCATTCCATGTGCCTCCGTCTCCCTCTGTGTTGGTAATTTTGTTCCTCGCCTTTACTTGGGGTATTAACGTTTGTAGTCGACTATTCACCGCTCTTAACGCTACTTTTGGTCATTCACAAACTACAACTCGAACTAAACCTACGAAAATCCCTAACCCTAGCCTACAAATTCTTATAACACTAAACATTCACATCAAATAGAACAAAAATAAATAGAACAACAACAAACCAATATTTTCTTCCGGAATAAATTTCTTGGTACTTCAGTTTGATGGGCCTTCAGTGGCCTGCCACTGCCAGCCCAGGTCAAGAACAAAACAGCTTCCGGTCCATGCGAGGCCAGAGAATCGTAATCTCGAGCCCAGGAATTTCGGTCGTGCAAGGCTGCAAGCCGTAAACCATGAAAGCCATATGCATCAACAATTACTCAGAGTATCGACTCAAGAAAATATTACTGCGCCTTTTTGGCTAAATCTCAGTTCCTTTTTGGCGCCGCGTTTTGTTGTTGGCGCCATGATGATCCCAATGGTGTTTACCCTAGGTCGCCGGGAAGCTCCCCAATCCATGCAACAATAATTAGCAAAGCAAATCAAGCCCCACTCCCACTGGTCATACCATACCATGATGCCCAAACAATTCCCTCTTCGCCTTTAACCTTTTCACCTCCTGACATGTCTGCGTCGTCCAAAAAAAAACCACCTCGCCCTGCTCGTCTTCGGCTCACCGTCCACCACAGATCACTGCAGCACGAGCCCAGCACTGACGCCGGAGCAGTGCATCGTGTGTGCGTGTAGGAGTAAAAGCTGCCCAAGGTAGATGAGACGAGAGGGAGAACAAAGGGCCATGCGTAGAGTCGACAGAGAGTGGCATCAGATCAGACAGACAGCCAGAACCCCCTTCGTCTTGCCGCTGTCCGTCTTGCCACTTCCAAGAAAACGGCTATGCTTCTTCCCAGCAGCAGCAGCAGCACTGCGCTGCTCGTGCTGCTGCTCTCCGTCTGCGCCAATGCCGGCTCCCTGGACTCCGACGCCGCGGCGCTGACCGCCTTCCGCCTCGCCGCGGACCGCTCCAACGCACTAGCGACCTGGAACGCCAGCCCGTCCCCGTGCGGCGCCCCGGCGTGGCGCGGCGTCACGTGCGCCGGCGGCCGCGTGACGCGTCTAGTCCTCGAGGGCCTCGGCCTCTCCGGGGCCGACACCCTCCGGCCGCTCGCCGCCCTCGACGCGCTCCGCGTGCTCAGCCTCAAGGGGAACGCGCTCTCGGGCGCCGTCCCGGACCTGTCCCCGCTCCTCGGGCTCAAGCTGCTCTTCCTCTCCCGCAACGCGCTCTCCGGCGAGGTCCCGTCCTCGCTCGGGAAGCTGTACCGGCTCTACCGCCTCGACCTGTCGTTCAACGACTTGTCCGGGGTCGTGCCGCCCGAGCTCGGCCGGCTCGACAGGCTGCTCACGCTCCGGCTCGATTCCAACAGGCTCACTGGTGGGGTCGACGGCATTGCTGCGCTGCCGAGGCTGCAGGACTTCAACGTGTCGAACAATCTGTACACCGGGACCATTCCGGCGGCCATGGCGCGGTTCCCGGCCGCGGCGTTCGGCGGGAATGCGGGTCTGTGCGGGGCGCCGCTGCCGCCGTGCGTGGCGGCGAACGCTTCGTCGTCGTCCACGTGCCCACCGGCTGCGGCCATGGCAGCGTCGTCGCCCTCGGCGAAGCCGGCGGGGAAGATGAGCCGCGGCGCCGTGGCGGCGATTGTGGCCGCGGATTTCGCGGTGGTCGGGCTCGTGGCCGGGCTGCTCTTCTGCTACTTCTGGCCGCGGCTCTCCGCGCGGCGCGGCGACCGGCGACACCGCGAGGGGGAGAAGATCGTCTACTCCTCCAGCCCGTACGGCGCCACCGGCGCGGTGGCGGCGGCCGGCGGCGGCACGTTCGAGCGGGGAAAGATGGTGTTTTTGGAGGAGCTCGGCGGCGGCGGGAGGCGGTTCGAGCTGGAGGAGCTGCTGCGCGCGTCCGCGGAGATGCTCGGCAAGGGCGGCTGCGGCACCGCGTACAAGGCCGTGCTCGACGACGGCAGCGTCGTGGCCGTGAAGCGGCTCCGCGACGCCGCGGCTGCGCCGGCGTCGTCGGCGTCCAGCAAGAAGGAGTTCGAGCACCACATGGCCGTGCTGGGCCGCCTCCGCCACCCCAACGTCGTGCCGCTCAACGCTTACTACTACGCCCGCGACGAGAAGCTGCTTGTCTACGAGTTCATGCCCAACGGCAGCCTCTTCTCCCTCCTCCACGGTAACTGCCCAATTCTTAATTGACCTCTCGCCATTAATTTCGTCGAACACTTGCTGTTCTTGCTGCTGACTTCAATGTGGCAACGTCTGTCGTCGCGTGCAGGCAACCGAGGGCCAGGGCGCACGCCGCTGGACTGGGCGGCGCGGAACGCATCGCTGCGGGCGCCGCGCGGGGCCTGGCCTTCATCCACCACGCGAGCCGGCGGCGCGGCGGCGGCACGACGACGCCCAAGCTGGCGCACGGCAACATCAAGAGCACGAACATCCTCCTCGACAGGACCGGCGAGGCGCGGCTGGCAGACTGCGGCCTCGCGCAGCTGAGCGGCTCGTCGTCGAGCTCGGCAGGGTACCGCGCTCCGGAGGCGCCCCCGTCGCGTCCCTGGGCGTCGCAGAAGGGCGACGTGTACGCGTTCGGCGTGGTCCTCCTGGAGCTCCTCACGGGCCGGTGCCCTGGCGGCAGCGACGCGGCGGAGGCGGAGATGGAGCTGCCGCGGTGGGTGCAGTCGGTGGTGCGTGAGGAGTGGACGTCGGAGGTGTTCGACCTGGAGCTGATGAAGGACAAGGGCATCGAGGAGGAGATGGTGGCGATGCTGCAGCTGGCGCTGAGCTGCGCGGCGGCCGAGCCCGGGCAGCGGCCCAAGGTCGGGCACGTGGTGCGGATGATCGACGAGGTCCGCGCCGCCGCGTCGTCGAGCGTCGGGGCGTCGTCGCCGTCGCGCGAGTCGTCCATGGACGAGTCCTCCGCCGTCTCCGACTCGCCCGCCGTGTCCGAAGGCGGCGGCGCCGCCAGCCAGTAACCTGACACGACAGACAGATTAGTAGCGTGTGTCTTGGGCTTTTGTTGGATTGTGACTTGTTGTTCTGTGCTTACTTTGATTCATTCGTTTGTTCAGAGGATCCAGATTAGTGTGTGGATCTCCTCTGCTGATGGTGTTGTTTTTTGGTATATGGAAGATGAAGAAGGTGGTACCTCTGATTAGAATAGCCGTACCTCCGGATGATTGTGTGAGTTGATGGTTGATCATGGCTTCGTGTGTTGGCGGGTCTTGCACCTGAATCAGTACATTGGTTGTTTTTCACATGAGACACTGACACAGAATTTCTTTCATCATCAACTACTAGTACTGGTTTTGTGAGGATCTTTATTCCCAAAAGGCATGATGAACTCTTTGTTTCTCTGAGAACCCGTTGATTAGCGAGTTACTACAAGTTGACTTGTACTGATGTTCTTGTTCTCTGAGAACACAGAGTTTGCTTGCTTGTTTGGTAGTGCCGTCAAGGGGTTGGGTTGAGGTCATGCATGGACGACCGTTGGAGGCCAACGAGAGGCCCGCTGGGCGTACGGCAGTGGAGCTACCACGAGCTCAGAATCGATGGAAGGTCAGGGCTCGTGCCATGAGAGAAAAATCCATTTTAAACCTTGAATAATTCAAGGTCGGGTAAATCGAACTTGAAGTCAAAATCTATGTTATTTGCACCATAAACACCTTAATATTGAATCCCGGTCTAAATCAAACTCTGGACCTGTTTGGCGCACCGGAAAAAAGAACATCCCACGGGAATACCAACTGTCTCACTGACTATATAGACATGCATGTCATATTCATTTTCTACCCCAATCCATCTCTCTTCGTATGTAATATGATCATTGCCCCCCGCTCCTCTCGACAAGAGGCACCGGGCGCCGACGCTCGCACTACCTCCCCGATCAACGGCGCCCTTGCCGCACATATGGCACCCTCGAGAGCTTAGGGTGGGGAGCCCTCACTCGGGGCAAATGGCCGGCGCGGCGCTTCCTGGCACGTGGCGTAGGCGGCGGCTCCCTCCGCTACTATGCGACTCCAGCCCAATGTAGAGTCGTGATGCTGACGCCAACTTTGAATCAGCTGAAGGCGGAGGCTGCTCACAGCACGGGCGACTAGCCTCATCCTCGACGCTCCCCTGACCATTACCTCCCCTGGCACCCGCTCTTGGCGCTGCTCCTTGCAGCAGACGGTGCCCGACATATTGCCAAGTACGCGTGACAAAGTCGATCTCCAAGACTCCAACAGCTAGCGCACCACGCGGCTGCGCCCCCCAGCCCCTCTCCACAGTGCGCGACCCGAAGCCCCAATGCGGGGCATTCTCGGCCTTCGACTCAACCCTCGCGACGCCCTTGGCCTGGCTCATCCCGACACGTGGCGCTCAAGTTAGATATAGAGATTGGTGGAAGATGATGAATGTAACATGTGGGGGCAATGTATTCAGTTTGAGTAGCAATTTCGAATTGTATTTGTCTTTCTCTTATAAACATGTCTAAGGTTTAATATAGACCGGGATTGGGATTTCGAGCCCATGGTTTATCCGCCCGGCCTCTAATGTCTATAATGATTTTTTCCCGGCAGGAGGGAGGGACCGGAAGGCTTTTTGCATCGCTGGGCTCTCGCAAACTTGCGGTACCTCCACTCGCTGTGCGTACGGGGAGGGGAGGCCGGCGATGCATAGTAATCCTTGCATCCCGGTTTAAAATACCCCATTGACATCAAAAGCTAGCTCTAACCACCCAACATTAAGAATACAAGCTACAACACACTTTGTGGGCAAGAAAAAAAAGGGCACGGTGCAGCCTTATAAGGAAAATTGAGCTGACAATAAACATTATATTTCAATTAATTGACAACAGCACAGTACATGATATATAAAAGAGAAGACCAAAACGGTGACCAGAATATGTTAAATTGCATCTATCCATCAGGTTTAGCATCCAATATTATGCCATAATATAGCCATTACAAACATCATTCCCAAACACCAAACCTTCAATTTAGTTGTCAACGGGCTATTTAGGCTGGGTTGTGTGGACCTGGTGGAGAGTGCAAAATATATGTAGAAGTGGTGGTTTGCGCAATGAAATGTCACGAGCCTGGTGGAAACTGCAATTCCCTCTATAGCGGTAGCAGCAGCGTGTCAGTACAGTGAAGTAGTTAGCAGTCACAGCAACGCAGGCCACGTACGTAGGAAACAGTGTAGGTAGCCATAGGCAGGCGAGGACTACTAGTACTGATGTGCTCCGTGTCCGAAGGCGGCGGCGGCGGCGGCCGGCGCCGGACACATTGACAAACTCAGTGGAGGAGTTTGTGGCGCGCTTTGGTTGGTTCACTCGTATCTTATGGAGGATCCAGATTATTCTTTGGAAAATGAACATCAATTAGCAAAGAACTACTCCATTAGAAGTTGATCGCAGATTTACGCTGGTGATGTTCCTGTTCGCGAGCAGTGAAGTTTGTTTGTTTCTTTGTTGACAATGGTGGACCGTACGTTGGGGCAGTGGTGCCGGCCATGAGCTCACCGCGGCGCTCACCCACCATGTAGTACTAGCAGGGTGGTCACGGCCGATGCCGATAGGCAGGGAGGAGGACTGCCGTGCCCGTGCAGAAGCAGAGCATAGCCGTGCCGGGCAAGAGGGACTGCAGCTCCAACCAAAGCGCCCCGCCATGCTGCGCAACGTGATCGTGCTCGGATCGAGATCTCTCACCCTGGATACATACCTACTCCATTGCTGACGGACCGGTAGCTTTCCTTGTCAGCAACAGCGCGCACGGAGCGGTTTTGTCCCGTGGCATGTGTCTTGTAGCCTCCTTGATCGATCGATCGTCGGATAAAATCACATCCTGAACAACGGAGTGCGCTGGCTCGTGCGTGCCGCAGACATAAAAAGGTTGTTCGACCTCTCTGCGCATACATTGTAGTACGTGCAGTGTAGCTGTGGAACGCCTCTATCTAAAAAAAGCTGTGGAACGCCTACTTCAAGGGTGTGTTTGGTTTGGGAACTTCTAGGTTATCATCGAATCGAATCCAGTCGAAACCGCGGGAATCCATTTTAACTAGAAGGATTAGTGCTACTCCCTCCATTCTAAATTAGATGGCTTCCATTTATCTAAATGTGGATGTATCTATATTTGTAACATGTCTAGATACATCCGTATTTAGACAAACACAAGTCAATTAATTTGAAACGGAGGGAGTAGTTTGGCAGCGCAGTTTTTCTAAAACCAAAGCATTTAATCAGTTTTGGACAATATTTCAGTTTACAACAAAAAACAAGTCGAGACAATACTTCAGTTTTAAAACCACAATATTCACTGCATCTAAATATGTTAAAATATTTAATAATGTAGTATTTTTAAAAACCATAGTATTGGTTGAATACTTTTAAAATACTTTGCCTTGGATTCTCCTATTATGGAAAACACATTTCAAAATGTCCAAAATCATGAAAAATAATTCGGGCATACATTCGGACATTTAATGTTGGCACACAAAGTTTCACAAAAAAAAACACCCCGTATAAAAAAACAAAATAATGTATTGTAAAAGGTCATTTTAGAGCATCGATTTTGTGTTTCTTATACAAGACACATAAAATATATTTTTCGTGAAACCTTGTGTGCCAACACAAAATGTTTTGGTGTACACCTGAAATATTATTTTAAGTATTTTGACATTTTAAAATACATATTTTATAATGAAACTAGATACTTCTGCGAGTCAAAACACCGTGTCGAACTGTAAGCCATGCCTACTCTTCACAATAGGTGCGGCTAGCAACGCCACACTTCTCTGGCCCTGGATATAGCCTACAGGCCGACCAAATTAACAATCCTATATACAGACAATGATGCATTCTACCGACCTGTGAAATCACAACTCGAAATGATTCATATTCCGGACACACAAAATTTGACATATTTTGGAGGCTTGAAATTTTGCATACTTCAGTACTTTAAATGTCAAACTTTGTAAGTTTTATGCAGCAAAAAAAAAAACGAAGCTGTTGAGGTTTTAAATAAACCATTATCTATACGTAGGATTTTTTTTTGCAATCTCAGACGCTCCAAGAATATCAAAAACACCAACACGAATGACTATTCTGAGATTTTCAGAGCCCGTGGAGAAATCCCTACTTCCAAATGAGGGAGAGGACAGCAAAATGAAGTCAATAAATATCCAGACCCCCTTTGTGAAAATCAGCAGAGGCCATGATATAGATCCATATATAAAAGCTGAAAAGATTCTCAGCACCTCACACTGTCCACGTTGCCCCAAATTCTCAGCCTTCCGATCGGCGCAAATGGACGGCCCATATGTGACCACGTTGCCCCCCCACAGCGTGCTACATTAACCGTCTTATTTTCTACCAATGGCGTTGCGCCACGTCACCCGGTGGACAGTCCGTGAAACCGGCTCTCGGCCGGTCACCCCCGCGCACGAATTTTGGAGCAGCATTCTTCCAGAAAACCCCCCGCCAAGGATTTTCTTGCATTATTTGGAAACTGCATGGGCCTCTGTGCAAAAACACCGGAACAACTTCCCCTTCCTCCTTTCTCTCTCTCCCTCCCGTGGCGCCGCCGCCGCCAACGCGCGCCGCCGCCGTTCCGCCGATCCCCGACGAATCTACGCCAACAGGACGCTCCGCCGCCGCGCTCTCTCCATTCTCGCCGAGTACCGCGTGCTGGGATGCCCGAGGCGCGCCAGAATCGCCGCTGCCGCGATCGGCTGTCGTCGTCCACGCTCCGGCGACCTAGGCGCGGCGGCGCCGGAGGTGGTTGGATTATTTGGGTGTATCTGCGCTCGCGCATATGTATTCAGCTATTCCATGCCCTAGGAACTACCAAGCAATCTCACTCCGCCGCCTCCTCCAATTCACCTCCGCTCTTCACGCTTTGACCGGCCGCCGGCCGCCGGATGCATGTCGATCCTCTGCATCTGATGCGCTCCAAGCTGCTGCAGGAGACCCAATCTCCAGTTGCATCATCGCCCGCACTTCCTGCAACCTCCTCTCGATAGGGAACCATCAAATGCTGCATCCAATACAAATCCTTGACTATAGGTAACATCACGATTTTGTACTCTCTCTCATGTCTGACTCCCTCTCTCTCTATAATTTTCTGGAATCCATGTATTCAAGGACGTGTTAGGATGGTGCTGATTTAGAGTATTACCTGTGCACGGGCCTGTGTGTATGAACTCTTGATGTACGTAATAGTATACAACGATATCTCTTCCAATGCCTCTACGTCAATACAGCAAAATTAGAACGCATCTGGCAGCTATTAATATGATCTGAACAGAGTGTCAGGTTTGGAGATTTTCAACCTTAATCTTGGCCTTTTTGTACATATTATTTTTCTGTTCTCACGATAATACATGGTTGAATTAGTATACAAATTTAGTTTGAAATTTTGATATGATAGCTCTTGAGGAGATTGACTAGATGGAACCAAACATAAGCATCATACTTTCTGATTTGGTGATGCTTGGTGTGGAACTAAGGTTTCAGACTTAATAAGTAATTAAAGTATTGTTCTATGGAGATACATAATTTTTGCAATATATTTTCTAGCAAATGTGATCTTTACAATCATACGCAGGGAGCAAATATGAGCGATGCCAACCTACGCAGGGAGCAAAGTGAGCCCGCCTGTTTTTTTTCTTGAAATCTTACAACAGGAAGACGTGAGTCCACAGTCTTTGCTCATAGTCTGTACATCTTTTGGAATAAAATCTGAAGCTACATGCCCTTCTAACACTAAACTAGATGTTTATTGTTTACAGGTGTACCTAGAATTGATTTCTCACAAGCACAATGTAGCGGGAATTATCACTGGTTCTATCATGTGGACACAGATGCATTCTTGGTTGTGCTATTCAGACGTAAGTTTTAACAGCATAATGTATTCTTGGTTGTGATATTCAGATGTACGTTTTGATAGCATCTGATGTTTGAATCAATGAAAGCAGTGTTCAGTGTTGTATCTGAGTCATAGTTGCTTGAATAAACTGATATTTAAGGAATTAAGCAATGTATTACTGTACTTGGAAACAGAGACAATATTCTCTCCACTATTTGGTACTGTGTTTGACAATAATTACTCTACAGTAGGATGCACAATATAAATATCAATGCTAAGTGGTGTTAATACCCAAAAAAAAAGGTTTGGGAATGGTATTAGTACTTCTACCATCATGAGGTTTAATTTTTTGTGGTCGTTTGTCATGCTCTTTTCAGCAACTATAGTTATTTCACCACCATTAACCTGATGTTATTTCACGAGGATCATTGTCTCTTTTTTTGCTCAATTTTCTCTGAAAATAAATTCAGAACATGGTCACTTCCCTTTTATCTTTTAGACTCCTACAAGTGCTCAACTCCCAGGTTACTATTAGTTGGTATAGTAGCATCAGATTATATAATCAAGAAAATTCTGTTATGCTTCCATTGATAATCACCAGCCTTTTAGTTGTGTGTTTGCTAATTATTAGTAAAATTGTGAAGGATTCTGATCCAGTGCTATTTTTAGCACTCACTTGCATCCTTGACCTCGAGAAGGTCACCCCAATCTTCAGTGCTCCAGGTTCAGTTCAACAAAAGGTATTTTCCTTTTATTTTGCCTCACTTGCAATCTTCCAGCATTATTGGGTTCCGAGGTTTATTTTCAGTGACGCGATCTTTTTATCATGACATTTCTTATTGGATGGTTTTGTAACTGAATGGACCATTTTTTGTATTAGCATAAAGAATGTGCAATATGTGTATACCCGAGCTCCCAGTTATTTAACTGATGATCTTGCTTATAATTTTTGGTATGATAATAATATGCTTTCTACTTCATCTACAAAAGTGTGCAAATCCATTCGATGGTTAACAAAAGAATCACTTTATTTTGTAAAACACAACCTAATGATTCAGGGATTTGGCTGCTCATTAGTGAACTTTGTACCGTTAACTTTCATTTGCATCCAGGGTGTGGTATAAATGGTATTCCATTAACTTCCAGTTTTGCAACTGGATTTCAGGTTTACTTACTTGACTTTCTTGCTGTCAGTTTGAATAAATCAATGTGTTCCGTGATGAAACATTACTTGGAAGCAGCAAGAGGTAGGGCATTTGCTGGACCTTGCCGTGCCACACTTGGACCCTTTGAGGTAGCCACACTATCTTCCTCATGTTTTCTCCTCACTCTCCTCTTACCATGTTTTTATGTAATTCCCACAAATCCTCATTTGTGTTTGTTTAGATGATAGTTTATCTATGCTTACAAGGTGTTTGACAATAATCCAACGAGGCTGTAGGAGAGCATTAATCCATGTAATATTTGTGCTATGTTGATATTTAATATTTTCCCTCTATTTTGTAATTTTATAATATGAATGATATCAGGTTTGTTTGCCATTGGTTCCTTTTTTTTGCTTTTATATACATTTGGATTTTCTCTCTATATTCTGCATCTCCATTGTAAGTTCTCAAAGAGATATGTTTTTGTGATGCACACGTTTGGATTACACATGAACCGCTGTAACAATATTTGTTATTGTAAGACTGCCATGCCAAAATAATGTATGCATGGTCAGATCACTATTTATGATTAAAATATTAGTGCTATTAAGTAAACTCTTGCTTAAGAGTTTCTCTTATAGTAGTATTCTCTCCACTATTTGGTACTGTGTTTGAAAATAATTACTCTACAGTAGGATGCACAATATAAATATCAATGCTAACTGGTGTTAATACCCAAAAAAACAAGGTTTGGGAATGGTATTAGTACTTCTACCATCATGAGGTTTAATTTTTTGTGGTCGTTTATCATGCTCTTTTCAGCAACTATAGTTATTTCACCACCATTAACCTGATGTTATTTCACGAGGATCATTGTCTCTTTTTTGCTCAATTTTCTCTGAAAATAAATTCAGAACATGGTCACTTCCCTTTTATCTTTTAGACTCCTACAAGTGCTCAACTCCCAGGTTACTATTAGTTGGTATAGTAGCATCAGTTTATATAATCAAGAAAATTCCGTTATGCTTCCATTGATAATCACCAGCCTTTTAGTTGTGTGTTTGCTAATTATTAGTAAAATTGTGAAGGATTCTGATCCAGTGCTATTTTCAGCACTCACTTGCGTCCTTGACCTCGAGAAGGTCACCCCAATCTTCAGTGCTCCAGGTTCAGTTCAACAAAAGATATTTTCCTTTTATTTTGCCTCACTTGCAATCTTTCAGCATTATTGGGTTCCGAGGTTTATTTTCAGTGACGCAATCTTTTTATCATGACATTTCTTATTTGATGGTTTTGTAACTGAATGGACCATTTTTTAATTAGCATAAAGAATGTGCAATATGTGTATACCCGAGCTCCCAGTTTTGTAACTGTTGATCTTGCTTATAATTTTGGTATGATAATAATATGCTTTCTACTTCATTTACAAAAGTGTGCAAATCCATTCGATGGTTAACAAAAGAATCACTTTATTTTGTAAAACACAACCTAATGATTCAGAGATTTGGCTGCTCATTAGTGAACTTTGTACCGTTAACTTTCATTTGTATCCAGGGTGTGGTATAAATGGTATTCCATTAACTTCCGGTTTTGCAAATGGATTTCAGGTTTACTTACTTGACTTTCTTGCTGTCAGTTTGAATAAATCAATGGGTTCCGTGATGAAACATTACTTTGAAGCAGCAAGAGGTAGGGCATTTGCTGGACCTTGCCGTGCCACACTTGGACCCTTTGAGGTAGCCACACTATCTTCCTCATGTTTTCTCCTCACTCTCCTCTTACTATGTTTTTATGTAATTCCCACAAATCCTCATTTGTGTTTGTTTAGATGATAGTTTATATATGCTTACAAGGTGTTTGACAATAATCCAACGAGGCTGTAGGAGAGCATTAATCCATGTAATATTTGTGCTATGTTGATATTTAATATTTTCCCTCTATTTTGTAATTTTATAATATGAATGATATCAGGTTTGTTTGCCATTGGTTCCTTTTTTTTGCTTTTATATACACTTGGATTTTCTCTCTATATTCTGCATCTCCATTGTAAGTTCTCAAAGAGATATGTTTTTCGGATGCACACATTTGGGTTACACATGAACCGCTGTAACAATATTTGTTATTGTAAGACTGCCATGCCAAAAAAAATGTATGCATGGTCAGATCACTATTTATGATTAAAATATTAGTGCTGTTAAGTAAACTCGCTTGCTTAAGAGTTTCTCTTATAGTAACGTACCGTCTGTAGAGAAACATAGTTATTTTCTTATAGTTACGTCTATATCATCAGAGATATATAGTTTTTTGTGGGATGGACGCACACTTTTTTGAATTCCAATAATTTCCAAACTTAAACAATTTTACAATGTCACCATTTTCAAATTCGAATTTAAAAACACGCGCGCGGCGTTTGCCGCGCTCAGATGTCTAGTTTTTCTTAATGATGGGCCAGAACTTTTAAAATACCGGAGAGGGCAGACGAACAACTAAATACAGTACTGACCTCGCAAAAGCAGTCACTCGCGAGATCCTCCCGATACACCGAACTGAAAGATCTACTAACATGCGGGCGTAATCTAGCAGCCAGTCTCCCCCAGTGCAGAAGGATCATTACAATATCATCAGGCAGTTGTACGGTACCAGTACACACGCTCGTTTCGATCCGCTGATGGAACGCCATAATTTCCAGCTCCAAATTAATTTACGCCACCGCTGTAGATGCACGGCGAATTCTTCCGTCTCGTGTGCCATGAGTTCAGACCGAGAGGCCTTAGTTACCAAAACAAAACAAAACAAAAAATAGCTGAGCTATTCTGTTCTGCCTCCTTGGGTTCTAGCGAACGAACTCTCGACTCGTAGTAGCAGCATGCAAGCAGCTTGATCTTGCAGGACAGCACCAACCGCTTTAGTCCTGTGCTATAGTATGTGACTTGACTCGTGGCAAGAATAAAAAGACGTTGAGAGGATGTGTTCCCCGAAGAAATATACTTGTGGTTTTACTGAAGAGAGCAGCTCCAAGGTGATAATGCCACCGCGGTGGTCCAGAACGGCGGGGGCCGAGCAGAGACGGCAGCGCGGCGAGGCGCGTAGTTCCAACGCGAGCGGGCCAGAGATGCAGTTGAGTGCGCTTTAACTGAAACGGGTATAGTGAAGTGGTTAGCAGTCACAGCAACGCAGGCGGCCAGCAACGGCTCAAAGGTCCTTGGTCGATCAGTGTTGGGGATCACCTGGAAACGCAAATGAGATGAGACGCAGACGCCCAATGCTTCCACCGGTTCAGGAACTCGCCATGCGATGAGATGCACAACGTGATACGCACTCAACCGCTAGCTAGCTCATCAAGCACCAAGCGGTCTTGTCCCTGTGCTGTGCTGTGTGTCTTGACTCGATGATGCATCATCGTGCGTGGTCGTTGAGTTTTGGACGAACACATCGAGAATCGAAGATGTTGCCAAGAATCGAACAAATAAAATCTTACACAACATGCCGGTATCATTGTTTCTATTTTAGAAAGCATTTGATACGAGGGAGCATAATTTGATTAAATAGGCAAAAAAAAAACCAATATTTTGCTTCACCTGAAACCCAGATCCCCAAATTGACCCGGATTTAGCCCTACAATGCACAAATTAGTATAAGATGGAGTTCTGAGATTCACCGTATGACGCCGCGTGTTCATGCACCGCCCACCGCTGCAAGATGGCGATGGAGCTGCGACGTCGTTCCCTACCAACAGAGAGGACATGCGAAAATACAGGCTTCTACATGGAATGCACAAAGTTGATCGCCTCGTGTCCCCTTCCTCGCCTAAACAACCGCTGGTAGAGACGTGCACCACCTCCTTGCCGCCCCACCGATGGCTAAATGCATGAGCGGCATGGCTTTCCTCCTAACGGACAGGAAATCCACACTGTAAGAGTTAAATGCATGAGATGTGTGGCTTTCCTCCTAACTGTATTACCACACAAACGGTGATATAGAATTACTATGCACTAGCATCTTGCCAACTATTCAACTTTTAATATGAAGTGACTTTTTTCTCCCTACCATAGTAATTAACGAAGGTCAATGGCTAACATATCATCAATAATTCTAACTCGATTCGTCAATATTTTAAGAATTCAACTGATATTAGTCTCTAGTTGATAAAAGCATTGACGATAATGGCACGACTCACCAAATGACTAGAATTCACATGATTTCTAAGGTAGGATCACAAAGAAGTTAACCTAAGATATGAACTTGCATATAAATAGAGTAAGAGAGCCCTACCAATTCTTCCCAATAGCGAAGTTTCAACATATACCTTTTTTATTGCTTTGCTCCCTTTGATCCAATGGATACCAATAAAATCCACTACAAGTAATGTGAACTTCGTTATGAATTTATAAGAAAGGAGATAAAATTAAACAAAAATAAATAAATGAAAAATCTTCTTGTTTTTTAATGAACTAGAGCTGCAAAAAGGCACATGGGATTTTTTTTTGGTTAAGTAGCAAGCAAATTAAATATCATATTAAGAAATATAAAAAATCCATTTCCATATATCAACGATAAAACAAAAATTGTTAAAAAAATAAGACATATGCCAACGGAAACGCACGTGAAGATGTATTTAAGCTGAGTAATAACTTGTCTCAATACTCTCAATTGTAACTCGAATAGCTGGTAAACTTTTCTAATGCTTTCAAGCACTACTCAACACCATGAATACACATGTTTTAGGACATCTCACATACACAAAAAATAAACATGTCCCATCACATTTCTTAAATTTTTTTTTTCTAATCTGGCCTCTTGAGGTCGGCGTCAAAAAGGATGGAGCCAAACTTCTTCAGTTCGGCACCATCCTCTTTTGTCGTCAAAAGTCTCATAATTTTTATAAGGATTTAGAAAAAACATTTTCCTTTTTCATATAGAATGTAACAATAAACTAAACATGCTAAGAAACCAAATATTAGAAGATATATGCAAACTCAAATGGCTGCGAACATGTATTTGAGCCAAAAAAATACCTTGTCTAAATACTCTCCGCCGTAACTCGAATAATCGGTAAACTCTTCTAACGTTTGCAAACACTGTAAAACACATTGCCAAGTGGCAACATTTTCAGATTCTTAAGTTCATCTAATTCTAACATACTCGAATGTTTTATAAATGTCCTGATCTCCCCATGTATCTTGGTGACCAATCCCTGAAGTCATATGATTTTGAATGGGCCATAAAATGACATGGCATATAAAATTTTAGTGTAGTGGTATTGTGGATGATGCCGAGATATATTCATTGACCATTTTGCTGTTGGATCAATGAAACCGTGTATCCAACGAGTTTTAACTTATTTGGTCAGATTGTCCGATTTATTCATATATTTATTAACAATATAGAATGTTCAATTCCGTCAGGTTGTATATAGTACAAAATAGTGTGTGCGTTATCAAAATCGTTTTCAAGTGGGTGTGAACGAGCGAAGCCCATCCAAATCTTGAGTATTTATTGGTATGGTTTTAAGTTCTATACTTATACTAGTCGACTATGTTTGTATTTATAAGTTATTATATTATGATTATTTTGATCTTTGCATCACGTTTTAGAGTCCGCCCTATCTTAGATTGTTTCAGTCCTCCGTCGCCTTCCGCACAGTTGTGTAACTTTCCAATGGTAAACTTTATGGAACGTAGCTCATATTCTTTAATTCGATTGCTCGTCAAAGTAAAGCATTATTAAACCCTCAACGAAGGAGTTCGAACTAGGGCCCCGAGAAACGTGGACCTCTGACCGCTGCGCTGCCGCACTTCCCTGATGGAGATCCAGCAGAGTTAATGAGTTGGATGTTGTTTACTTGCTGCCCTGGCCGCTGGAGTAGTTGCAACGCAATGAGTCGCAAGATCCTCCCAATCCATCAGCACTCGATGCAAGATCTAGCAAGAGGCGGGGCAGAATTTAGCTGTCATTCCAGTTCCAGAACGATCATTGCAATCTTACTTGTGCTCCCATCGAAGAAACGCCGGCCCAAATGCAGCATTCAGCGGGTAGGGTGGTGTGGACCAACAACGGTAACCGCGGCCGGATAAAAACAAATAATACTACTCTACCCGGCCGGGTGGTCCAGAGCGGCGGCGGAGCGAGAAGGGCTCGCGTACACCATGGCCGGGTGGCCGGGTGGTCCAACCACGCGAGCTGGGGAGGCCGGCGACGGCGATGCAACTGCAGCGCTGCGCTGCACTGTAGTGGTGCTCCTTAACTGAAAACTTCTGCTGGATCGATCCGTGAACCCTGCTCCGCAGCGTGTGCAGTGGAGTGGTTATCAGCCACCCTTGCATCTGCTGCCGATCGAGCTGGACAAAAGCCTCAAACTGGTCTCCTCTCTCTGCCTCTCTGTGCACGTACCATTACCCCGCTAGCTAGCAGCTGGTCAATCAGATCAGTGCTGTGTTGGTGATCATCTGGGTTTATGTAGCGACCTCGCCGCTTCGGTCAGTGTACACAGTTCCATTCGGATGCAACACTTTGACATTTTTTTTTTTGAGAGCCTCTCTAGGATTACAAGTTGTAGCACCTGTTCGGACACACATGATGCACACCACACGCACACCACACACACGCACATCTCACCTATGTGTCTAAACTAGACCTACACCCTATAACCCAGAACTACGTCCTAAGAGACTTAGCCGAAGACCAGTGCTTCGGTGACCGACGGGCACGTCGATCTCGCCTGTGGCACATAGACGTGAGGCAAAGCGGACTTCTCTATTGCACTGCCTAATGAACAGTGTTGCTACAGTATTCTGTAAACAGTGTATCTGTGGTACAGTGTTCAGTGAACAGTACCGGCGGGGGTGAGACACCCGGAAAATCGCTCCCTAGTGGAGTCGATCCCAGGCGGGTGAGCTGCACACCGGCAGGACTCACCACTGCGCTGAAGCGCAATCCTCAACACTTTGACATTTCTTGGTAGCGCGAGCACGAGACACCGGAGGTAGGCGATTCTTTTACAAACATGACTCCTATCCAATGCATTTGTCCAAACTAATCCACCAGAAAAAATTATTAAATTTAATCCTGATGGGAAGTGCAAGAAGCGCCACGTGTCCTCCCGCCAACTCAGATGGTGGACACCGACTCAGTTGGCGGAATGTGACTTTCCGCCTTCTTAGATGGCGGGAGGTCACTTTGTGTTGCGACCACTTTCCGCCGGCTCAGAAAGCGCCAACTGATTCGGCGGGATGTGACTTTCTGCCAACTGTGTCGGCGAGAAGACGTGTGTGGCTTTTTGCGCTTCTCATAAGGGTTAGATTTGATATTTTTTTTGGTGCGGTTATATTTGGCAAATGTATTGGCAGAGGGTTATATTTATAAAAAAAATCGAGGCAGGCTAGGCATATTGATGCGCACCTGTTCCTCCACATGAGCATCCATATCCCAGCAGCAGATCGATCCATCTCCCTGCCCCCCTCCAACGCCGATCAGGTCCCGCCGCTCGCTCGATCGGTCCCCGGGGAGCAGTGAAGGATGCACACCCTGCCTAGCTTTTGGCGGGTCGACGAGGCAGGGATTTGGGTCGGGAATAGGAGTCATGGACCTGAGTTTTTTTTTGCATGGTAATACGATTCTCATTGATAAATTAAAGACAAGATACAAAGTACGTATACACTGATCTTACAGATCTGAAAAGATAGGATAAACCTATGTGACAAACCAACGCCTATCTCTTTTCTTCGGCACCACCGTAGCAGCCACCAAGGAAAAAATAGACAGATCACCTCTTCACCCGAGCTCGACGCGGCTCCATCGCTAATCATCAGCTTTTCGGACCTCCAAAGTTGTTTGCCATAGGACAAACCATTGCCGTTGAAAGAATCTGACCGGGGCAGCACGACCCCGGACACGCCATCGAACTTCAGCACTGGCACCCCCGCACGACGACGTCGGAGTAGGGAATCAGAACCATCAGCCTCTGATACGTCTCCAACGTTTCTATAATTTCTGATGTTTCATGCTTGTTTTATGTATCATTGTCACATGTTTTATATGCATTATATATCATTATTATACATTTTCTGGGACTAACCTATTAACAAGATGCCACAGTGCCAGTTCCTGTTTTTTGCTGTTTTTGGTTCCAGAAAAGCTGTTCGGGCAATATTCTCGGAATTCGACGAAACAAAAGCCAAACCTCCTATTTTTCCGAGGGACACACGGAGCCAGAAGGGCAAGCCAGGGGGAGGCCCACGGCCTCCAAACCATAGGCTCGCGCGGCCAGAAGGGGGGCGGCGCGAGCAGGTGGTCTGACCGACTCGGTTACCCCCTCGCGCCGCCCTTTCGCCTATATATTCCCCCGACTCGAAAACCCTAAATATATATCTAATACTCCAGAAAGACTTCCGCAGCGCCGCCGCCATCGCGAGACCTCGTTTCGGGGTCAGAAGTTCCTGTTCTGGCACCCTGCCGGGACGGGGAATTGCCCCCGGAGCCATCTCCATCAACTCCATCGCCATCTTCATCGCCGCTGCTGACTCCCATGATGAGGAGGGAGTAGTTCTCCCCCGAGGCTGAGGGTGAAAGTGCATGTGTTGCCCCATGCGTGGTTTTGGTAATTAATGACAATCCTTATGGACTAATGTTTGCATTGAGATATTCTTATAGATCTTGTCCATAGAAAAGTTTGGAGTTCATGTGTTGGATTCTAGAAGCTTATAAGATGACCACATGAGAAGTTCGAAGATGAAAGAGAGAGGGGCTCGAGAAACCGACTCTGGCTGAAATTAGGCTGACGGTAGTACCGCTGGTTTGCAGTGGTAGTACCGCTCCTCCTGGAGCAGTACTGCTGTTGCAAGCAGGTACCTCGCCACCAACGGTAGTACCGCAGAAGTACCGTTGCTTCCAGCAACGGTACTACCGCTGGAACTACCGCTGGAGGTACCGCTCGGATGATTTTAGCTACTGACATCTCAACGGTATCGCCCTCGTACTACCGCTGGACCTTTTGAATTAATTCATATAGGGCCAACGGTAGTACCGCTGCTACCTGGTGGTAGTACCGCCGCCTGGCAGCAAAGGTAGCTCTGCGAGATACCGCTGCAGCTGGCAGCTGGAACTGCCGCAGTACCGTGGGGATCTCAGTAGCGGTAGTACCGCTGGATCCCAGCGGTAGTACCGCTGTGCACGATTCTGTGCATAACGGTTAGATTCTCGGGGCCCCTATATAAAGACCCTTTCTTCTCCAATGAAAGAAAGAAGAAAAGATGCAAAGTTGATCAAGGCTAAGTGTAAAGGATAGATTCAAGTGATCAACACTCAAAGCTAAATGTCGTACCATGTGGGATCATGGTATGGGGAGCATTTCACAAGTCTTCACCAAGCGGAGCGCAATCAAGAAAGGTGATCCAACTTGAGGTGATCAAGATCGTCATCATCTAGCTCAAGTGGATTGCGCAAGGCAAAGGTATGACCTTGATAGGTTTTCTATTTTACCGGTCTCATGGTGTTAGTAAGAGACCGGATTATAGGATAGATGCCACACTTTCAAGAGGGGCTCTCGAATGAGTATCTCGATCGTTTCGTCCGGAGAGAGCTCAAACCTTTGCATTCTTGGCATCATCTTTCTTGGCTCTTATTTGGGATTTCTCCATGTATGGTTTTAGAGCTTGTCATGATTTTCAAGACAAGCTCAAGTTCATCAAAAACGGATTCCGTAAGAAAAACTTATTGCGTTTTTGGTGTTGGAGGTTTTACCGGTTGTTCTATTTTTGAGAGGTCTAACCTTTCCCCATTTGGTTTTATCCTCCCTTGTTGGACTATGATGTTTCTCTGCATGATCTTGTAAAGCTCGTCGTTGTGATTCAACGAGCCCAAGATCATCGAAAACGGAGTTCGGATGATCAAGATATCGTCGTTTTCGTTTGGACGTTTCTGCAGTTTTCCGTGCAGCGGTAGTACCGGGTCTGTACCGCCCGGGTACCGCCCGAGACAGTACCGAAATCGCCCGAAATCATCCCAGAACGGTAGTACCGCTGCCGGGGGCGGTAGTACCGCCCCTGGGCGCGTTTTGAGCGCCCGAAATCCCCAGAACGGTAGTACCGCTGCCGGGGGCGGTAGTACCGTCCCTGGGCACGTTTTGGCCATAACGGGCAGATTTTTGAGGTCCTATTTAAGGGGGTCTTCTTCCCCAATGACCCCCATCTCTTGAGCTCGTGTTTCTCCTCCATTGTTGACCCTCTTGAGCTTGCTTATCTCTCAATCCCTCCAATGATTCTTGCTCCTTCTTGAGGGAAAAAGAGAGGAGATCTAGATCCATCACTCCACCAATCAATCTCTCCTCTAAGTGAGGGGAGCTATTGGATCTAGATCTTGGGATTCATTTGTTGCTTCCTTGCTCTTCCTCTCATCTTCCTCCATAGCATTAGTTGCTTTGGTGGGATTTGAGAGTGAATTGCTTTGAGCACTTCTTGTGTTCTTGCCATTGCATTAGGTGCATCGGTTTGAGTTCTCCACGGTGATTCGTGGAGTGAAGTTTGAGAAGCTCATTACTCTTTGTGGTTCTCGTTGCATCTTGGGTTGCTTGTAACCCTAGGTGCCTTTGTGAGTCTCGGAGGAAGTCCGAGGCATTGTTGGGAGGCTCCAACTCATTGTGGAGTTCCCCGACCTTTGTGTATCGGTTTGGTCAACGCCTTCAAGTCGACCTCATAGTGGAACGAGCCAATCCCTCACGGGTGAAGCTCACGGAGAATAGGGTGAGCACATCCGTGCTATTGGAGCGCCTAGGTGGCTCCACACCCCTCCAACGTAGACGTACTTCCATTGGGAAGGAACTACGGGAAACATCTCCTCGTGTCCACTTTGCGGTTACTTCTATACCCAAACCTTTACTTATGCATTTACCTTTGTGATAGCCATCGAGCTTGAAGTTATCTATATTGCTATCACTTAGTTGTTAATCTTGCTTAGCATAAGTTGTTGGTGCACATAGGTGAACCTAGCTTGTTTAGGTTTTGTGCTTGATAAATTAAACGCTAGTTTTATTCCGCATTTATTCAAGCCTAAACCGTAATTATTTTAAAACGCCTATTCACCCCCCTCTAGGCGACATCCTCGTTCTTTCAATTGGTATCAGAGCCAGGCTCTCTTTTATTAGGCTTCACCGCCTTGAGAGTAAAGATGTCGTTTAGAGACTTAGCAAATGATCCCACTTTCATATTCGATGGCACAAATTATGATGTTTGGAAAATTCGCATGCTTAATCTTTTTCGGGTGTATGGCCCAAAAATGGAGAGAATTGTAGATATGGATTTTCCTCCTCCAAAGGATCTCCAAAAGTTATCTTTAGAGGATGAGGAAAACTCTTATCTCAATTCTCTAGTATCTCATGCTATTGTTGGTGTTTTGAGCAATGTAGTTCTTGAGTCAATCATGCCTTTTCGGAATGCTCATGATTTATGGACAAAGCTTCAAGACAAATATGATGTGTCCAATATTATTGAGGATGATTGTTCTCCCTCCACTTCCGGGCGTGATGAGTTCTCAACTTCCTCTACTTCACCAACATGTGGTAAGCCACAACCTAATGAGATGGTGAGTAGTGCTAGACTTTGCAACAATGATAGTAAACTTACTATTGATGATTCTTTGCCTCAACATTGTTGTAATGATCTACCTTTGGACTTAAACACATCTAGCACCGTTCATGCTTTACATGCTTGTGTTGATAGTCCTTGCATATCATGTGGAAATTGTTTGTCTAAATCTCATGATGATATGCTTGCTTTATCTTGTTGCCATACTACAAATGCGTGTGTTTCCTCTATTCCGTTGGTCACTAACATTGTAGAGGAAACCCAACTTCCTATGGAACAAGATGTGTACTTGAGTGGTGCCTCAAGTAATGTTTCATCTTCATCGACCATCTTTTGCCTTATGGCTAAGGACTCAAAGGTATCTCCTACTTTGAACCCCATTAAATCTAAAGATGATGATAATAATGAAGAGAATGATATTGTTGATTCTCTAAATAAGAAAGGTGAAATTGTCTTTCTTGCTTTGAGTAAAATAAAAATGCTCGCTCTAACTTCATGGAAATCATGGCTAATGCTATTGAGGTCAATAAACTTATTTATGAGCATGAGGACACCATTGTGGAAATGGAAGGTCGTGAGCAAGACTACACCGATGAGATCGGGGATCTTTCTATTGCTCTTAATGAAGAGCAAGAGCGTAGAAGGATCCTTGAGGAAAAACTTTGTAGTCTTGAGGAATCTTATAGTTTAGACTTTTCTAAATTAAGAGAAGATCATGCTCTTGCTCTTTCTAATGTCCTCAAATCTAAAAATGATGATGCTTGTGCTACTAACTCTACTTATTGTGAAGCATCCATATTAAAGGAGAATGTTGAGCTAAGGGCTCAACTTGAGTTGCTAACAAGCAATTATAGGAAATTGGAAGAAAGTCATGAAAAGCTCTCGAGCTCTCATAATGATCTTCTAGTCTCCCATGATCGGCTAAAGTTAGCTCATGAGGCTACTTCAACTAAGGTAACATCTTGTGAGCCTCATGTGGACAATGGCACAACTTCTACTCGAAATGTTATATTGTCTTGTGCTAGTCCTAGTAGTTCATCCACTCATGATATTGTTACACCTTGTGATGAATTGCTTTCCATGCCTTGTTGCTCTAACAATGAAGCTTCTACTTCCTCTAGTACTTGTGTTGTTACTAACCATGTAGAGGAGATAAAAGAGCTCAAGGCCAAGTCACTTCTTTGAAGAAAGACTTGGAAAAGCGTCATGTTGGGAAGTCGGCACTTGACAATATGTTGAGTGTGCAAAAATCTCCCAATGACAAGAGTGGACTTGGATTCAACTCCGATTTAAGAAGAAGCACAAGACCATCAAGAAGAAGGGCCTAGAACAAGTAAAAGATTCGGCCAAGATTGTTTGCTTCAAGTGCAAGATTGAAGGGCATCATGTGAGATCTTGCCCAATGAAGAAGAAGCATTTAAGTGAGAAGCAACAAGGGAAGCGGCCTCAAGTTCATACTCAAGTATCCAACGTTGAAGAAAGGCCACTTCCCAAGGAGAATCAAGCTAAAGCTTCTCAAGTTGAGAAATCAACTAAGAAGAAAGGTGGAAGTAGATGTTGCTATCTATGTCGCGAGAAGGGACATCTTGCTTCTTCATGCACTAACGGTACCTTATCCAACCCAATCATAATTGATGATGTTTACTCTCTTGAGAAGGATAAGGTTGGCAATGTGTTTGCCAAATTTGTTGGTACTCAAAGTGGTGTCAAGAAAAGAACCATTTGGGTGGCCAAGCCTATTGTGACTAACCTCTTAGGACCCAACTTGGTTGGGGACCAACAAGCTAAAACTTGATCAATAGGTGTTGTTGGAGGGCTTTGGAGACTTGGCTACATTATGAAGAATTAAGGGATCTTCATCAATCATATTTCCCAAGCCAAGTCATTTGGATTTTCATATCTCTATCTTATATCCAACGTGCCTCCTTGCGGTAACGTGTATTTAAATTATATATACATTGAAAGTTGCTTGCCCCTTGCATGTGTTTGGTTTTGTACCTTGCATGTGTTTGACTATGATGTGCCTACCACTTACCTATCTTGAGTAATCTAGTGTGTGTATGTTGGTTTGCACATCATGGTTGTGTGTGTTTGTGTTGAGCCTCTATTGCTTCTTGTTTTATCTTAATTGGCTCTTGTGATAGTTTAATGGACTTTCCCATTTTGGGGGAGTGATATGCTTTCGGCACGTCACAATCCTAAAAATGTGTATACATGAGGAATACCACTTAGTGTTGATATATCAATATTATCTAGTCTCTATGTGGTATGTCATGCTCATGAGAAATTCGAATTCTAAATGTCCATTAACTATCTCTATTTGTTTTTTTGCCTCTTGTTGAAAACAAATGGATTATCACATTATGGGGGAGTAATAAGCATTGTGCATATTACGAACCTAGAAAATGTGAACAAGTGAGGTTTTGCCACTTAGAATTGATATTGTAAATTATCTTGTTCCTATGTGGCATGTTTCTCAAACAAGTTCCATATTTGCCTATTCGCTCTTGCTTTGAGAATATGATCTTGAATATCTTTGTCATTTACCACCGAGAATTATCTCCATACATTACTTGTCTTTACAAGTGATAATCTTATTTGTGGTAAAGTATATTGATCATATTTACATTGGTCTTTGCTCTTAATTGCCTTATTTATTGCCAAGGATTAGTTTTGATCAAACTTTCTTTTGTCTTCCTTGACCTTTGGATCCTCTTGCTCTACTCATGTTGTTTTGTGTTTCCTTAAAATAGGAAAAGCCGTGATCCCATTCTTGTGCATTTACATTCAAAGTCATACTTCTAAGATAATGCACTATTCTTGGGGGAGCTATCCTATTTTGAGTAGAACACCATCTTTAAATTGGTATTGGATCTTATTGCTTTCTTGAACATGACTAGTGTTTGAATAATATATGGAGTGTGATGATCCCATTTGTGTGCATTTTGCATTCCAATGCAAGATCATAAATAATGCACAAATCTTGGGGGAGCTATCCTATATGCTTTAGAACATTATTTGTCTTCAATTGCTACTTGATCTATTTTAAATTGGTGTTTGAGCCCGATGACATGTCTCGTGGAAAGACAAACCTTTTTGTCTTGGTACTTTGTGCCATCATAGAAAGTGTAGAGGGTTTGGTCTATTTGTTGGAATCTTTCTCTCTTTGGGAGTTAGTTATCTCATTCCTTGATATATCTTTCATTTGGTATCTCTTCTTTTGGTATCTTTCTCAATCATGTGTTGATTTGGGTTTTGATATAATTTGGACAATTCTCTTGCATGTCACACTTTGGTGTGCCTTCTTGGTATTCTTTGTATTTTGTCCAAATCGTGTCTTCTTTTGGTTCTTGAAGGTCTTGACATGCATATTTACTTCATGTATATATTATGGCATGTTTACTTTCTTTGATCCAATATATCGGGTAAACTCCACCGAATCCTAAATCGGCTAAGATGTGCATGAAATTCAATTTCATATCCATATGCACATATTCATGTGGAGTTTGTCCAATGTATTGTAGTTTCCTAACTACTTCGGACCCAATATGTTTGGGGACCATTTTGTACTTGAATTGTGTTTTAGGTACTTCGGAGATGCATTGGATGCCTTGTCTCATTCATAAGGAAGGTGCTCTCACCATGTGCTTATTGAAGCCAAGCTATGATGATCGTGATTGCTAAATCTTCTACATCACCAATGCCATCTCGGTAACAAGTATCTACCTCATGCATACATTTCTTGCATTCAACCTTGTGTAGGTTGCATCTTGGCATGATTTCTTTTGTTCCTTGTGATACTTGTTTCCTTCTCAAAGCATCCCAACTATCACTTTTCCCTTGTGGATATTTGTGATGCCTTTGATGCGTTTGTGTTGGAAGTCTATTTATATCCTTTAAGATAAATTTGAGCTATGTGCTATGCTTTTAAGCAAAGATCTTAATGGTGTATATATGACTTCCTCTTGGGTATCATGTTCTTCTCTTTAGTAACTATTTTGTGTGTACATGTTTCTTTGTGGATGTATATCATGATATCTACTTAGAAATCTATACACATGAGAAATGTTACATCGCAAATTGATATCCTATTTCCTTGGTGTCCACCTCTTTATTTTTTGGATCTTTTGGTGGCTCCGGAAAATATTTGCCTTATGAGTGCTTGCCCTATTTTATTGGATCTTGTGCACTCATTTTTGTCGGTTGTGTGTGTTGAAATGACATGCTTTGCTCCTTGCTTATCATTCCTTTGAGACTATGGTGATGCTCAATGCTCACCTATGATGTACTCTTATAAAAGGGCTTTGCTATGTCACACACATCATTTGGTTGAGCCTAAATCTTTTAAATGTTCTCGCATTTGGATTTTTTGTCGGTCTTCTTTTGATGCTCAACCATGTGTTTGTTGCAAGTGTTATGCCTTGTTTTATTACATTCTCTCTTGCACATGTTTTGTGTTTCAAAGGATTATGGGGGAGTGATGATTCCATCTTTGTGTATGTGGTACTCAAATACATAATTTCTAAATAGTACACGATATTGGGGAGCTCCTCTATTTTCTCTCGAAACATTGTTTTGTTCAAATCATAAAATCTTTTGTTCAATTGGTTTTGGGTTCTTTGATTGCATGTTTCATTCGTTGATGCCCTTTTCACCATATCATCCTTTTGCAATCTTTGGATCCTCAATATAATTTGATCTCCCTCCATCTATTCGTCATTGAATATGTGCATTTGATTTCACTCATATCTTGAGAAATGCATACTTTATGGGGGAGCTCTTATTATATTGGCCTTCTAAAAATTTCACCCATTTCGGCAATGGATGCCAATGGGGGAGAAGTTTAGAGGGTTTAAGGGAATTTGGTTTTATGCTTTAGTTTGTCTTAAGCATTTGCTTTCATGCTCTTGCATCCTTGCTCTTTGTTGTGCATGGTTGCTTAATTCATTATATAAACCCTCGTAAAAGGGATTGTCATCAATTACCAAAATGGGGGAGATTGAAAGTGCATGTGTTGCCCCATGCGTGGTTTTGGTAATTAATGACAATCCTTATGGACTAATGTTTGCATTGAGATATTCTTATAGATCTTGTCCATAGAAAAGTTTGGAGTTCATGTGTTGGATTCTAGAAGCTTATAAGATGACCACATGAGAAGTTCGAAGATGAAAGAGAGAGGGGCTCGAGAAACCGACTCTGGCTGAAATTAGGCTGACGGTAGTACCGCTGGTTTGCAGTGGTAGTACCGCTCCTCCTGGAGCAGTACTGCTGTTGCAAGCAGGTACCTCGCCACCAACGGTAGTACCGCAGAAGTACCGTTGCTTCCAGCAACGGTACTACCGCTGGAACTACCGCTGGAGGTACCGCACGGATGATTTTAGCTATTGACATCTCAACGGTATCGCCCTCGTACTACCGCTGGACCTTTTGAATTAATTCATATAGGGCCAACGGTAGTACCGCTGCTACCTGGTGGTAGTACCGCCGCCTGGCAGCAAAGGTAGCTCTGCGAGATACCGCTGCAGCTGGCTGCTGGAACTGCCGCAGTACCGTGGGGATCTCAGTAGCGGTAGTACCGCTGGATCCCAGCGGTAGTACCGCTGTGCACGATTCTGTGCATAACGGTTAGATTCTCGAGGCCCCTATATAAAGACCCTTTCTTCTCCAATGAAAGAAAGAAGAAAAGATGCAAAGTTGATCAAGGCTAAGTGTAAAGGATAGATTCAAGTGATCAACACTCAAAGCTAAATGTCGTACCATGTGGGATCATGGTATGGGGAACATTTCACAAGTCTTCACCAAGCGGAGCGCAATCAAGAAAGGTGATCCAACTTGAGGTGATCAAGATCGTCATCATCTAGCTCAAGTGGATTGCGCAAGGCAAAGGTATGACCTTGATAGGTTTCTATTTTACCGGTCTCATGGTGTTAGTAAGAGACCAGATTATAGGATAGATGCCACACTTTCACGAGGGGCTCTCGAATGAGTATCTCGATCGTTTCGTCCGGAGAGAGCTCAAACCTTTGCATTCTTGGCATCATCTTTCTTGGCTCTTATTTGGGATTTCTCCATGTATGGTTTTAGAGCTTGTCATGATTTTCAAGACAAGCTCAAGTTCATCAAAAACGGATTCCGTAAGAAAAACTTATTGCGTTTTTGGTGTTGGAGGTTTTACCGGTTGTTCTATTTTTGAGAGGTCTAACCTTTCCCCATTTGGTTTTATCCTCCCTTGTTGGACTATGATGTTTCTCTGCATGATCTTGTAAAGCTCGTCGTTGTGATTTCAACGAGCCCAAGATCATCGAAAACGGAGTTCGGATGATCAAGATATCGTTGTTTTCGTTTGGACGTTTCTGCAGTTTTCCGTGCAGCGGTAGTACCGGGTCTGTACCGCCCGGGTACCGCCCGAGACAGTACCGAAATCGCCCGAAATCATCCCAGAACGGTAGTACCGCTGCCGGGGGGCGGTAGTACCGCCCCTGGGCGCGTTTTGAGCGCCCGAAATCCCCAGAACGGTAGTACCGCTGCCGGGGGGCGGTAGTACCGTCCCTGGGCACGTTTTGGCCATAATGGGCAGATTTTTGAGGTCCTATTTAAGGGGGTCTTCTTCCCCAATGACCCCCATCTCTTGAGCTCGTGTTTCTCCTCCATTGTTGACCCTCTTGAGCTTGCTTCTCTCTCAATCCCTCCAATGATTCTTGCTCCTTCTTGAGGGAAAAGAGAGAGGAGATCTAGATCCATCACTCCACCAATCAATTTCTCCTCTAAGTGAGGGGGGCATATTGGATCTTGATCTTGGGATTCATTTGTTGTTTCCTTGCTCTTCCTCCCATCTTCCTCCATAGCATTAGTTGCTTTGGTGGGATTTGAGAGTGAAGGGCTTTGAGCACTTCTTGTGTTCTTGCCATTGCATTAGGTGCATCGGTTTGAGTTCTCCACGGTGATACGTGGAAGTGAAGTTTGAGAAGCTCATTACTCTTTGTGGTTCTCGTTGCATCTTGGGTTGCTTGTAACCCTAGGTGCCTTTGTGAGTCTCAGAGGAAGTCTGAGGCATTGTTGGGAGGCTCCAACTCATTGTGGAGTTCCCCGACCTTTGTGTATCGGTTTGGTCAACGCCTTCAAGTCGACCTCATAGTGGAACGAGCCAATCCCTCACGGGTGAAGCTCACGGAGAATAGGGTGAGCACATCCGTGCTATTGGAGCGCCTAGGTGGCTCCACACCCCTCCAACGTAGACGTACTTCCATTGGGAAGGAACTAAGGGAAACATCTCCTCGTGTCCACTTTGCGGTTACTTCTATACCCAAACCTTTACTTATGCATTTACCTTTGTGATAGCCATCGAGCTTGAAGTTATCTATATTGCTATCACATAGTTGTTAATCTTGCTTAGTATAAGTTGTTGGTGCACATAGGTGAACCTAGCTCGTTTAGGTTTTGTGCTTGATAAATTAAACGCTAGTTTTATTCCGCATTTATTCAAGCCTAAACCGTAATTATTTTAAAACGCCTATTCACCCCCCCCTCTAGGCGACATCCTCGTTCTTTCAGAGGGCTCTACCGGTAGCTATGTGGTTTATCTCTCTCTCCCATGGTGTGATCTTTATGTGATCATGAGTATTGCTAGTATCGCTAAATTCATATGTAATGTTTATGCTACTCAAGTGATTGTATCTAGTTTCTGGAGTCATTGTGACAACACGGTATCAAGGTGACAGTGTGGGTACTTGTGTGACTCTATGAATAATTTAGACATTTATCATGGTTTATTCTTGGGAATTGTGGTGTTTGTTTACTCAGACTTTGAGGAGTGCTTTTGCAGCCCTACACATAGTACTCTTGTGTTATCAAGAAGGAGAATAATCCCGAGTATCATTTACTTGCGTTCAGTTGTGCTAACATGTTGAGAGGTACCACTAGTGAAAGTATGATCCCTAGGCCTTGTTTCTAAGCATTGAAACACCGTTTACAACAAGTTCTGCTACATGTTTGCTTGCTGCCATCTTTATTTCAGATTGCAGTTACTACTTATAATCATCCCTATCACTTGTATTTCACTATCTCTTCGCCGAACTAGTGCACCTATACATCTGACAAGTGTATTGGGTGTGTTGGGGACACAAGAGACTTCTTGTATCTTAATTGCAGGGTTGCTTGAGAGGAATATCTTTGACCTCTACCTCCCTGAGTTCGATAAACCTTGGGTGATTCACTTAAGGGAAACTTGCTGCTGTTCTACAAACCTCTGCTCTTGGAGGCCCAACACTGTCTACAAGAATAGAATCGTGCGTAGACATCAAGCTATTTTCTGGCGCCGTTGCCGGGGAGGTAAGTGTTGGAAGGTATCTCCTTTAGATTCTGCAATTTTTTTTTTTTGTTTCTTGTTTTTATTTTCACTAGTTAGGCTTAATGGAAACAACAACAAAATTAGAGATCTCTATGAACTTTATATGGAATTAGGACAAGATGCTTTTGAAGAGAAAATTAAAAAACCTATGGAGGCTTGTTTGCATAATAGTGGTAGTAATGTTATTACTATAAATTCTTTGGACACCATTATTGCTAAGGCTGTGGAAAAGCCTAAGCTTGGGGAAGCTAGTTTATATGAAAATAATCTTTTTTGCTCCTCAGCTATGGAGGAATTATTTTGCCTTGATAATGCTTTGTCTCCAATATGTGATAATTCTAATGATGTTTGTGATATTCCAAATCCACCTGTTGAAAGTATTTCTTTTAAAATACCTATGAAAATTGTTGAAAGGGTTATGAATAATCAGTATGCAGGGGATGGATCAATCCATCCAAGTGCTCACTTGTCGAAACTTACAGAACTTTGTGAGTTATTTAAGGTTGCAGGTTTATCAAGAGAAAATGTCATGAGGAAACTATTTCCATTGTCACTTAAGGACAAAGCAAAGGAATGGTATAGGCTGCTGGATGAACAACCTTCGAATTGGAAACAACTTGAATCTCTCTTTTACTCTAAATTTTATCCTCTTCGTGAAGTGCATCTAGATAGGAATTACATTTATAATTTTTACCCTCATGATGGAGAAAGCATTGCTCAAGCTTGGGGAAGGCTGAAAACATTAATACTCAAATGTCCTAACCATGAGCTTTCTGAGGAAATAATTGTTACTAATTTTTATGCAAGGCTTTCAGGTCATTACAAGGATTATGTAGATGCATGTTCACATGGTTCTTTCACAAGCAAGAAGGTTGAAGCTAGATGGGATATTCTTGAAAGAATTCAAAACAATGCTGAGGATTGGGAGAATGACAAAGGTAAAGAATCAGGTATAAACTATGAATATGATTGCATTAAGTCTTTCGTTGAAACTGCTAGTTTTCAAGAGCTTAGTGCTAAATATGGTCTTGATTCTCAAATTATTGTTGATTGTTTTAGAACCTTTGCTTCTCATATTAATGTTCCTAAAGAAAATTGGGACGTGTATCATGAACCTTTCAAAGACACTTGCATGGAAAATGAAATTGTTGTTAATGATTGCAATAAACATGCTCAAACTTCTGAAAATACTATTTCTTATAAGCATGTTAATTTTTGTGGAATGCATAGACCTTGTGGAATTAATCAAATCGAAGATGAATATTGTATCTATCATAGGAATAAAAAAACTAGAACATGGTACAAGGCTCTAAGAGATCTTGGTGAAAAAGTTTGTGACCTCCATCCTTTTATTTGTGAACTTTGCTATGAAGTGGGTCATTTTAATTTTCAATGTTCAGGTCATGATAATAGCCTTTCGAATCCAATTACTGCAAATTTGTATTGTGATAACATGATCACTCCTAATCAACATGATGAACTTACATTATTTTTGGGGTGTGAAGAGTTATCAAGAAAAACTTCCTTGTTAGATATGAGTGATCTTGATATGAATAGTGTGTTGCATGGATGTTATCTCTATTGTGTTAATAATTGCCATGATAACACCTACATACAAAATATTATAAAGGATGAGACTTTACCAAAGTATGACAGGACTAATATGTGTTTTGTTCTCATTAATGAAAGAGAGGAGTCCCCCCAAGTTTCTTCCATTGTCTCTAATACTAAACCAGGTTATGTGGAGGAGCTTCCTTTCAAACCTCTCCCTCCTAAAGATAAAAAGAAGAGGGGAAAGAAGAAGAAGAAGAGGAGTAAAAGGAGAGAGGAAACGGTATCTTCTCCCAAACTTGTTGCTCCTGTTACAATTGATACTTATGATTCTGAATTCGATGATTCTGAACTTGATGATGAACCTATGCCTGTTACTTATATTAGTGATCATGATTGGGAAAATGAAACTACTTTTGATATTGAAAATCTTTGGGGTACCAATTCTGAAAATGATGATATTAATGATTGCCATACTATTAGTACTATCCATGTTTCTTCCAATGATGATATGAAAAGCTCTAAGCTTGGGGATGATGTGTTTGAAAATCCTTTTGCTATTGCTGATTATATGCTTGATACATCTCCTTCTATTAAAAATAATGATATGTTTACGAATGAACACAGTTTGGAAGATGACTATTCTATTGCTTATGATGATACTATGCCTCCAGTCTTTGATAATTATTATAAAGAATACTATGACATAGGTTATAATTACAGTCATCCTCATGAAACTTGTCATAGTTATGGAGAGATTACCCAAAACCATCCCTTTAATATACAACTTGTCTATCATGTTCAAGTTCTTTATGATGATCCTGCCCCCATTGTTATTAATGAGAAGAACTTTTCTTATGTGGAAAATGAAGATACTTTTGTGCATATGGATCATGGTAAGAATGTTTCATGTGATGATTATATTGTGGATTTTATCAATGATGCTACTGAAAGTTTTTATGAGAGAGGGAGGCATGGATTCATATATCTCAATAATATCAAGTCTCCTCTCTTTTTGTTGAAATTTTTGAAGTTGCACTTGTTTTGTCTTTCTATGCTAGTAGCTTCATGCATCAATAATTTATTTTCTTACAAGATTTCTTTGCATAGGAAGTGGGTTAGACTTAAATGTGTTTGGTATTTGCTTTTCGATGCTCTCTTATATTCAACTCTTATACATATGAGAGCATATCAAAATTTTCATGCCTAGCTAAAAGGCTTTAAAGAAAAGCGCTTATGGGAGACAACCCATTGTTTTATTTCTGTTATTTTTCTTTTATTTGAGTCAAGGATCTTGTTACTTCTGTAGCAACTCCTTTGTATCTTTATTTTATCGCATTGTTGTGCCAAGTAAAGTTCTATATTGAAAGTTGATGCAAGATTTGGATTTCTGCGCAGTAACAGATTTTTGGCTGTCACGAATTTGAGCTTTTCTCCCTGTAGAAAATTCGAAAAATTCTACGACAAATCATGCATCTTCCTGAGATATGTACGCAACTTTCATTATTTTGGGCCAGATCCATCTGAGAAACTTAATTGCCTCAAAAAATTCCGTCTTTACAGACTGTTCTGCTTTTGACAGATTCTGCCTTTTGTTTTGCATTCGCTCTTTTACGATGTTTGTGTGGATTTCTTTGCTCCACAAAGCATTGGTGGCTGTAGCTAATGTCCAGAAGCTTTGGGAATGATTGTTTCATTACAGAATATGAGAATTTTTGTTTATGCACTAACCCTCTAATGAGAACTGTCTTGATTTTGGTGTGAAGGAAGTTTTCAAGGATCAAGCGAGAAGGGTGATATTATGTGATCAAGAAGAGTGAAAAGCTTAAGCTTGGGGATGCCCCCGTGGTTCATCTCTGCATATTCCAAGAAGACTCAAGCGTCTAAGCTTGGGGATGCCCAAGGCATCCCCTTCTTCATCATCAACTTATCAGATCATCTCTAGTGAAACTATATTTTAATTCTTTCACATCATATGTGCTGTTCTTGGAGCGTCTTTGTGTTTAGTTTTAGTTTTATTCTCTGATCATATCAATGTCGGATCCTATCTATCTTGTTTGGAGAGAGACACGCTCCGCTTTTTCATTTGAATACTCCCATTCTTCACTTATATTTGTTGAGTATTCATTTTCGCACTGCTTAGCTTCTAGCTCTTGGTTTACATGTATCTCTTGTTCAGAGCTATTAGTTATTTTATAGAAAGTACTTTCTTGCTTCACTTATATTTATTTGGAGAGTTGCTTGGTTGATGTGTTGGTCCAGAAATTTTGCATGTGGTAGTGGTATAATGAAAAACTTGCATAATCTTGTAGATCATTGAACTTTGATAATCTGATTCTTTGCAAACGTTTTGAGGTATTTAGATGGTTAAACTTGCTGGTTAATTAAGTTAAAATAATTAGTGGATTGTTGTCTTTAAGCTTGTACCGTACTACAAACTCTAATAAAATTGTTGAAGGTGTAGTTGGACTTGATAGCTTTCCATGTCTGAAAGTTCATTGTAATAACTAAGTTGTGCTGAAGGTCGCGGGATCTAACGGGGTACTTGTGCCGCCGTGAACGGCCCTTCTTGGAGTGAATTTTAATCATGCTCTTAATGTTGAACCTGCTAGTTGTTTGCAATAAACTTGTGAGTTCTTTTTTACTAATGTTAAGCTACGGTTTTTGGCACTTCCACCATCCAAATTTGCTAGCCTCTTCGGTGCTGTGCATTGCCTTCTGCTCACATTGAGAGTTGTGCATACTTCGCCGGTACATCCCACCCCGTGGGAGGACTTTCTCTTGTTCTCCTACACATAAGCCTATACATCTTTCTCAAAACAACCACCATACCTACCTACCACAGCATTTCCATAGCTGTTCCGAGATATATTGCCATGCAACTTCCATTTACATTACATGACTTGTTGTCATTTGTCACTTATATATTGCTTTGCTTGATTCTATACAGCTGATGTGTGGTTTACCCATGTTACGCTAGATCATTGCATATCCTGCTACACTGGCAGAGGCATACAGTTTCATACATCATGTCTTGTTCATTATGAGTTATATGTACCAAAAAGTGTGTTGTCATATTAGAATGTTGCCCCTGAAAGTGAAAAGTGCTATGTGGCCATCGAAAAGAGAAACAGAAAAAGAAAAAAAAATAGAAAAAAGGAAAAAAGAAAAAAAAAGAAAAAAGAAAAAGGGGCAACATTACTATCCTTTATCCACACTTGTGCTCATGTTTCAGCACCTGCAGTATTCATAGTCATCATTTGTGCTCATTTAGCACCTATACTCCATGTGAGAGAGTTTTCATGTTCTACTAGTATAACTATGTGGGGAATTTACACTATAGAACTTGGGTTGTATATTCCAATGATGAGCTTCCTCAAAAGTGCTCTAGGTCTTCATGAACAACCAAGTTGGATGCACCCCCACTAGTTCCATTGGAGAGCTTTCATACACATATAGCTCTATGTGCATCCGTTGCATGGCAATCACTACTCCTTACATAGCTTCGATTATAAGACTTCCTCTTGTCTAACGATCACTTATAGCTTTGTGAGACTTTCTTCCATTGGCCTTCCAAACCCCCATTAATGTTCTCTTTGCCATAACATACTGGTGCCAATACCAAATGCTTGCGCTCACCGGTTGAGTAGACTTCGAAACAGTTGATTCATGACGTTCATGTTTATGTTTACTTGGCTGAATCCTTCTGTGTTATGAAAATTTGCTTGATGCTTGAATTGAAGGATAGAACTTCTATGCTGGATACTTAAACCATCTTTAATGAACCTTGTACGGTTTCATGTCTTTAAAGCAATAGTTCATGAAAACTTTTAGCTTGTTTGACTCTTGCTTTATTATCTCTTATATCAACTATAGACATTTGCTTTGAATGATTTGATCTCAGCTCACATGCCTTACATTATTATTGGATCAAGATTATGTTGGTAGCATGTCACTTCAGAAATTATTTTCTTTTTATCGTTTACCTACTCAAGGACGAGTAGGAACTAAGCTTGGGGATGCTTGATACGTCTCCAACGTATCTATAATTTCTGATGTTTCATGCTTGTTTTATGTATCATTGTCACATGTTTTATATGCATTATATATCATTATTATACATTTTCTGGGACTAACCTATTAACAAGATGCCACAGTGCCGGTTCTTGTTTTCTGCTGTTTTTTGTTCCAGAAAAGCTGTTCGGGCAATATTCTCGGAATTCGACGAAACAAAAGCCAAACCTCCTATTTTTCCGAGGGACACACGGAGCCAGAAGGGCAAGCCAGGGGGAGGCCCACGGCCTCCAAACCATAGGCTCGCGCGGCCAGAAGGGGGGCGGCGCGAGCAGGTGGTCTGACCGACTCGGTTACCCCTCGCGCCGCCCTTTCGCCTATATATCCCCCCGACTCGAAAACCCTAAATATATATCTAATACTCCAGAAAGACTTCCGCAGCGCCGCAGCCATCGCGAGACCTCGTTTCGGGGGTCAGAAGTTCCTGTTCTGGCACCCTGCCGGGACGGGGAATTGCCCCCGGAGCCATCTCCATCAACTCCATCGCCATCTTCATCGCCGCTGCTGACTCCCATGATGAGGAGGGAGTAGTTCTCCCCCGAGGCTGAGGGCTCTACCGGTAGCTATGTGGTTTATCTCTCTCTCCCATGGTGTGATCTTTATGTGATCATGAGTATTGCTAGTATCGCTAAATTCATATGTAATGTTTATGCTACTCAAGTGATTTTATCTAGTTTCTGGAGTCATTGTGACAACACGGTATCAAGGTGACAGTGTGGGTACTTGTGTGACTCTATGAATAATTTAGACATTTATCATGGTTTATTCTTGGGAATTTTGGTGTTTGTTTACTCAGACTTTGAGGAGTGCTTTTGCAGCCCTACACATAGTACTCTTGTGTTATCAAGAAGGAGAATAATCCCGAGTATCATTTACTTGCGTTCAGTTGTGCTAACATGTTGAGAGGTACCACTAGTGAAAGTATGATCCCTAGGTCTTGTTTGTAAGCATTGAAACACCGTTTACAACAAGTTCTGCTACATGTTTGCTTGCTGCCATCTTTATTTCAGATTGCAGTTACTACTTATAATCATCCCTATCACTTGTATTTCACTATCTCTTCGCCGAACTAGTGCACCTATACATCTGACAAGTGTATTGGGTGTGTTGGGGATACAAGAGACTTCTTGTATCTTAATTGCAGAGTTGCCTGAGAGGAATATCTTTGACCTCTACCTCCCTGAGTTCGATAAACCTTGGGTGATTCACTTAAGGGAAACTTGCTGCTGTTCTACAAACCTCTGCTCTTGGAGGCCCAACACTGTCTACAAGAATAGAATCGTGCGTAGACATCAGCCTCCAACCACAAACCCAGCACAAGGTGCACCATCTTCCAGCTGTCACCAGTGTAGACCACCGTCTGCACGTACTCCTGGACGAATCCTCTCTGCTCCACCGTGGCGTCGGAGACAACGCCGCAGTATGGTCTGGACGTACTCCTGGACGAATCCTCTCTGCTCCACCGTGGCGCCGGAGACAACGCCGCAGTAACGGGGACAGAACAGGAGGAAAAACCCATCTGATGGAGTCGCCGCCGCCGCCTCGCCGACACCATCCATGAACGCTACCGCCACCGTTCTGAAAGATCGTCAAGCACACAAAGCCACCAACTCCGAGACGCCGCCATGAAGGAGAACGCCGGTATGGGAGTAGAGTTGAGGCAGATTTATTTGCCCGTGCGCCGCTCCCACCACCCCAACGACGCACCATGCCAGAACCTACCTAACCCTAACTACCATGCAAAAGCGAAGAAAACGGGGTCCCCCTCCCTCCCGCCGCCGAAGCAGCAAGCGGAGGAGGAAGGCCCAGCTCGCCCGCCGGTGGAGATCGGTGGAAAAGAGGCTCCGCCTCCTAGTCGCCTGGCGGCGCTAGGTTAGGGAGAACAGAAAACGCATCCCCATGGACCTGAGCTGACGCCCGGCCAAAAGGCCACCACAGTGTCGGAACCGGATTGGACGCCGCTCTCCACTCAGCTTCTCTCAGCTTCGCTACATGGACAACGTATGTAGGGCGCGTGATTGGAAGAAGACCTGCAGCTACAGTCCTACTAGTACATGGGCACCGCTAACAGCAGCTCTTTTGTAACGGGGCGTAGCCTAGCTTCGTTTTTTTCCTGTGCAGATTGCAGATGCCTAATTTCACTTTTTTCAAGGATAATTATCCATTGCAAACAAAACCTAGATGGTGAAAGCGATTGAATGGGTGAGCTTTTGTTTCTGTTGGTATAAATTCGATAGAATTTGAATGGACACTGCAGAACACAGATGTCTCGTGGCGTTCTCGAGACCCCACACGCGTGCCTTCTCAGCGATCTCCGGGCTTGGGGTGCAAGAGCTGTATGAGCCTAACCCAGTTTCACTCCAGTTTCTTTTTCTATTTTTTTTATGTTCATTTATTTTTCAATTTCTTTTTCTTTTCCCTTTATTTTTTGATACGGATGATTTCACTCGATTTTTCACGATGCACCTAATAATTCAGTGGATCTGATAGAATTCTCGTGTGAGGTGCACAAATACACTGAATCTCTTTTAAACGTTAGCAGTATAAAATCATTTTCCCATTTTCATATAGGAAAAGGAAATTTATATGTACATGTGGGTACTGCTCCTATCCTGTCCGTTCATTCGGCATCTGTGCACAGATCTCAAAGCACAGTTTGTTCCGCAATAATATCCTCATGAGTAATAAAACCTAGGGATTCTCAAATGATAAAATTGTTCCGCAATAATATCCTCATGTGACCAGATTGTTTCTCAAATGAAAGACAACAACATGAAAAATTTCGATCTTGTGCATAAATAGTAAGAGCAGTACCCACATGTACGCGTGGAAAAACCGCACTCTTTTCATATAGAATGCAAAAATAAAAATAATAATGCTAAGAAATGAATAAAATAATATATAAGACATATGCAAAAGCAAATGCCGGTGAACATGTATTTTAGCCCAATAATACCTTGTCTCAATACTCTCAATTGTAACTCGAGTAGTCGGTAAACTTTTCTAAGCCTTGCAAACATTGAACATCACACTGCCCAATGCCAACATAAGTTGAATCCCTAATTCCATCTTACTCTGATATACACTTAAAAGGTAATATGAATGGTCTGATTTCCGCTTACATCTTCGTGATCAATCACTTAATTAGGTGATATAATTTTTTGTGGGCCATCAAATATAACAAACCTAGGGTAGATATTCATAATTAGGTGATTTTTCAATTTATTTTTTATTTTCCCTTTATTTTTTTATACGGAGTATTTATCTCGATTTTTCACGATGCACCTATTAATTTGTGTATCTGATAGAATTCTCGTGTGAGGCACACAAATACATTGAAACTCTTTTACATATTAGCAGTATATTAGACCTAACATTACATATCTTAAATTGTCCCGGCATGTCAACCTTCAATAGGATGTCCTCGTCACTTTTTTGTCTCTTTTTTGCCTAGAAAGTATACAAGATTTATATTTAAAATATGGGTTTCTTAAAAAGTGTGTGCAAGTTTGAAATATGTTCATGATGTTTGCAAAAAACTATTACGGGTTAAAAAACTATTCATGCACTCAAAAAATGTTTACAAGGTCAATCAAGTGTTGACAATGTTCAAAAAAATATTCACGAGGTTTGAAAAAATATCCCTAAGATCTCTTTTGGCACCCATCATACAATATCTCTAAAAAATATGCACGAGGGTTGAAAAAATATCCCTAATATCTCGTTTGGCACCCATCATACGATATCCCAAAAAAGTATGCACGAAGTTTGAAAAATTATCCCTAAAAAAATATTCACGAGGGTTAGGGATAATAATTGGCATAACATACAATAGGCATTTGCTGAAATTCCAAATGAAATGACATGTCCAATTCCATGCCAGCCAAACAGGTTTGGTATGAAATTTTAAATGAATTTCATGATTCCGGCTAAATATGATGGCTACAAAATGACCTTTAAGATTTATAAAATTGTTTCATATGATTCGAAAGATGTTCACTGATTTGAAAAATTGTTCATAAGATTTCAAAAAAGGCTAACGGGGTTCTTTGCCACACAATTGGATTGGGATAAATAAATAGAAACAAGATAAAAAAATTCCGGATTAATTTAGAATAATTGAAAAAATAAAAACAGTCAAATGAAAGTAAATAAAAAAAAAACAGGGAAAAGAAAAATAATAAAATTAAAAAGCAAAAAAAAATCACCTTTAACGGGCCTGTCTATAAACTGGGTGCTTTCAGGCGGCGCGTGTCAGGCCCGCCGCTTGAAGCGGTGAATAAGAGCTCTCAGTTTGGGCCGATCCACACGGACGGCGAGCGTACTGCTGTTGGTAGCACACACGGGCCCAATTTGTGTCCCGAGCCACATAATTCATAATAAGCCTTCATAAGTTTTTTAATTAGCCTTTATAAGTTCATGAATCACTATGATATACCCTTTAAAAAAAACCACTATGACATACCATGTTAAATCTCATGTGACAGGCGCATCATTATCCTCACAAAAAAGACAAATCCGGAATTTTGTACTATAAATTTTTACAGGATTTTAAAAATACAGAAATTTTGTAAGAGGTCTCCTTAGATTGTGCGCAGTAAACAAACAAATGAATTCTGTAGGAATGAGGAGAGCGACACCGTGAGTGGAAAAATAAATAAACTTGAGCTCATGCTGAGATTTTATGGTGTAGGGGGCATACTTATGGATTTCTTAGAAATTGATTGGCTCAATCCTATGATCCAAAGAGTTTCAATAGGAAAAAAAGTCTATGGATTGAAATTCTCCAAAATCGTATGAAATTCCTTCGATCCAAATCAAAAGAGGCCCATATATTTGGAGTGAATATTAGCACGAGATCAGCGTGGTGCAGACGTGCAGTGATGTTTGACGATGCCACTCTAGTGCCATCTGTGCACCCTATTCAACAGCAGACATGTCATACTACGAATGGTCAAACGTACGCATTCGTCTTTGACTGATTCCCAGGAGATGAATGAATGAGAGGTCTCAAGCTCCCTGACAATCCCCAGCCAGATTTTCCAACTCGAACAGAAACAAAACCAACCTATGGAACTCAGGCATCCAAGCTACAAGGATGAGAGCCTGTTGATGTGCTCCGAGCTCTACATCGCGGCGTTCCAAGGGCGCACGCAGGAGGTCGCCGGCCTCCTGACGGGGAGAAGCAGCAGCAGTGGCACGCCGGCGGGATCTCGGAACGGCAGACCAGCTAATCACGCTGGACGATGCACGACGCAGGAGGTCACGGCGGAGCGGAACACGGTCTTCCACATCGCCGCCGGGCAGGGCCACGAAGGCCTCATCGTGGAGCTCTGTTACCAGGACAGCTCCCTCCTCTCGGCCGTCAACAGGGCGCTGGACACGCCACTGCACAGCGCGGCGAGCGCGGGCCACGCCGACGCCATGGAAACGATCGTCAGGCTTGCCCGGGCCAGCGTGGAGGAGGACGCGCTCCGGGGGATCCTCCGCGGCAAGAACGACGCCGGGGACACGGTGCTGCACGTCGCCGCGAGGCACGGGCACGGCGCCGCGGTGGAGAGGCTCGTGAAGCTGGCGCCCGAGCTCGCGGCGGAGACGAATGGCGCCGGCGTCTCGGCTCTCTACCTGGCGGTGATGAGCGGGTCGGTGGACGCCGTCAGGGCGATCGTCGTCTCGTGCGGTGACGCGTCGGCCGCCGGGCCGGACTCGCAGAACGCTCTGCACGCTGCTGTTCTCCAAAGTTCAGGTTTGTTCATCGACGACAGATTCAATGAGTTTTTTTATTTATTATTAAGGGAGCTTTATTAAAGTATTACACCTAGACTCTGCATAACCAAGATGCACACAGCCGAAATAAGTCTGTAGTTCGAAACATAAAAAAACGAATTACATATCATAATGAGAAATTGTAAGAACGCCTATGGTGGTGGAGGGCCAATCCGCAAATTATCCTGCCATCCATGTTGGGATAAAAAGTCCCTCGCCGTATCCATACACATCTCCATAAATAGGTCTCGATGCCCCATACGTTGCAACTGAGACCACGAACGGAGAGTAGCAGTAGTCCTGTAGATAACCTGCATAAGAGAACAATTTTTATCATTAAAAATCTTGTCATTTCTACATAGCCAAATCGACCATATTACGGCAAGCGCTCCCACCCTAATAAGTTGTTTGAACCTATTATCCACCCCATTAACCAATTGCCAAAAATATTAGCAATGCTTTTGTGTGGGTAAATAGTAGAACCTATCTATATGATGGACCATATAGAACTAGCAAACTTGCACTCGAAGAATAAGTGTTTGATCGTCTCGTCTTTATGACAGAAGACACACTGTTTACTTCCATGTCAATTGCGTTTTTCAAGGTTGTCTTTTATGAGAATAACTCCTCGACGAAGGTACCACGCAAAAACTTTATTTTTAAGTGAAATCTTCATCTTCCAGACTTTCTTATTGTTATCAACCGTCACTTCTGGCTGGATTAGAGCTGTATATATAGAGTCCACTAAGAATTTACCGTTATTGTGTAAATTCCACCGAAACTCATCAGACCCTTGTGTCAAATTGACAGTAGCTAGGCGCTGTAGCAACGCGTGCCAAGCCGCCAGCCTAGGACCAATAAGATCTCTTCTGAACGTCACGGTTGGAGTATTATTTACCAACACTTGAGCAAGCGTATCACTCTTGTGACGTCCAAGGACTATATTATATAAGGCTGGATATTGTTCTCGGAGCGAGGTAGTACCCAGCCACCTATCCTCCCAGAACCTTATCTCCGACCCATCCTTAATGGAGAAAGAACCGTATGGGAAGAAGAATTTCTTCGTCGCCATTAGGCCAGCCCAAAAATGCGAATCACCTGGTTTCCAAGAAACCTGTGATAGCGCACTTGAGCCTATGTATTTCCTCCGAAGAAGAGTTTAGCACACCCCATCTTCGGTAAGTAGCTTAAACAGCCATTTACCAAGGAGGACTCTATTCTTGACCTTGAGGTCATGAATCCCAAGACCGCCATGGTCTTTAGGGCGGCACACTACATCCCATTTTGCCAGCCGATATTTCTTTTTTTCATTATCTCCTTGCCTAAAGAATCTAGATCGAAAGTAATCCAATCGATGCAAGACTCCCTTTGGTAATTGGAAGAAGGATATCATATACAGCACCATATTAGTTAGGACTGAATTTATGAGAACCAACCTACCACCCAGGGATAATAATTTTCCTTTCTAACTACACAATCTTTTTTGTAGTCTTTCCTCAACATGCTTCCATTGAGCTATCGTTAGCCTCCTATAGTGAATTGGGATGTCAAGGTAACTGATTGGAAACTGGCCGAGCCCACAGCCAAATAACTCAGCGTATTGGTCAGCCTCGTCCTGAGCATCGCCAAAACAAAACACTTCACTTTTATGAAAGTTAATTTTTAGACCGGAAAGTTGCTCGAACGCTGATAATATTAATTTCAGGTTTCTTGTCTTTTCCATGTCATGTTCCATAAAAAGAATTGTATCGCAGCATATTGGAGAATAGATAATCCGCCATCCACTAGGTGCGGAACCACTCCAACAATTTGCCCATCCAATTTCGCGCGCTCAATGATTATGTCTAACATATCAACAACTATATTAAATAGTATAGGTGATAGAGAATCGCCCTGTCGTAATCCCTTTTTCGTTTGGAAGTATCTGCTAACATCGTCATTGACTTTGATGGCGACACTTCCACCGGAAACGAAATTATGTATCATTGCACGCCACTCATCTGAGTACATTTCAGTTTTTCAACGAACCAGCGATAATCTGTGGTCAAAAATGAAGGGGACTGATGTGGACGTGTAGACACGTCGATAGAGTGGTGTAGAAGTATACTGGTTGGTGGCTGACCATTTTCTGTGGACATGTTCACACATACAGAAAGGTCAGACAAAAATAAAATTTTGTAGTTCCTTTGGGTATCTACTTCAGTTACTCAAAGGTAATGAGGCAAATCAGACTATGATATAAACATAACACCTATAAAAAAGAATCCTTTTGAAATTTGTCTCATTATAGTTCCTATAAATTCTTTGAGATGTATAGTACATTCCTTGAAAAATTATTTGTACCAGAGAGGGCTAGATGGATTTCCCTCCTTCCATTTTGCAACAGTTCAGGAGTGTTCTCCAACCATAACAGCATAGCAAAAAACTCTCTCCATCAGTTGAGCACTTATCCTCAGCATACCAACATAACAAAACCCTCCCTCATTTGTAGAAATGTCAAACAAAACTAAAATTTTGTACTCCTAGCTTGGGGTATTAACTTCAGTTACTGAGAGGTAATGGGGCAAATCAGACTATAATATAAACATAACACCTACAAAAAGATTTTTTCATTATAGTTCCTATAAATTCTTTGAAATGTATGTCTTTATTCATTGGAAAATCATTTGTAACATAGAGGGCTAGCTGGATTTTCCTCCTACCATTTTGCAACAGTTCAGGAGTGTTCCCCAACCATACCAGCATAACAGAACAAACTCTCCATGAGCACTTATCCTCAAGCATACCAACATAACAAAACCCTCCATCATCTTGCAGAAATGGTTGCTCTGCTCTTGCAATGGAGGCCATCACTGGCCGGCACCGTCGACTCAAACAAGAGCAGCCCACTGCACTTTGCCGCATCCGACGGCGACTGCTCGATCATCGAAGCGCTCTTAACACATTCACCACCCAGCATCGTGTATCTGCAGGACGGCGACAGCGTCTCGGCTCTGCATGCCGCGGCGCTGATGGGCCATGTCGCCGCCGTCCGGCTGCTGCTACGGCTGCACCCTGCCTGTGCCGATGTGCGGGATGACAGAGGCAGAAGCTTCCTGCACGCTGCAGCCATGAAGGGCCGCGCCTCCGTCGTGTCCTATGCTATCAAGAGCAAGATGCTGTATCGTCTTCTGAACACGCAAGACAGGGAAGGGAATACGCCGCTCCATTTGGCTGTGGCTGCAGGGGAGCACAAAGTTATCTCCAAGCTGTTGGCATGCAAGAAGGTGCACTCCCACATTATGAACAATGCTGGCAGGACGCCAGCTGATCTCATAGAGGATTCAACGGGCTTCTACTCAATGGTAATTTATCCTCTCCATCTTCCATGTCTATGTCATATTTTGTCTTGCAGGTGCTTTCTTTTTCTAAGAGCATTTCTAGCCAAATGAAATATTATTTGTTTGATTTTATTTTGTTCGATAGATCTAAATTGACATTTCTGTCAAAAAATGAGCATGTGATATATTTACGAATATGCAGGTAAGCCTAGTGGTGAAATTCTATGTTAATGGAGCACCATTCAGACCAGAGTGGCAAGACCATGTAGAGAAATGGAAGGGCCAGGACATCATGAAATGGCGAGAGACAACATCGAAAAATCTCGCGATCGTCTCCACGCTCGTGGCGACGGTCGCCTTCTCGGCAGCGTTCAACGTGCCTGGATCTTACGGGTCTGATGGAAAGGCAAATCTTGGTGGGGATCGTTTGTACAGCGCCTTCTTGATCCTGGACACCATCGCCGTGACCACTTCCGTGGTCGCGACGATACTGCTGATCTATGGTAGGGCTTCGAGATCACAGCGCTCGTGGATCGGCTTCATGGTCTCGATGCACTTTCTTTGGCTGGCGCTGAACAGCATGATGCTAGCCTTCTTCATGGGTATAGCCGCTGTGATGAGCGATAGGAATCCTATGAAGATCGCGTTGTCTCAGCTGATGTACTTTGGGTTGTACGTCATGATGACACTTCTTTCAAACCTTGCGACGCCTGGATCGCTTGGAGGCGTCGTACGGTTTCTGGTTGGCAGTAGGTCTGAACCACGACGACGTTCCAAGAGACGCATAAGTCAGCAATTTCCCTTCGTCGTAATTTATGCCTTCAACGTGGTGGCGTTCCTCGTTGTAAATACTATAGTGCTTGTATCTATTAATGTCAGTGGTCGGATGGGATGGTAGGATGGCTAATATCTTGAGGGTTGTAAATATATATAGTATTAGTTTAAGCATGGCAGTTTGCAATTGCTTCTATTTTTTATAATTTTTGACAAACCATTTGGGTCTGTTATGCAAACATTTCTTTCCTTGTACAATAGGATTTTGAACATCTGGTTACATACACATCATACATCTGCCTAGTGGTTCTCACATTTCATGTTCAATAAAACCTGGGATGCCACCTTTGCTGTGCTAAAACATGTATCTTCATAAGTATCACCACAGGATCCACCAATTTGTGCCCGCCAGTAATATGTTGATTAAGTGTCATCCAAATAGAATTTTTAATTGCAAAAGAAATAGTGGAGGGTTCATACACAACATGCGGCGGCGGCGGTGAGAATTTTTAATTTTTAATGTTTACTCTTGCCAACAGATTAAGTTCAACACCACAATGCTCCTATGTTCGAGGACAAGAGATGTTGCTCAAGTAGAAATTTATATACTCAACCACAACAAGCAACATAGCTAGGTCGGTCTACAAAGACTACAACACCGTCATTACACTGAGATGGCGAGCGTACAACTTAGAGAGAGAAATAAGGTCATAGGTGCAAGATGACGTCATAGGTGCCCCAACGGATGCATGGATGAACACCAAGAATCAAATAATGACCAAGCTAGATGCGACATCTTAATTTGAGTTTGATATGTCTTTCATCATTTAAGGGTCTTTGTATTTTCTACAAGTTCTTTCTCTATTGTATTGCCTTGATTTCAAATTAGATTGCGAATGCATGGGTACTGCAATGTTTGCAGAGTAATATATGTTGCATCCACGGAATTTCTTTTACAGAGTTGTGCTCACCGATTTCACGTGAAATGGAGTTTCAACCAACACACTGTCTCCATGTATGTCTGTAACAACCTTTCGTAAGTCTAGGATTCCATTGTTTGCATGCGTAAACTCTAATATATAGTTTTTCATGGTAACATAATTTTTTATTTCTGTATTGTCAAGGGGCAGCAATGGTCAGTTCCCTGCCATAGAATGTCAACACATGAATTCTTTGTTTAATGTGAAAGCACTCTAATTATGTGAATGTTACATTTTATTTGTGGAGTTTTTCATCCTTTGGTTGAATAAAAAATTATAAAACTAGATGTGTTATTTGTTGGCATGTGTGGCTTAGCAACACACTGGACGATGTCAAATTCATTGCGGCAAATTGGGGAGTTGAAGCTCTGCTTCTCGCTAGACCCAGTAAGGGTTGCTCCATTATTATTTTCAGATTTTCTGGTTTATTTATTTTCCGTTTCGTGTTTCCTTTTCCCCTTAACCTTTTGCTTTTCTTGTTTATTTTTCTATGATGTATGTTTTATTTTACAAGATAACATATTCTTAAAGCTACATAAAAATATAATTTTTCCACGTATGAACTTTTTTTTTCCTATTCCACCAACATTCATATTGATTCATATGAACGATCTTTATCACACGTAAAATACCTTTTGTAATACATGAATTTCTTAAAATGCATGTAATCGTTTATTTATACATACGTGTGAACCTTAAATCTATACAACATACAGTATTCTTATTATTGAAATAATTCATACAAATTAAATAAATTTGAAGATCCATAAAGAAAACTACTCGCACTTGCTATTATCTTTAAGGTTTCGTACATGCTAACTGGGCACGCCATATGCGGCCCTGCCTTTCCGCGTGGCCGCTCAAAGCAGTAACTCTAGGTTGGACCATGGGCCGGTTTTATGTATTTAACCCATCTGGCTGTTTTTTCTCCTACTGCTTTTGCCCTTTTGTATTGTGCACAATTCGGCAGCTCTCGAGCTGATAGCTGAGGTTCGAGAAGAAGATACTGAAAAAAACTAGGCAGATCATGCAGCAACACAGTCGCCGTCGCCGAGCACGACTAGCCAACTCGTGCTCCACACCCACAATTAATTAGCCTTTCTAGACCCAACAGTCCCGAGTTCCGGAGTCCCGTGCAGAATCTCCTCACATTAGAGGCTTTTTTCGCTCGCTCTTTCTTTCGCTGTATGTATATATGCGCAGAGTCGCGGCCGAATTTTTCCTGTTTAGTGGCTTGCCGTATGTAGAGTTGTGGCCGTCTCTTCCTGTTTTGTGCCTTGTGTGTCTTGATCAGAACCTCCTGTTTCGAGCAGATAAAGGTAGAAGACAACGATATAAAGGTTGATAGCTCTCTTCTCGCTGAGTCGCCGTCACATATGCACGAGGTCCACACACCAAACAAAAATAATGAACACAAGGTACCACTACAACACAAAAGGCACGTAGAGACGTTGAATCCGGGTGTAAGGACGCTTTATTTCGCCTCTAGGTGGTTGTAGAGTCGTTTCCAGAAAGTGTCGGATGAACGTCTCCTTATCCACCGTCTCAAAATTTGTAGAGACATATTTTTTTTAGAAAAACAGGGGTGGCCCCGGCCCCATTTCATTTGAATGAAACCATCCACGATCCAGACTGGTTACAGCCGTTGATCTCGCCTTTGCAAGAAGTTTTGTAGAGACATATTGAAAGCGCGTCTAGGAAAATTGAGACGCTCCACAAAGCATGTCTACGACTTTTAGACGTAGTAGGATTTGACCAAAGGCTGCACTTAGATGATGTCTTTACCAACTGTTGAGACGCTTTGAGGCGTGCTAATGGGAGAACGTAATTTTTTTTAAATGACCAAATTATCGACTCATCTGGTGAAAGGAGAAAATACGTACATCTTGCAAATCAGTAGACTTTTGTAGTGAATTGTAGGGAAATAAATATATTAGCCAACGAGAATTGTATTTTACAACTGAACTGTACGTACATATGAAAGGGGTGAAAACAAAACAAATTGGAAGTACTGTGTACTTCTAACTAGTTGGAGTCTATCTAAACTTTTGCATGTACTTCAACACCGCCGGGTCTTCAGTCTTCACTGCTTCATGTAGATTTTTTCCTTGTGGTCTTTTAGTGTCATTCATTAAAATTTGGCAGTACAGCTTTCTGCAAAAAAAAAATGAAATATTACTGACATCTTTTCAGAAAAGATTATTCGTTTAGTTAGTCTTACAAAGTGAAAGTGAACAGCAAACCGTTTGCATCACAGTCGGCAATTATTCAACATTGGCCAAAATATGAAAGCTTCTAAGCATCAAGGTAATTCGAAATAATCTTAACTCTGCAGAGAACAATCTAACTCAGGTTAGGAAAAAAATGGAACAAAAAAAATACGGAAAACATCATTTTGTAATATTTTACAGAACTTGTACCGTGCTAATAATAAAAAAGGTAGCTAGCATTGCTGAATTTATTCTAAGTTTAGAGTTGCATAAACCTATTAGCTATAAGAAATAAGTACAACCAGCCTGATCCAGCAACATCCTTGTGATGCATGCTCAAAACCTTATCAATTCGCTTATGAGGAATACAGGTTGAAGCTTTGATGCATTTTAATTAAAGCCTATCAGGAAACAAGGGTTAGTGGCATTGACCGGAGACAATTTAAGGAAACAGTGATGAAAAGTATCGAAGAACTTACACTACATAATATATCCATAAGCCTTACGCATGGTCACGATTATTTAAGCGATGCAACAACATCAATTTCTTATTAAGTCATGCAGCATTATCAATTCTTATTAGCTTTAAGAAATAAAGAACAGCCAAGCCTGATGCAGCAACATACCTATGCTGCATCTTCAGAACCTTGTCAATTCGGATCTGGGCAGTACAACTTGAAGCTTTGATGCATTTAAGTTGAAGCCTTTCCAAAGAAACAAGGGTTAGCGGCATTGACTGGATAAATAAATAATGTTGAAAGGTACAGAAGAACCTGAGCTAATATATCCATAAGCCATACACATTGGTCCCAATTACTTAAGCGATGTAATTACATCTCTAATGAGACGTGAAGTAATAAAGCAAGGTCAGGGCTAAATTGAACCCGAAAATACTAGCTGAAGATATGGACCTCACTTCGCTGCTTTAGTAGACTGTGCTTGTAGTCAAATTCTGCGTGTTGTTCTTGGAAGGCTCCACAAACTTCATATAGGCGCTCCTTTAAATACACAACTAGTTCCAGGTTAGTAAATTACCATTACTTGGTCTAAGCGAATCACATACAATGAACGATTTCTATAGAATACACAAGAATGACATACGTATTTAAAAAATCTCATCGGTGCAAGTTCAATCGTCATTGGAGAGACTGCAAAGACGTACCAATCAAATAGATACAGGCAAAAAATGATGCAAGCTGAGATTAAATTAGTATAAGAGCCTACCTGTGGAGCCTCGACTACATAGAGTGGGCTGGCTGCGAGCACCACTGGGCGGCTGGCGAACGGTGGACAGAGTAGGAGAAACTCACAACAGAGAGAGCATCGAGTCCGGCTGGATCGGGATTCTCTTAGCGCGACACCAGCGTTCTGCAGCGGACAAAGACCCAGTACCAGCAAGGCGGGGAGAGTTGCGTAGAGATCGCCGGATGCGCCGCCGCCTGGGATCTAAAGAGGAGGCGCTCTGGCGGCGGCCATAGGTTACCACAGATGAGATCTGTTTGTTACTATGACAGCGTGTTTGTTTCAAGGAAATTAGACACAGGGAATGGGAGTTTAAGGACTAGGGTACTTACCTTCCCCTGATTGGTTCGGGTGTATGGGAGTTTAGAGGGGCAGGGGAAAGGGAGTTTAAGGTGCGAACTCCCTCAACTCTCTTCCCATGGGGGGCTGGTAATTGGACGAGGGATTGGGAATTAGAGCTTAACTTACCGCTTCGTATGTTAGCCCACTTCCAGTAATGCGCTTTTCAGTTGGCTAATACCACGGACGGAACATGAGAAGGTAAACTGCTATTTAGACCCCTACTAAATCTCATCACACGCCAAACAAGGGATTGGGACTAACAATCAGTTTCCCACGTCTTATTCTCAGCTAAACTCCCTCCTCTAAACTCCCATTCTCTTTCCCTCAGTTTGCCAAACACGCTGTGAGATATGTAGGAGACGGGAAAGATAAATCGGGGGAGTTATGAGAGTTTGAGCGTTTTTTAGATTAGATTGGGTGGGAAGTCGTAGCGGGAACGGTGAATATTTTCACAGCGAGACGACCTGCAAAACGTCGTAAAAGTCGTCTCTACTCATGGGGTGGATTTTCACATAGAGACGAGTGTAAAAACGTCAAAATTATGACGTCTCTACGTGTCACTTTAGTTGTAGTGTACGTATGCTACAAAAGAAAACAAACACGCGCAACGTTGTTTTTCGTTACTATAGTCCAGGGCCCAACGGCCAACTGGATTGCACGATGGTGGTGACAGATAGGTGGTGATCCACACGCGTGCGACATATGCCTTTTTGTTCTTTTGGGACACAAGTTATAGCAATCACACCACATATAAGGGCTTTCGACAAACAATTCTCTACGTATATATGGGAAGTAAGTATCTCACTGTTTTTGTTTCTGGTCCGACCCTGTTCCATTTCCAATTTATATCCGTTATATCCACGGTCCAATCCGTAACAGTTCATTACCCGCTCCGAATTTGAGGAAAAAATATGATCACATATATTACAAGTAAAATTCGATCTGATCTAATCCGTTTTTTTACTAGAGATAGAAAAATATAAAGCATGGGTTCAGTGGACGGAACTGAAGACGGGGGAGGGAGATCTCATCGCGGACTCCTAAAATAAAGCCAGGGTTTGTGCTGCTACCCTTGGTCTCTTCGGCGATGAGGTTTGGATTCTCTTTGTTTGTCGCTATGGCGGTGACACGACGAGGAAGCTGGTTGTGGTCATTGAGGGCGGCTTTGGGTGGTGCTGCAAGATGAGGATATTGCATATCGGAGAGAAATCTCAGCGGCACTTGTTTTGCCGCTGACTGAAGATGCTGGCGGGCAGCAACTCCGGGTCTCGACGTCGGCGACGCGTCAGTTGTTCAACCTCCATCAGAGGACTCCTCTTGGATTTGCAACAGCTCCACTTCTCGCTGGCGTCAAGTGGTTTAGTCCCCGACGCCCGTCAAGTGGTTTAGTCCCTGACGCCGGTGTCGAAGGCCGTTGTGGGAATCCTGTGCCCTTATTACCGGCGGTGATGAGGGACCAGGTCGCGTTTTTCATTTCTATCATAGGGTCTTGTTTGTAAATGTTGCGGACATGTCTATACTTGGCTGTTTCTTGTAAGGTCCTACTTGTACTTTGTTCTCCACGGCTGAGTAATAAAGCCAGTATCTAGTTTCGTCTACTCATGGTTCATGGTGGTCTAGACACACAAGAGAAAAGTAATTTGCACAAGTCCATGGGCCCCTCGAAGGCCAAGTGGACCAGCCGGATGGTGCTGGGATGAGTTAGGGTGTCGGCCCGTGTTGTATATAGGTAGATTAGGCTGTAGTTTAGTTTTTGTGGTGTTCTCCGTGGCGGATGTCCTGTCTATTCTTCCTCGGAGAGCTGCAGCTTTGGCGCTCGGACGCGGCGCCGGGCTCGCCATTGATGCGTGCTCTGTCAAGACTCCATGGTGGAGGAGGCACGGAGGCGAATCGGTGGCTGCTTTCTTCAATAAGCGTCTTTGCCTCCAAGTTCTTTGCTTCTTTCTCCTGCTCCTGGCTAGCCTTGGTGGTGTGCGGGCGAAGATGAGGGAGGAGCAGCACGGTGGAGGAGCTTCTCTGCAGCTGTTCTTGGTGGATTGCTTGCGGGCCTGCAAGCCGGCGCCGGCCGGTGCTTGTGGCCTGACAGTCGGGCTGAATCGGGGTGTTGCCCCCGCCGATGAGGTAACATCAGACTTCAAATCCCGCCGTCTGCGACGGGTGGCTGATGCGGCGACATCAACGAGGCGTTTGCCTCTACAAGTTCATCCCGGCGACAAAGTTGTGGCTCTCGTCATCCTTGTTTCCATCTCTGGTGGTGCGACGGCGGCGGATCGAGCGATGGCGGAATCGACGAGGCAGAGTAGGTCCCAGGGTCCTGGTTGTAATTTTGAGTTTTTTAGGGTCCTCTCTGTAAAATGTAGAACAGCTGTGCTGTTTCTGGATATTACCTGTAATTCTGCTTTTCCTGATTAATATATCCAGAAATTGTATCAAAAAGTAACGACAGGTCTTGGCACCGTTCAAGCTAGAGATCACAGTATCACACCATGGATAGGAGCGCCCACATGCACCGGCGCACCGCATAGCGATGGTGATCCGGATGAGTGCCCACGTCAGTACAGGTCAACAGCCCATGGTTTTATCATGTGCTGATGTGGAGATTCGGAGTCACCTAGCAAGAGTTTTTTTTCAAGGTAGCCATGTGATACTAGTAAAATGTGTTTTGGATTCAAAAGTGTGATCTGGCACTTTATATATAAGTAATATAATGTTACGACTGTGATTGGACAAAATAAAACAAAAATGAAGCAAGAACATTGAAAAAAACTCAAAAGTTGGGTAAAAATACTCTCCGGTCGTAATCGCAAACTCCAAAGATCGCATCTAGATGTTCTTCTCTGCACCAGGTAAAAGCCCAATATTTGCGTTGAAGACTAATCCTAAAGATTTTTAATAGCCCCATGACGGCATGAGACGCACTATGGAAAGGTGAGCCGCATGAAAATTGTCCAAGATATCATCAAGATCAATGTCAGAACATCGGACGGTGACAATAGAGAGCTTATAAAAAATGGTGATCAATACAAAAACATCACCAAAATCACTGAGACTACAAGCAAAGCTTGAGAATACACGACATCATCGTAGTAGGGATGATGGATAAATACACAGGGTTTGAAATTATAAGGAGGTGGATGGAGAATCATTGGCGAAGATGTAGATGATTGTTTTGATGATGGAGATTGATGCCAGAGCCTTTAGGTTCACAACTATGGCGGAGATGGCATACCTACTTCTCATCCCATCTCCGGACCCCTTCTGAAGGTGATGTTTTTGGTACTGTTTATGTTGTGCATGCTACTCTTTTCGTCGCATGGGAGATCAAATCACAAGGGGTAAAAATACTTGACAAGATGAAGTCCGTGGTCAGGCGTACAACTGCACGGTACTGTCGGGTGCGGCCATACTCTAAGTCGTTAAGTCTTCTGAAAGTTTGGTCTCACGAATTTCCACTTCCCCTTGACTCACATGTGTGTGGTTTCAAGTACGAAAGGTTGTATTACTCTCAATCAACATACTTGTCCAAAAATGGGCACTTTTCTTAGTTTAAACTTATTCCTCTTTATTTCTGGGATCCTGGTGATATCAGCAAAATAGGTGCGCGCGTGCACGGTAAAAACATAAAAACACTACATCTACATACGCAAATCACTTAGTAAAACATGTAGCAAAATGCACTTATCAATTTTCATCACAAGAAAGTAGGATTCCACCTCTACTACATCGGTCTTTTTGCCAAACTTGATTGGCAATGGCCACCTAACTAAGCCGTCATGAAAGGGTCAACATCTTCGATCTAGGTTTCGTGCAAGCAAACTACATGGCAAGACTACAGAGCAATGGTGTAGTGGATTGTGTCTAGACGATTCAGGCAGTTAAGACCTCTAACATTCCATCTCATAACATTTGAGGCATCATTATCGTCATTCATCGAGAAACATAACACACACCAACATCCAAAGACGGGATCATACGGATAGCAAACGTGGAGCTTACACAACATCCGTAAATCCTTAGAAAGCACGAGAAATCAACCACCAGCTCACCTCCGCAAGAGAGATTTACCAGACAACGCAAGCTTCCACCGCCGATACCGTGTCATTAAGAATGCACAAAGCTAGCGTAAAAGGATCTAAACCACGCACCAAACAAAAGGTACGGAGTTCCTCGACATCTCGGTGGATAAACCGCCATTGACGAGGAACCGACATGGTCGGCGACGGTGGAGGCGATTGGATTTCTCACTGTCACGATTTTTCTTTCGTGCATTCCATTTTCATACTTTCAGGTAAAGAAAAGTCGAAACGACATTGTGGCTCGGAGGTACCGATAGATATATTTCTTGTTGTTAGTACCAAATATTGACTACCTTCCAGCTCGAAACCGAATGGACACCGAACAAGTTTGCCCAATGGATGGATGCTTGTTGTGGCATAGATCAAACACCATCCCAGCTGCCGGCTCTGGGTCATGCTCTTGTTTCGGCTACCACAAAAATAAAATCAAAATAGGAGTCATGTGATACGAATTAGTAATACTAGTAAAGTGTGACCTGGCACTTTATATATAAGTAATAATGTGTTAAACTGATTGAGAAATAAAACAAAATGAAGCAAAGAACATTGAAAAAACTCAAAAGTTGGGTAAAATTAAACTCCAACGATCGCATCTCGATGTTCTTCTCTGCACCAGTTAAAAGCCTAATATTTGCATTGAAGACTAATCCTAAAGATTTTGAATGGCCACATGAGACGCACTATGGAAAGGTGAGCCGCATGAAAATTGTCCAAGATATCATCGAGATCAATGTCGGAACATCGGACGGTGACAACAGAGAGCTTATAAAAAAATGGTGATCAATCCCAAAACATCACCAAAATGACAATCGGTAACGCAAAGTTTGAGAATACACGACATCATCGTAATAGGAATGACGAATAAATGATTAAACGAATACACAGATCCATGCCAGGGTTCAAAATTATAAGGAGGTGGATGGAGGAATCATTGGCGAAGACGTAGATGGTTATTTTGATGATGAAGATTGATGCCTAGCCTTTAGGTTCACAACTATGGCGGATATGGCAGATCTACTTCTCATCCCATCTCTGGACCCCTTTCGGAGGTGATGTTTTTGGTACTGTTTATGTTGTGCTTGCTTCTGTTTTCGTCATATGGGAGACCAGACCACACGGGGTAAAAATACTTTACAAGATGAAGTCTGTGGTGGGGCGTACGACTGCACGGTATTGTCGGGTGCGGCTGTACCCTAGGTCGCCAAGTCTCCCGAAAGTTCGGTCTCGTGAATTTCCACTTCCCCTTGACTCACATGTGTGTGGCTTCAAGTATGAAAGATAATTATTACTCTCAATCAACATGATTGTCCAGAAATTAGCACTTTTCTTAGTTTAAATTTATTCCTCTTTATTTCTAGGATCCTGGTGATATCAGCAAAATAGTGCGCGCGTGCGCGGTAAAAACATAAAAACACTATGTCTACGTACGTAAACCACTTAGTAAAACATGTAGCAAAATGCACTCATCAATTTTCATCCCAAGAAAGTAGGACTCCACCTCTACTATTGACCATTGGTCTTTTGGCGAACCTTGACTGGCAATGGCCACCTACCTAAGCCGTCGTGAAAGGTTCAACATCTTTGAGCTAGGGTTCGTGCAAGCAAACTATACGTGGCAGGTTGACAGAGCAATGGTGGAGTGGATTGTGTCTAGACGATCCAGGCAGTTAATACCTCTAACATTCCATCTCATAACGTTTGAGGCATCATTATCGTCATTCATCGAGAAACGTAACACACACCAACATCCAAAGACGGGGAAATCAACCACCAGCTCACCTCCGCAAGAGAGATTTATCACACAACGCAAGCTTCCACCATCGATACAGTGTCATTAAGAATGCATAGAGCTAGCGTAAAAGATCTAAACCACGCACCAAACAAAAGGTGCGGAGTTCCTCGACATCTCGGTGGATAAACCGCCACTGACGAGGAACCGACAGGGTCGACGACGGTGGAGGCGATTGGATTTCTCACCGCCCCGAATTTTCTTTTGTGCATGCCATTTTCATTCTTTCAGGGTAACGAAAAGTCGAAAACGACATTGTATTGTGGCTCAGACGTACTGATAGATAGGTTTCGTCTAGTTAGTACCAAATATTGGCTACCTTCCATCTCGAAACCGAATGGACACCAAACAAGTTTTCCCAACGGGTGGATGCTCGTAGTGGCATAGATGATAGATCAAGCACCACCCCAGCCGCCAGCCCTGGGTCACGTTTTGTTTCAGCAATACTACGAAAATCTCGACGCCTAAAATAAATGAAAATAGGAGTCACCAGCACCCCCTGGCACATGTGCACCAGCGCGCTTACAGATCGCACAACCCCTCCCACCTTTTAAAACCCCAATCCCGACCGGCCGACCCCTACTCTGTCCCTCTCTCCACCCCCAAACACACACCACCAACCGCTGCCGGCAATGGCGGCGGCGGCGGCACACAGCGGCGGGAACCTGTTCCTGTGAGACGGACTGGTACAACGAGATCCTCCTCGGCGCGCTCGTGCCGGGGGACTGGTGGCGGGCCCTGCCGCACCCGATGCGCTCCTGGCTGCGCAACACCGTCGGCGGCTTCATCCTCTACTTCGTCACGGGCTTCCTCTGGTGCTTCGTCATCTACTACTGGAAGCGCCACGCCTACATCCCCAAAGGTCCCTCCTTTCTTCCTCCTTCCCCACACTTCCCAATGCTGTTTCTGTTCTTTTCTCCCCGAAATTTAGCTAGTGGGGATTTGGAGTGCTTTGGTTTCAGACTGAAGGGCTCGCGAAATCTAAGTGATACCGGGTTTAAATTGAATAGCTAGAGCCACAAATTGCTGCCGAGGGTCGCTGTTGGCGGGGTTTCACGACAGAGATTCGGGTTTTGGTTTCAGTGGTGCTGTTGCGATTTGCTGTGCGCTCGAGAGGTTAAGCCTCTGCCGCCTTTCCTTTCGGTCCTAATTTGCTGTGCGCTCGAGATTTCGGAGTGTCATTATTCATCGGGGCTCTAGACTTCTAGAGTTGGGTTCAGTTTGGTTGGTTGGGCGATGTGGTGGGTGTGGGGATTCAGTTTTCAGCTCGTCTTCAGGCTCGCCGATTATCAGAAACAGCACCTGGATAGACACCGAGAGACATGGGAAACACTGAACTAGCGTAGTGCACACATGCATGAGCACATCTTGCTACTGTTTGAAGCTCTAAGAAGCTTGTTGCTTAATGGAGATCGGTATCAACCAATCCTTTTTTTTTGTATCGCTTGGTTGGGGTGTATAGCATCGAGCTGTTCTGAAAGAGTTTGCCTTTCAACTGGTAGTCCATTTAATACTATTATCTTCTGTTTTGTCGATCTCTTCATGTTCTTGGCATGATCGCCAGTTAAGCTTGATGAATAGAAAAAGAGAGGTTGCACGTTACTAGTGTACTTAGTCCACCAACAGTTTTGGGGCATTTTCTAATGCCCTGCCAGGTAAGCTTGCATAATTTAGTCCATTATTTCGCTGGCTTCTTAGCTCATTCGCGGATGGATATGCGCTGCCAACTTGTCAATATTCATGTTTGTAGGTGCTAGTTGTTTTATTGGTTGTCCTGGTTATTTTCTTAAAATGCCTAGGACCATGCAATCTTCGATACATTGACGTTGCACAATTTGTTGTTTATGAAATAGTAATAGATAGGGACCTATCTGGTAGATATCGATTCAATGGCCTGTGTCTGATGATGAACAGATTGCATGATATTTTGAGTTCACTCGCATTCTGGACCACGCAACTAAATTCCTGTCATTGAATTCACATCTAATAAAAGGTGGGATGGCTCTCCTGAGAAAACAGTCCATAAATAAAAGGGGAGGACATACTTATCTTCTGTATTGTATATATGTGGCTGCTGAGACTTGCATTTTTGTGGGACCAAACATGGTTTTGTTTTCCTTGTTTATGCAAGACAAGTAGACAACTGGAATGGAACCTGTCCAGCTAGATTTCTTACTTCTTTGAAATTGAATTCCACATTGCTGCATGATAATTATGCTGTGCACACAAAAAAAGTATTTGATGTGATTCAGTGTGTTGCGCTTTAAGTAAAAAATGGTTTAGATTGCCATCTCAACATTTTCCACTGTCATTATCTTTCTCCTTGTAGGACATTTTCCAGAACCAAATTATCTTGTGGTCAGTCTGCTATAGATATTGGTTTAAATGTTTTGGCATACAGATTATCTATAAACTTTGCATCTTTATTCATACCTTTGTGACTCTTAGCCTTGGAATTGCTGGCAGCTGGTCTAAATAGATAGCAACGCTCTCTATTCTTCCTCTGTTCTCAAATATAAGTTGTTTTTTGCCGTTCATATTCTCCAGTACAAGATGGCTATGCATGTTAATCATAATATGCTAGCAAAAAATATATATATTGCGAACTAGTTTGCAAGATGATTATTTTTCATATGGCCAGTTTTTTATAATTTTCAAGTCCGATTGACCAGTAGGAGCTTTAAACTGATTTGCATATTCATTAATGGCAAATTTAGAACCTTGTGTACCTAGGTAATATTTGACAAGACTTTATAGAAGATGACACTGAAACCTTATGGCTGTTGATGCAGATTCTATCCCTTCAATAGAAGCTATGAAGAAGCAGATAATTGTTGCATCAAAGGCCATGGTTGTCTACTGCGCTCTTCCAGTTGTATCTGAGCACATGATCGAGAGTGGATGGACACGGTGTTACTTTCATATCAGCGAAGTTGGTTGGCCAATGTATGTTGTCTATATGGCTTTATATCTCATATTTGTGGAGTTTTGGATTTACTGGATGCACAGAGAGTTGCATGACATAAAACCATTATATAAGTACCTACATGCAACCCACCACATTTACAACAAGGAGAATACCCTATCACCATTCGCGGGTAAGTTCTTTTTTGAGTTAGCTGAGTATAGCAAATATCTCTTTTATTTGTTTACCATGCTAGGTGTATAAATTCACTGTAACAGTGATGAGCTAGAATTCTAGATAAATGACACAACTGATATTTGTGTTCATCTATTTCTTGTCGATATGAAATGTTTGAAAGAATTCATTGCTCTAATTATTGCATTCTGTTCCTTCCAGGACTAGCATTCCATCCAATTGATGGGGTTTTACAAGCCATACCGCACGTGTTTGCTCTTTTTTTCGTCCCGACACACTTCAGGACCCACACGTCCCTCATGTTCCTGGAAGTCATCTGGACGAGCAACATCCATGACTGCATCCACGGCAAGGTCTGGCCGGTGATGGGCGCTGGCTACCACACCATCCACCACACGACGTACCGGCACAACTACGGCCACTACACCGTCTGGATGGACTGGATGTTTGGCACCCCCGCGAGCCAGAGGATATCCTCAAGAAGGATGAGCTGAAACCTGCCATCTCGGCAGCGCTGTGAATTGTAGTAGAGTTCTTTTTAACCGATATGTTTTTTATTCTGCTCAAAAGCCGACTGTCGAGTAGCAGCAAATGTGTCAGTGTTTTGGTCTGCTAGTTGGGAAATAATATGCTTCTTACTTAGCTTTGTTCCTCTAGGTGGCGCTGTGAAATCACCAGTTGTCCAGGTGTTTGTACCATTCTCAGCACGTGATGTGTTGTTACACACAGGGTTTTAATGATGTTTCTACACCCTCAGTTCATCGTAGTTTTCCTGGAATTTTCCGATCCTGGCAAAGCTGTGGGCTGTGCTGTGAGGCCATGTTGCCGTTGGTTTTCTTCAGATAATTTGTTGATGTTGTCCAAACGACCAAAGCATGTCAGAATTGCTTTTCGTTTCCATGTCAAAGGACACTGTGTTTCCCTTATAGGTGAACATGGTGGTGGATGTTATCGAGAATGTGAACCTACATTATCAAACGGCAGGGAGAGCCATGTTTTTTTTTTGACATAAACCGGTGATCGTCAGAAGCTCTAGCTGAGTACGTAGCTAGCTAGGTTGTGTTCACGGCTCACGGGATCGGAATTGAGGTAAAGTCTAGACGCGGTGGTGATCAAGGAATCGATGGAGAGAGCTGCATGCCGCCTGATGATGGTGGTTAACATTTTCCAATCTGAATATTTTTAAAGAACTGATCAATTTTTAAATTTGAGCATTTTTAAAAACCGAATAGTTTTCAAATCTGAATATTTTATACAATGTAAAAAACACTACAAACTAAAATTTAAAATAAAAAACAGAAAAAATAAAACGAACAAAAAAGAGAAGAAAACAGCAACTAAAAAGAGAGAGAAAATGAAATAAGAGGGGAAAAACTCAAACGCGCAATTAGGCCGGCCCATTGCGGCGACGGGGGTGTGCGGCGCGAGCCTCTGCGCCGCAACGGGCGGCAAATAGGACTTGCCCGACGGCGGCTCAGCACGCTGGCTATAGTGGGTTAGCCCACTAAATGGGCCAAACCAATACCCTACAGCGATGGTTCAGATCAGGCTCATCCCGGGGAAATCAAGCGCTGCCGCACTATTTGTTTTCTTTGTTGTACAATTTTTTCGGAGTACGCTGAAGTACTAGGTAAATTTTCTCATGAAGTAAGAAAGCACACGAATTATACTTATAATAATAACTTTTAACAAAAAATAAAAGTTTCGCTGGAAAATAAAAATAATTGGGCCAGAGCTATCACCTTCTTCTAGCAAGATCAACGTCCAATTCAACTATCAGCGACAAGTCACCAGAATGTGCAGTTTAATCCATGAATACCTAGTGGTCGCAGTCGAGCTGGATCGGTACGTTTTGCTGTGGCAGAAAATTCAACACGGTGATTCTGATCAAACCATCCCACTTGGCCTTGTTCCGACAAGAATTATGACTGATGCAGATATCACCTCCGGCCTGTTTCTACGTACGCCCTTTTTTCTTCACTCTGAATAACGACCTTTTGACAAAGATTAACGCTTTGTGGAGCCATGCAATTAGGCGCGTCTATGCATGCATGCATGCCTGTAATTGGCAATTGGCAAGTCCAAACCATCCTACTCTTGTACCTCAATTATCCCTCGTTGCCAATACAGGTCGCGAGCTAGGCTACAGGTGTAAGTATGTCCTTGCTGGCCTCTATATAACAAAGATGCACATAACTCGGACCAATTTAAGTTCAACATAAACTCTAACACTCGGTAAATTGATAAAACAGCCTAAAGCGACGGAGATTTCGCCGCCATCCGTATTGGGTGAAAACCTCCTTGACTGCTTGCTCCACCTGTGAGAACATGCCGTCATGAAGAGCTCCTTATGCTCAGGGGCGGAGCCAGGACTCAGCTTTGACAGGGCCAAACATGGCAAATCACCATTAGGGGGGCCAAAACAGCTATTTTTGACTAAAAATCGCATCTTAATTAGCCTTAATTACAAAATTCTTCATGTTTTACATTGCCATAGGGGGGGCCAGGGCACGTGCTGGTCCCCCCCTAGCTCCGCCACTGCTTATGCTCCACTCGCTACAATTGGCTCCAACTGCGTAGGCAATGTGTGCACGAATAGATAAGCTGTACGTAACGTAGAAGGATTATTCCTTTTATAAAAAAATGACATCGTTTCTGCGTAGCCATAATGACCAACTTAATGCTGCCGCTCCCATAAGAATATGATTTTTGTATTGGGATGGAATTCTCCGTAGCCAATTGCCAAACTTATTTGCAACAGACTGGCGCGTTGATGCAAGTTGAATGATGATATGTAGCTGTGTGGGTTCTGTCGAAATCGGACTGGTCGCAGGAGCTGATTGTGATTGGGCCGTTGATCTTATTGGGCATACATATCGCGATAATGATCGAAGTCTGGAAGACAGATATATAGGGGCGAGCTGCATGCATCCAGCTGCACGTCGTAGTAGTATCACCAGAGTGGGCAGATTGATCCGTTAATTCCTAGAGGTCGCATCGTATTACGGATAAACTGATGAATCCTCTCCAGGGCGGTGGTCGAACTTGATCTCAAGTCTACACGCGGTGATCGATGAAGAAAGCTGCAGCTACCTGATGAAGAAGATTCGCTACCTGCGTGCCATGTCCTGTTCTGACAAGGATATACGACAATGATTGATGCAGATATCATCTCCATAGATGGTGGCTGTTCGGGTTGATCGATCTCCATAGATTTGATTCTTCCGTCGTCTTTGGGCAAGTCTGCGCGGTGGTCGCCTGGTCGGTCCAAGAAAGAATTTTGCGACTCCGGGAATGATCCGGGCCGGGACGTACTTGTCGATTCAAACATCTTTGCGTTGATCCGGGTACGAGACCGTACTAGGTTGTGACTAAGTTGCGATGTGACCGTCTTTGGGTAAGGCATGCAAAAGAAGGCCGGGTTAGGTGGCCCAGATCAAGCCCAACCCGGCTGAGGACATGAAGCCGAACGTCAATTTCCTCGTTGCCGACCGAAGCGCCAGATCCATTTCGTTCCAAGACCGACTTTCAATTCAGTTCAATTTAATTCAAATCAATTCAATGTTCAACAAGACTGACTAACATGTCTGTGTATATACTCCAGGTAATTTAACTCGTTACTGATTAGTCCACGGCATGCAGGAACTTGATGTGATTACGGTAGCTGCTGATCTTGTTTTCGTAGGGCTTATTGGGCTGTTACGTTGATCGAAGTCTTGAAGACCGAGACTGGAAATGCTTCATGCACGTTGTAATAATATCACCAGAATGGACAGGTTGATAGTAGTAAGTGTTCTTGCGGCCGAAAATTCAACACGGTGCCGCGTGTGCTGAAGTGGACGCGTTTGTCTGCCTATTAGTAGTTCTGAACTTCTGATCAAACAAAACATGGTAAGAGGTACTCCCTCCGTTTCCAATGTTTTAACTTTTGTCCACATTCACATGCACACAAGTGTATCTAGACATATTTCATGTGTAGCTTTACTCACTTGTAAACAACATGTGTAACAGCTAAAACATCTTATATTTAGGAACGGAGGGAGTATGTATGTAGGAGGACGACCCTAATGTCTTGGAAGCTTTCGTTAGCACCAATTAATGGCCGTGTTTCCTTACTTACTTTGGTCGTACCAACCGGCACTAACTTGTACTAGGTGCGCACGTGTCACTGTCAGCCGTGGTCGAACTGGAGCTCGAGTCTACACGCGGTGAGAGATCGAGAAAGAAAGCTGCTGCCTGATGAGTGATGACCCGCTGCAAGCCTTGTCCCGTACGTCCACTTGTTCTTGTGCCGACAAGGATATGATAACGATCGATGCAAATGTACCACCTCTTGTCTGCATGTACATTTTCTTTACGCTGAATAACGACTTTTTGGCGTGGCCTGTCGGTTTTGGATTTCATTTTGCAAATTTTAGCCAAAAATGGCAGCCCACGAATTTTGGGACCGGCCCGCCAGCAGGCAATGCTCTAGTGCAGCATCCACTCGTGCCTAGTCGCGCGTGTTTAAATTGAGAAGATATTGAATTGAACCGTTTCACGTGGATTAATTCCTTGGTCGACATTATCATGTTCCATTCAAACACAAATCAATCTTTCCGTCCATGCATCCAGATTCAGGTACGTGACCGTACCACGTCGTGACCAAGATGCGATGTGACCTAAGACAGGTAGCACTAGCCACTAGGTAGTGTACTCCCATCATATCAAAATATAAGACTTTGTAGCTACTTTCTGTACAAATGTATTTAGACAAGTTTTAGTGCAAGATTTACATGAACATTGCACTAAAACATGTGTAGATACATGTATGTAGAAAGTAGGTAGAGAATTTTATATTTTGATACAGAGGGAGTATATATTATTGTGATCTTTTTCGACAAGGGGATTATAAGATACCAATTGCACTTGACATTAGAAAGGTGGTGTCGAAAACTAGCCGAGAACGCAAACATCAACAAGGATAGAAAAAAAGAAGAAGAAAAAAATCAGCCACAATAAAAAATCTCTATATTTTATTTTCCATATAATTGTGGTATATTATATATAAATAAAGGCCCACATGTTAGACACGCTGTTAGGCCTCTAAATCACCTATTTGGCCTAAATGCAACATATTACCCCAAATGATGGGGTCAGCGGAAAACATGTTTTAATTTTGTGTTTTGTGTAACTTTGGCGCCAAATATTGGTGTTATGTGCAATTCTCTCCTCACACGTCGACACTACGTAGGAGGCATACGTAGGTTCCTTGCAATGCACGCCTAGCGTGCACGTCAAGGATCGGCATCGATCCATGTATCGCCCTCGATCCTACTCAGCTAATCGTGACAAACCATGCAGTGCTACTGCCAGGTACGTTTTGGTCGCGCAAGTCCAAACCATCCAGTTTTATACCCTATCATCTCGTTGTCCTTGTCACTACAATGCTGCCGATCGTACAGGTGTACCTGTGTACTTTGCTGGCCGCCGTGGATCCTCCGATGCAAAGATTGTAACGAATCTACATGACAAGTACTTCTACGATCTTGATTAGTTAAAGTTGCCGGCAAAAAGCTCCGTTTCTGATCAAAACAAAAGCTACCGATTCATGCATACATAATTGCGTACAATCACTTACAGTTATACATTTGGTTTGTTGTGTTTCCTCTTTTGTTTTTTTCTTCTGGCTTCTGTATTTCTGTACACCCTTCTTGTGATCAACGAAAAGCAGCTCCAAGTGCATTTTCGTCAAAAAAAAAACAGTTGGTTTGGTTTACGAATGACATGTTTCTCTAATTTTTTTTACTAACGACTCCTGTGCTCATGACGTCGATCCTACATTTTGATAGTGACAATTCTTTGCAATTCCACGTAGTTTTTGGGTGGCGGAAGTCCAAGCCATCCATCTTTTATACCTTACTAGCAAATTACCCGTGCGTTGCAACGGGTACAGATATAGGAGACGACAGTGACATCAAATTGACCTTTGAAAAGATAGCATCTATACAACAACCTTCATGAAAAGAGAAATAAAAAGGTGGCACTTATTTTTGCAAGTGTACTCTCGTCGGTGTACTGCTGATGTTTGTGTATTTTGTACTGTATGTGTTTCCGACCCCGTAGGTCAGCACAGTTCTTCGTTAAGTTTGCAGCAGAAGTAGTATCGTCTAACAACATTGGCATTTATTCAAAACGTGTGCATCGTTCTCTCTTTTAGAAAACTTTCACGGATGTGAAACCATCTTGCATTTGAAGGGTTCGCTGGTTACCGGCTTCTATCATCATAGGCCCTCTCGCCGAAATCCGAATGCTAGAAGTGGGGCAGAGGAGCTGGAGCGCCGTGGTGAGGAGGAGCTGTGGCGCCGGCGGCCGAGCCAAGGATGAGAGCTGCACTCAGCTCAGGGAGTGAGCAGGCTCTCGACCCTGGAGCGGGTCTGCGTCTGGCCGGGGAATGAGATCCTCTAACGTAAAGGAAACTACTGCAGAGGGACGTAGATGGCTGTCCTGGCCGGAGGGTGAAAAAAGAGGCCGGCGGCGGCGCTATAAGGTCCATTGGGCTAATGGGCGTGCAAGCGTGCGGGTTCTGTTTTTTATTAATTTTATTTATTGCGTGAATGGTCCATTGGACGACTGATTTGAGTATGAGACACGCAGCCATGGATTTGGACTGGGCCGGCCCACACACATCGATTAGTCAGGAGCGACGTAGGGAGGCCCGCACCTCACGCTAGCGACGTACGAGACGTACGGTCGTTAGGCCACGTTATCGTACGTACCTACGTCGCGGTTGTTTTACATTTGGACCCTCTGAACTTGGAAAATCAACCCGCGGTACGGTATTAAGTTTCGGGCATATTTGCAGTTTACCCCCTTTAACCGCTTCGTCTTTCTTTCCTCTGTTGACTGATGGAGTCGCGACTCAAAATCCTGTCCTCTCCGCCCAGCGCCGCCGCCTCTCCGTGGAGCACTCCGCGCGTAGACTTAGCTGCCGGCGCTAGAGTAACACGTCCAAGCCGCAATGATTATGATGCCCACCGAAGGAATCGAGTGGAGGTGCACTAAGCCGAGCGAATCGACACCGTCTTCTCAGACTCCGGCCGCCGTCACCGAAGGAATCGAGTGGAGGTGCACTGAGCCGAGCGAATCGACACCGTCTTATCAGACTCCGGCCGCCGTATTTTGCGGCCTCCATCCCCTCTGACCACGCGTGAGCTGCCGCATCTTCCGCCCTTGGGAACTAGGGCTGAAGGGGTCGCTGCGATTTGAGATGATAGCTCCACCGTCCGGGAAGTGCTCGCCGTGCCTTCTGTACTCCAGGGAAGCCAGCGGCTTGAAGCCACCACGCTGCTGCCGCCCCCAATCCAAGCTCCTTCTCAGACCCCGTCTACGCCCGTGCATCTGGTCGGCCGCCGTTCCTGACAACCAGCCGACGCCGCCGTCCATGAAGCACAGAAGTTGAGCCCCGCACGTTCCATCCCCTATTTTCCTGCAGTTTTCATGTCCTTCCTAGATTGATACGGATGCTGCTGTTTGATTTGATTTGAGATGGTACTTTGGAGGTGATAGTACTATAATCGTTGTTGGTGAGTTGAAATTGCTTGAGATTCCAAGTTTGACTATTATCCTAATGGCTACCACGGGATGAGATCTTCCCCGTATCGTTGTTACAACAATCAGAATCAACAGTTAGCATAAGAAGCTTCATCATCAGTACACTTACGGGTTTGGACTTTTTATTTCCTCTTCTTAGCTGGATAAGCACGCACAACACATGATCCCAAGTTTTTGGTAGAAGATGATACACAATACTGAAACATCAAAGCTCCAATCATGAGACCATTTTCCAATAATTTGAGGCAAACACCAGTCCACTCCTGCTTCAGTCAAGAGAATGTTTAAGCCCACACTTTTCAGATCTACGACTTTCCTTTCTGTAGATGTTGCTATTCAGCCAAGTTTTGCTTCCTGATTTTGTATGTGACCCTTCTTGATGCATATCATTGAATTGTTAGGTGTGCAAGGTCCAGTTTTCTTCGAACAAGAAAATTTTCCTTCTCTGTCTCATACTGTAAACATACCTTATGCAGATTATCAAGTACCTCATTACCTCTTTCGACACCATTGTATCTGCGATGGTGCTGCCAAGATCAGCATGAAAGTGAGGCCGGCACTACCATTGGCGCCAAGGCCTTCATGGGCATGATGTTGGCACGCAAGATTCTGGAGTTGATCGTGGGGCAGCAGGTGATCGTGTAGGTCGTCATCGTCCACAAGTGTTGGCATTGTCGCCGTTCTCTTGCCTGGAGTGGTGATGTGTCGTTCCACAGTCCATTCACCTCGCCCAGCCTGCATTGCCATCCTATAAGCTGGTACAAACCATGCTGGTATTTCTTTTATTGACATCACAGGGCAACAGGAGACTCCAACAATGACCACAGTATATGCGAGAAAGCAAGTACGGAGATTTTTTATTTTTGGAGAATTTGGATGTGGGTTCAGTGCTCCATGTTTCGCAGTTTTGGTATATTCTCAAATTTTCATAGTTATACAGTTAAAGATTGCTTTGCTGTTTGCCACCAAGGTGGCATTTCATTTTCTATAAAGAAAAGATGATTTTTTTGAATTGTCAGGAAAATCATATTTGGGAAACTTAACTATTGGAAAATGTCTAAGTTTAGCCTCTGAGAAAATAATACTGTACCACAATTGTTGGGGTTTCAAGTGCCAAAACTGTGAAGCTCACCTGCCTAAAAGCAGTTTCTTTACTGTGATTTTGGGGCAGTTTTGACACATCCCAACCCAGTCAACAAAAGAAGATATTATAAAATAAACATAAAAGTGATATTTGTAAATTCTTATGTTATTAGGTGATACACCATGTATGTAGATGATGCAAATGAGTCATGGTTTCTTTATTATTTTCATGTTCAAGAATTTAAGTGTGTAGATTTCCCGAAGAAGAGGCCATGAACTATATCTTAAGCTGATTTTGGATACCCCATGATGTATATTCAAAGAAGATTAGAAAGTAAGTTGTGCGTATTTGTTTTACCTTTGCGAGGATTGTTATATAATGGGACGTGTAAGAGAATTGAAATCTGGGAGAAAGCCAACATAATTCTAAAACGATGGTAGAACAAAATCAGATTTTACTTCAAACCTAATATGTTTGATGTATTTTAAGCCCGTTGCAACGCACGGGCATTTTGCTAGTACAGTAGAGATAGAGATCTTTGGATGTTAGTACTCAGTGTACGTGTACAGCTCGCGAGCGTACAGATGTATTTGCGTACTTTGGTGGTCGCCCTGGATCCTTCGATGCAAATTGGAACGAACCTGCCTGACAAATGCTACTTATATGTTCTTAATTAGGTTATCCGGAGAAAATCCGGCTCTTAATAGAAAACAAATGTTGCTGACTCATACTTACTATAGTATGACTTCTTGCACTACCTTTAATTTCATGCACGACCGATCGACAAGTGGGCACACGGCTCAGTGCACTGCTCGTGAACGAACATGTGTACTCCCTCCGTTCCAAATTAGATGACTTCCATTTGTCCACATGCGGATGTATCTAGATATGTTACAAGTATAGATACATCTGCATATGGATAAATAGAAGTCATCTAATTTAGAACGAACATGTGTACTTGCTGGCCGCCGTGGATCCTTCGGGGCAGATTCTAGTTTACGTGCGCGCGAGAGCTCATGCGGATTCTGATAGCAAAACGATAAAGGACGCTGGGAGGAAGAAGATCGTCTCCGCCCCCGCATCCACCGCTGGCCGAACCGGCTGCCACCCCACCCGCCACCGACGACGCTCCCGCGGCTACCTCTCCGCCCCACTCTCGCAAATCGCCTCTCTGTCGGCCTGCCGCCGTCCCTACTATCCCCCTAACCTCGCCGCCCTGCACACCCTTCTTCTCCGGTTCCGGCCCCACACCCCCACCCGGATAAGTGCAGTACTCGGCTGCCACCTCGCTCCATTCTTGATGGCGTCTTGTCCGCTGCGGCTCTCTGCCTATCGCAGCGGCGTCACCGGTGCGGTCTTGATGGTGGGGAAGAGAAGAAAGGGGTCAAGGAAGGGGAGGAGGACACGCCACGCGCGACGGCGGCATCGATACATGTATCGCTCTCGATCCTACTCAGCTGATCATGACAAAACATGCAGTGCCACGTAATTTTTGGTCGCACAAGTCCAAACCATCCTAGTTTTGTACCCTATCTCTCGTTGTCGTTGTCGTTGGTGACTCGGTGTACCTGCCTACTTTGCTGGCCGCCGTGGATCCTTCGGGGCAGATTGGAGCGAACCTACCTGACAAATGCTAATTACGATTCTGAATTAGGTTATCTGAAGAAAAACCCGGCTCTTCAATAAAAACAAGAAAATGGTGCTCACTCATAGTCATACTTACAGTTGGTCTGGTTGCTAACAGTATGACTTCTTGCACTTATTTTTTTATTTTCACGCACGATAAATGGACAAGTGGGCACACATGGCATTGGGGCCTGTTGGTGGGGGCTGGTGGGACTGAGGTGGTGCATATTGTTTTATGGATGCATGGCGACATGCTGATTTTGATGTGTTGCCGATCGCCGTACCGCGTATATATGTCGGTTTCTGCCGTGGGTACTCTTTGTCTTTGGACTCAGAACCTTCACTGTAATAGAGCTAGATCTAGAGTACCATTCAGCATCAGAGTGTTCTTTAAAGAAGTTGTCACGAAGTGGTATTCGCGACCAGTAGAGTAGGGTAACTTCGCAGTGTTTCATCTGGTACAACTCCTTAGGTGATCAATCCATCAACAATAGAGCTAGACCTAAAAGTAGGGAGCTTACCAAATGATTCCTAAATCCATATTTGTAAGAGAAACATTGCCGGTACCTTGATCAATCATATATCAGCGCATCGGTATTCAAAACAGAACGTCAATAGAGAATAGTCAAAGTGCTCCGTTGGTCTCCAGCCCCTCTCAAGAATATTTAGATCTTCATGTACGTGTGCATAAGCAATGGCTCTTGGCAATCGTGAAAGGTCACTAATCGTACACTAGCTCGAGACCAAGACTGCAGGGTCAATGATTTGTGTTTACCAACTTTGTGGCGCTGCCTATTGTTAATGCTAGCATGACATGGCCTTGGCTTAATTTCTTTAATTTGCACTTGTTTAATTTGACCGTGAGAACTGAATGGACTATTCCAGGATGATTACATGTTGAATTATTTTGCAGTTTTATCCTGACAGGTGCCTCTTTGAGATTCATGGTGCACTATTTCGATATGGAACTTTAGCGTATGGTAGCATAATTCGATAATAATTTGTAAATATGAAAGTATATTGTCCATCGTTCCCCAATAACTTGAACTTCTAGGGTTGGGTGTATGCAACTAGATAGTGCCGTACCAGAGACAAGCTATCTCAAGTTTGAAACATAGCCAACAAAATTTAGTTATGGTCTACATGAGCTCCAAAAGAGGTTTTTGTTTGAGGAGTCTACCTGTGTGAGCGAGTGTTGACTGTTGAGATCTACTATCCATGTTTCTCCAATATCTTGAGTCTCTTAGTGAATTGATCAAATCTACAAGCTTCACCACAAGACATTCTCACCTTTCAGCACATTGAGAGAAAGAAAGATAGGAGTAGTTTATATCCTAAATTTGGAAGAGCAAGCTCAGCATGTTAGCTCAATATGTTCAACTATTGCCACGCAGATGTGGCTTAAATCACGAGTTTGGGACCCAGTCGAGGATAGGGTCCAAAGGTGCTCAGGATTATTTGTTCTATTTTCATATTCTCCCGTGGTGTTGATTCGTTTTAGAAGTCCTGCATCAAAATCTGGTCAAAATCTAGTAGGAAGCGAGATACTGTGAAGGAAGGGAAATTGAAGAGGAGCTTAAGATTTTGGAGCTAACTTCTCGTGGAAGTCAAAACAGAGTGAGTACTCTCGGTCAACAAAAAAATTTCCACAATCATTTTAATTATTTTATATTTGCACAAATCCTTGTGTTCATACCATATATTTGCACACAAAAAATAGTCAATTTTCAATCGCATGGCGAAACCGAAAATGAAAGGATTATACAGATGATCCGGCCCCTACAAGACCCTTGTCGCGCACTTTTTCTTAAAGGAGATAAGATCTTTGCTTTTCATTGATATAGAAGAAGAGAGTTGGCCAGTTTATGAGCGAAACTGGCTGAAAACCGACCTTGTCGCGTACTTGAATTTTCCATTGTCACGAAATAATTTTGAAATCATGTGATATATGGTTGTGTGCATTACTTTCTTTTTTTCCTTTGAAAGAAAAAGGAGGAGGATGAGGAGACAAGTTGTGCACCGCAACAAGTTGAAATGGACGAGTTTGAGGAAAAGAAAAGAGAGCCAACAGTTGTTACGCTCTGCAACGGGGAAGTCCCCTCTCTCCACCGCTCTCGCGTTTGAGAGTCGTCTCAAGCCTTCCTTCTTTCTCACCGGCTCGCTCCTCGCTCCTCTCCGGCGGAGCTGCCGCTCGGCGTGGACGTGGATGCGTACCTTGGCTAGTAAATAGTAGATATAGGTTTTGTTTAGCCTCTGTGCTAGGATTTGCCTGTATGGCGTCTCTCTTTCTTCTCGGCTGGACGCCGACGACTCGCAGCGACGCCGGATCCAGTTCCCTTCTCTACTGCAGGGCTGATCCATGGAGGATTCCTTGCAGGATTGAAGGTGGACGGAGCCGATTCAATAATATCGCTTGCTGTATCGACTACATTGCAGATCGAGGAAGGATGCGGTGCTGTCTTCCTCTGGCCGGCCGTGGCGGCGAGGAGAGGAGGTCGTGCTATTGCTCTTCCTCAAGATCGGTGAAGTGGTTTGCTGGCCCTCGGGTCAGTTGGAGCTGGTTCGTCCTTGCGTTCGATCGCGGCGCGGGACGGCGATTGCGATGCATCTCCGGCAGGCTTTCATGGTGGAAGCCGAAGCAGGTGTTGCTTGGAGTCAGCTCCTTCATCAAGCGCTGTCGCCTCTTTCTCGAGCATGGATTGCGGTGGCTGCATCTTCCTCTGGCCGGCCGTGGCGGCGAGGGGTGGAAGACGAGCTGCTGTTCTTTACTTGCTTTGGTAGGGAGGCCGCTGCTGCATCTCCGAGCTCCACATGCGGTGGCCATGTTTGCCGCCGCGATCTAAGGCCATGAGGGTGGCCAATCTTCAACCTCCGCATCGGAGGCCTGCTGGATCCGATACCGGAGCTCGGCTTCGCCGTGCAGCCAAGTGGTTCGTCCCCGGTTGTGCTGTGATTGCCGGTGTCAGAGATCGTCCGCTGGAAGGGAGAGTCCGAGCGATTTACTGGGCTCCGATCTCGGTGCTTCTTGCACCTGGAGGTCGCCGGCGGCGGGTGGCGGAGATGCCCAAGGACTTAATTGCATTCCTTTTCTTAGTTCTGGGGTGTTTGTTGTAAGAAATCTGGCCCTTTTTTCGAATTCTTTTTTTAGAAAAAGAGGGCCACGCCCCAGTTCCATTTAAAATGAAACCTCCAGCGTACAGAGTTTTTACAGCATCAACGGGGCACTACCGAGTGCAGTCCCAGGAGAACAAAGCAGCAAAGGGCAAACAAAGCTACAGCCCCGTAAACTACCCTAATACACTGCAGTTCCACTTTTATTTTTTCGCTGCTACCAGCGAAACCCCACAGACTCGAACAAGAAACAGACCCAGACACGAACAGAGCCAAGGGAGCACAGGGGGGGATGCGCACTGAACTTTCTTTCTTCTTCTATGGACGATCCACCACTTTAAGGCAGCGACCGTCAACCCACAGCATCAGCCCGCTTTCCTGCAGCCTCTTGTTCAGACCACCAGTAGTAGTTTTCCATTCGTTGTCGATCACCTCTTGAGAGTCATGAGTTAGGACCAGCTCAGCGCCTGTGAGCCTCTTCAGGTTCAGCCAGGATCCCAAGATAGCAGTGGAGGTGCACGAGCAAACAGCTCCACTGCACCCACCATCACCATCAGCTTCTCTCTTCCTTTTTCCTTGAGCAGAATGCTCCACTGAGCAAGGTTGTAGGCCACCTTTCCCCAAATGACCTGTAAACCAGACCACGGAGTATGGTTAAAGAAACTATCGTTCCTTACAAGCCACAAAGTCCAACAGATGGCAGCATGGATTACATTCTCCACAACATATCTAGTTTCATCTTTCCACATACTTGTGATTACAGACATATTCATAGGAGAAGCACCCAAATTTTTTCGAATTCTAGGTCTTCTAGGGCAATAGACGCAAAGGGACTGATTGTAATTTGTACCTGCCACGTGGTTAAATAGAAAATGCAGCACCGGGGTCTTCGGGCCCCGGCTCTTGTTCAAAAAAAGAGGAAAAGAAAAGAAAGGGATGGGATGGCCATGAAGTCTACACGCGGCGTAGGACTGACATGGAGATATTCTGCGATGGACAGGGACATGGTGACATATGATGCGATCGATCGCGCACGGCCCCAACTAGTTCCGCACCAACGGCGATAACGACCGAATCGGGGATACAAAACCCGAGCACTGTTTAAGAATTGAACACTATCGATTGATGTGCCTTATTTGCAGATCTTGACCGGCCGATAGACAATGATACTACAAGTCTTGGCCTTCGTACGCGTTTCATGACGAACGCGGTTGGGATCTTCTGCTCGATCGTCCCATCTGATTCCAATTCCATCAGTTTCATAGCTGATAACTATCTCGTTTGATTCGCCAACCAACTACAAGGAAAGCATCAGAGAGGAATCGATAGATTCATGGCCACAAATCGGGCCACACCTTCTTCTTTGGAGCAGTACTAGTAGTACCTTGAGGCTTGGAGCATTTCTAGCATAGCATTGTTCCAAGTCAAGGTCTCCTCCTTCCTCTGCTAGCTTCCGACGTGTAACGCGTTCTCTCGAGCTTTGATTATTGCATCCGCGCGCCAATGTATGGCCGCCGTGTCAAGTAACCGCGTGATCCTGCCAAGTTGCACTCAACTCTGACGACGGACAGGAATATTTGCATTTGAACGAGATTAACTAGACCACTCCTCCGCTCTCCAAATTAGTTAGCTTATGTCGATCGACAAGTTCAGTTATGTGATGGCATATATACAGGTAGTCATGGCTCTTCTATTCGCAAAAAAAAAAGGTAGTCATGGCTCTTCCAGGGTCTAGTCAGAGGGCTCGAGCTCTGTTCTTTAGAGTGTTATTTGGGCTAGTTGTTGCATTAGTAAATGGACATTTGGATGGGGATCTGGACTAAATCACACTTAATGGCGGGTTAAACGCGTCTTCCCTGCATCATTACTCTTACAAGCAATAACATAGTAAGGAGCAGAGGGCCAAGAGGCCCTACATGCTTAACCCAGCTTCGCAATCTCTCAACATTTGATTACTCTGAAAGCCGCAGCCATTGATGGGTCTCATCATATAAAAATCCCTGTTTGGTAGTTGAAGTACGTACCCAATAAGGCAATAATACTGAAGATATTGTCGAATATTCAGAGAGAGCACAAAGTTAGCAAGACAAAAATTGCTCAAAGGATCGATGTATGATCAACAAGTGTGGAACTAATATAATGTACTGGAAGCCTATACCACACCGGTATAGTTGTTGTAGTCTTTCAGATGGAGTGGACTTCGGTTATATATGCTTCGTGTCAGCAGATGTTGGTTACTCCATCTTTGTCGGCTGACTGGACCATCAGTTAGTTTAGTTTTCTTTATGAGAATCATCAGTTAGTTTAGTTGGTCACTGCAGGAACATATACCTTCCTGACAACTTCCCTAATTCGTCAAGCATTTTAATCCGCTTACAAGTTCAAAAGTTTTAATCTTCTTATGCTACCACGGTTCTATGATGTACAAGTAAAATCATACTAATAACCTACAAGCAGATGACTATTGTTAGCATCGGGCGTAATGATCATCTGGGATAATATTGAGCAGCAACTAGCCCATGACAGGGGCATTACATCACTCTCGGGCTCGATCGGCCACTCCGAACTGAAGCGACCCTTCTTCCTCACACCTTCCCGGAATCTTCCCGCCACCTTCCCGTCGTCACCCCGCCTATATAACCTGTCCGACCTCTCCTTCCCATCGAGCCAAACCACCGCACCCCAACTCCATTCCATTCTCCCTCCCTCCCTCTCTCTCGACGAAATCGGAGACGGAGAAAGAGACACTAGTAGCTCTTCACCTGGAGAACTGCTGTGCGAGTGATCATGGCAGCGAAGCGGCTCAACGACGGGTTCCAGAACGAGGAAGAGCAGCCCAACGAGAAGCGCATGGACCGCCATCCCTCCTTCTCCACGTACGTGAGCTATAGCTTCCTTCCATCTCGTCGCGGTCCCATGGATGTGTTTGGAGTTTTTTGCTGATTCTTGGGTTTCCAGGGTGATGAAGGAGGCCATGATGATGAAGCAGGTGCAGCATGTGTTCATGGTGCTCGAGCCTCTCCTGCGCCGAGTGGTACGCAACCAAGACTGCACGATCGCCATCCACATCGTTGCTCTGTTCGTTCGGGCTCTGTTCTGACTGCTCTGTTTCTTGATGATGGCAGGTGCAGGAGGAGCTGCAGGCGGGGCTTGTGCGCAGCCCGAGGTACATCGAGAGGGCGTCGCCGGAGACCTCACCACCGCCGCCACTGTCCTCACCGTGCGCGGCGTGGAGGCTGGCGTTCCTGAACCCACCGCAACTCCCGATCTTCACGGGCAGCAAGATCGAGGACGCCAACGGCCACCCGCTCCAGGTGGTCCTCCTCGACGCCGACACCGGCTCGCCGTCGCGGAACGCCCCGCAGTTCCTGCGCGTCGAGCTGGTGCCGCTCATCGGGGACTTCCCGCCGGCGGACGGCTGCCGCGAGGACTGGACGGCCGGCGAGTTCGCGCACGGCATCGTCAAGGAGCGCGCCGGGAAGCGCCCGCTGCTGACGGGCGACGTCGCGCTCACCATGCGCGACGGGCGTGCCACCGTGGGCGAGCTCCAGTTCACGGACAACTCCTCGTGGCTGCGCTGCCGCAAGTTCCGCATCGGTGCACGTGTTGTGCAGGGCACCGGTTACGACGGGCCCAGGGTCGCCGAGGCCATGACCGAGGCCTTCAATGTCCGAGACCACCGCGGCGAACGTACGTCCATCGACGACGAACTCCTCCATCGATTTCGCTGTGCAAGAACGATCATTCTAAGCTGCGGTTTTTGGTGTATGCAGTGTACCGGAAGCACTACCCTCCGGCGCTCGGCGACGACGTGTGGCGGCTGGAGAAGATCGGCAAGGCAGGAGCGTTCCACCAGAAGCTGGCGCAGAACAACGTGAGGACCGTGCAGGAGTTCCTGCAGATGCTCACCGTCAAGCCTGACTTACTGCGTGGGGTAATCCATGGCTTCTTCATGATCAGATTGGCAAATCATGGCAGGTTCCGTTCGGGTTCTGACTGCTCTGTTTTCTTTGCAGATAATGGGCGACGGGATGACGGACCGGATGTGGGATCTGACGACGAGACACGCCAGGACGTGCGACGCCGGTGACAAGGTGTACGCGTACGGCGGGCAGCCCGGCGGCGCCGGCGGCGTCACCGTGTACGTGAACTCCATCTGCCAGCTCGTCAAGATCGAGGTCGGCGGCGTCGAGTGCGCGCCGCAGCATCTGAACAGGGCCCAGAAGGCGTACGTGCATCAGCTGCTGCTGGAGGCGTTCGAGCAGCGGGCCAGCCTGCAGGAGGCCGACGCCGGCGCCACCATGCTCCTCCACGCCAGCGACAGCAGCAACAGCCTCCCAATGCTGCAGAGTAAGCATCGTCCGACCCGATCATTTTTTTATGCTCCTGAGAAGAATGTCCTGAATTCTGATGTGTTTTATCTTCAGACGCAGAGCCTGCCGCGCCGCCGCCGCTTCCAGCGACGCCGCTCTGGCTCCACAGCAACTCGGACATCAACCTCCAGATCGTCGACGAGCTCTCAGGCCAGGGAACCTTCGCCTTCCAGATGTTCGACGAATGAAACCACTCGCGATGGATCAGCTGTACATTAACCAAACTATGTATGTATCTACACGAGAACTCGTGTATGTGTGTGTGTGTTCAGGTCAGTAACTTGTTGAGCGGCCCTTCGCTGCGTCGCCGAGCTTGCTTGTCCGGCCGCGAGCAGCGAACAAGAGGCGATCGATCAAGTTGATTAGTGCATCAAATTCTTTGGTTTAATTCGTAAGCTTTGTTCTAGTTCTACTTCAGCTAATGTTTAATTAGGTGTTTGGGGGCGTCCATGGTGATGGTGCCGCTTGTAATGTTTAGGGTGGCAATTTCACCTTTTCTAGCATTTCGACGTGTTTTTTTTTTCTTGGGTCTTGTAAGAATATCCAAGTGTCAATAAAGGGCACAATTGCCTTTATTTGTACAGATGAATCACACCGGTCTTTTGTTTCTTAGGATTTTCATGCTCTGTTGGCATCTAGGCAGTTGAAGTACCCTTGAAAACTTGTGATGTGTACTATCTAACATGGCTCTATGTTTTTAGAATTCGAGGTGTGTTGTCGAAAAGACGATGAAATTCAAAACCATGCAATGATTTTACTATGTTTGATTAGATTGAAAACAATGGTCGTCTCCTTGATAAAAGAACTCAGTAGAGACCAAAAGTGCAGCATCAGCGTGGGGAGAAGTCAAGTCAAGCGTTTGCGCGTGAAAGATGAGAAAGTGACGGGAACCTCATGTATTTGTCGATACAGGTTCCATCTTCTCTAGGCTCCATCTTCTGTAGGCTCAAAAACAGAGCAGGGGAAGCAGTCAGCAGAGCATCCTTCGTTGGTTCCAACTCTCAACTCAAACAAAGCAAACTATTCCTTATCCCATAGAGGAGGCTAATCAAGGTGAATCGTCCACCGGTTCAGACTGAAATATCATCGTTAGCTACTCTTTTTAATCTCTCCTGGGCTCCTGGCTAAAAGGTTCGCCGTACATGCCAAGGACTGGTCTGATACACACGTTTTTAAGAGATTGCAAAATTTCAAAAGGCATCTCATTTTTTCAAATTCTACTAAATATATATAGCTGGCAAAGTGGCAATGCTCCGCCGATATATTCTAGGTGACTCAAACAAGAAGAGGAAGAAGAAGTGTAATTTGGTTGGAGGGAGTGTCATGCGGTGAAGATTCCGAGGCCATTAGCAAAGCTCATGGGTAATGGACCAATGGTAACAATAAGCTAGAGGGATGACATGGCCTCTGCCGCTAATCCTACAACGCCGGTGACTGTTTCAGGTGGAGTTTTGACATCGAATGTGGTTAGTTCGGAGGTTGGGAGTTCAACTGGTATTTTTTATGACAAAAGTACAGCTCCATTCTGTTTCCAAGACGAGTTGCATTTGTTTCTCAAGAGATATGAAACTAGTAAACGGTGTTCGACATAAGTTGCAATTTCCATGAGAAATGATCATGTCTAACCGGTAGTCGTTATGAGTTGCACTTTTTTTCAAGAAAAGTACAACCAAGGTTATATATGTATTTTCTTTAAAAAAAATCTGAGTTACATTTTTTCTCAATAAATTTGCAACTCCAACATGTATTCTATATTAAATGCACTTTTCAAAAGAAATCCGTAAATTCAACTAGTTTTCAATATGAGATACACATTTTTTTCGGGAAATGTGCAAGTAACGACCGATATTACATATGAGTTGCATTTTTCACAATAATTAGCATCTTAAACCGGCTTTCGATACAATTTGCACTTTTGTCAAGAAGAGTGAAACTAGAGTTTTCTGTTTTTTGTCTTGTTATTTTACAAGTTGTAATTTTCAGAAAGTGTGCAATTTGAAGGGGAAAAATCAAACATCATGGCAAAGCCCACAAAGACCTACATGCAAAGTGAAGCCCGTACAACCTAGCTGACTAACCCATGAACACAAACACACATCACATACTAAGGTGGGATGGAGAGAAAAAAACACATCATGTGACCCTTTTATATATATATTTTTTCCTGTCTGGTTATTTGTAGATTGCACTTTCATCACATTATTGTTGCATTTATTGTTGTACAGTTGTGTTCTGCTTTAGAGGTTTCAGTGTAGGCAATACAATATTTTAAACGAAACTCTTTTTAGACATGGGGATTTCGAAGTTACAAATTTTGGTTTTTTTCTTTTATCACAAAAGGTGACCTCTTTTCCAAGAAAAAAGGTACTAGTACAACCTGATCCATCTGTGTATTTTTAATCGATCGCTGAACGTGGGCTTTTCATGGGCCGCCGCCAGCAATGAGATGCTATTGCCTGGAATCGCACGGATCTCGAAGCAAAACCGAATAGCAGTTACCCGAACTCGTGTCTGTCGTCATAACCGCCCGCGCAGGCCCACCATCTCCACTCCGCCCCTCCGCTCCGCTCCGTCCCGCGTCTTTCAAACAACCGCCTTCCCTCCACTTCCACACCCATTCTCGATCGATCACATTGCCCATGGATCGAGACGAGCGCACGGTCGTTGATCCGTCCGAGGGAAACAAGGAGCAGGGCGGCGAGGCGGCGGCCGGTGCCGAGGAGGGCGAGCAGGTGGCCGTCTCGGGTTCGAAAAACACCGTCCATGGCGCGGTGTCGGGGTGCGCCAAGAAACAGGATCTTGAGGTGATTAATGGCCATTCAAGAGAAGTGGGCAAACCGAAAGCCCGAAATGCTCTGTTCTTGACATTGGTTCGTTCGTTGCAGCAGGGACCTTGGCCGGAGCCGAGTGAGGCCGTGGCCACGTCGGAAAGAATCGAGAAAGAGGACCGTCAGTCGTTGAAGAATCCTGTCGCGATCGCGACTCCCTTCGGTAAGATTTTTAATCATTGGCATGCGTTTCGCGGTGGCATGAAATGGCCGCTCCTCTATTCTTGAATGCTGATTCATGTGGGCGCATTTGTCAGAGTTTCGATCAGCGGCTGCGGAAGCGAGGCCGCTGTCCGTGTCCCTCCGCCCACAGTCAAGGGACAGGAAGCAGGCCGTCCTGATGAGATTCATCCCCGCGGGAGATGATGAGCCTGTCCGCTCCGAGGCTCCTGTTCTTTGCGCGTGGTCGTCTTCCGCCCCGGCGACGGGAACACTCGAGGACGTCCCTTCTTTGGCGGATGGCGATCGGGGTTCCTCGCCGGGAGACGACCAAGGTTTTGGATTTCGGCCCGAGAGACCGAAATTTCAGCGAAATCCGGCCATTTCGTTCAGGCCCGGTAAATAAGTTAGCCGGCCAAATTATTTCGGCCCAGTTTGAATTTTTGGCCTGACCCAGGCTATGGCCCAACTAAGAATACCCATCTGGTGACATAGAACGAGTCCAAACCCTAGAAACAATGGATTTCCCTCATCGGCATGTCCCCTGTTTGTGCGGCGGCGCCTTCTACCGATTTGCTCGCGACGCTGACTCCCGCTAGAGCATCCCCTATGCGTACAGCTTCATGGCGCTGGTCACTATGACCGCGGGCCGTCGGCTAAAGGACATGCACCGCCGCCTAGCTGGCTTGCCGGAAGGACTCGGCCGGCCGGAACGGGACGAGAGGTCCAGGTGCGCGTGCTTGGGGATCGCCTTTGTACTGAAATTTAACCAACTGAATCAATCGTGTGTGTATTTGCAATCAAAAGGATGGTTGATGTTCAGTTTTTCCAGTTTATGTTCTTTGCTGCAGTATTTTAATTTCGGGTACAATTTCGCTCATTTTCGTTCAATTTTTGTTCAAAAATTCAAATTTTGGATTAATCATTTCGTCCGAGATTTTCCGAAAAATTTCCGAAAAGCCGAAATCCGTCCATTTCGCCCAGGGCCGGTAAATTTTGCAAACCGAAATCCAAAACCTTGGTGCCGTCGCGGAGCAGGAAGCAGTACTCCCCCAAGCGCTTCGTCGCCGCAGCCGGTGCATTACCTGCGGCCGCCGCACCGCCCGAGGGCCATCCGCCTCCTCCCGCTGCCAGCCTAGGCTCCGCATTACCGTCGGCGTCAGGGCTCCGCACGGCGGGTTCCCGCGTGATTGATGGGTCGGCGTCCACATCCTCCTCCAACCGCACACCTTCTCGAGGCAGGAAGCAGCCTCGCCCGGAGCACTTCATCCCCGAGGAAGCGGAAGCTTCGGCCAGCGCCAAGGCTCGCCAGAGCTACATCGTCCTCGACAGGTTCCTCTCTTCTCTCGTCCACGGCTCCTCGGCCTCAGACTCTGAGTGGGTGAGGAACGTCACGGCGGAGGACTCCGCTGTCCGCGGCGGTCGCCAGCGTGGCGGCGAGTGCTTCAGTATCAGGGACGCGAGCCGCCACGCTGCCCGTGGGATACACGCCGCGCTAAGGCTCAGCCGTCTCGGAGCCTCAGGCGGCGGCCCGTGCTCCTCCACCACGGCGACGGCGACGGCCAACGGCGGAGGCAGGGGGGGACCAGCAGGGGCCCTGGCCCCCCTAACACCACTGATTTCTTACTAATTTTTTTCAAACAGTGTATATTTAGAAAATTTTACTTAAGCCGGCCCCCCTAATCTCCAAATTTAACCAATCCTGCCTCCGCCAGTGGCGACGGCAAGCTCTCCTGGAGAGCCCGACGGGAAAGGGAGATTCTACGGCGTTCTCGCCGTCCTCGGCGCGTCGCTGACGCTCAGCGTGGTTTCGTGCGTGCTGTTCTACATCGTCGGCCAGCGGAGCGAGCCTGGTCTGTCCTTGGAGCAGCAGGACAAGGTAAATCCTGATTCCTGAAATGAATCCTGAACCATTCTTATGTCGTACTTAAAGCTGGCCAAACGGGCCAGCACGAGGCACGTTCCTTTTGACCCGGCCCAAGCACGACCCGGCACGCGACGAATCGTGCCGTGCCGGCACGAGGCCTATTAGTGCTCGTGCCCATTCTCAATCTGAAGCCCACGTGCTGGCCCGGCACGGCACGATTAGCACCGTGCCCTAATCGTGCCATGCTTGTCGTTGACCACCATGAGCGCCAACGATCGATCTGCATCAGCACCAACGATCGATCTACACCAGCGCCACCACCACGAGCATCCCCAATCGATCTGCACCAGCGCCAGCACCACGGGCGCCGCCGCTAGCACCACGAGGGCCGCGAGCGCCACGAGCGCCTCCGCCAGCACAAGGAGACGAGGACCGCCGGCAGCACCAGGAGACGAGGACCGCCTTCGCCGTCGCCGGAGCCGCTCCTTTGTCGTCGCCGGAGCCGCGCTGTCGCCGGAGCTCTGCCGTGCCGTGCCGTGCCGCCGCCGTGCCGCTGCCGTGCCTTCTCTGGAGTTGGAGCCCGTGTGCCGGCACGGCACGGCACGATTGCAACCGTGCCGCTCGTGGGCCGTGCCGCCGGCGGGCCGTGCCGAGCTCGGCACGCGACGTGCCGTGCCGTGCGGCACGGTTGGCCAGCTATAGTCGTACTACTTCTCATTCATCTTTTGTGCCGAAACCTGAAACATCCTGACGCCTATTTTGTTTTGGTATTTCTTCAGTGAAAGATGCAACTGTTAGGTTCTTCAGAAGCACACAAGGCCTTCTATGTACTTTGTTTTTCTTCAACGCAGACTCTGTTAGAGCATAGCAGTGTTACGTTCGTGTCTCTTGAACTTGGTGATTTGTATATAACTGAAATTCAGAAAATGAACTCAAGTTAGCATCCATGTGCCTGCGATGCTCTCAGTTTCGAGTATCAGTCCCCTCAGACTGCAGATTGTCTCAGCTTGCAGTTTTCTGAAACTCTACTTCCTATCGTTATATCCAGTGTCAGTCTGCATTTTTCTGAATTCATTTAGCGTTAGTCCCATTCCTTCAAAGTTCGCAGTTCCCTGGATACTGAAGTTTAGTCTCTTAAGGCATCACAGTGTCAGCGATATACCGGGCTCGGAATCACTTGTCTTTTCTTATAGTATTTGTTCGATCGCATCACTGTTGGCTGTAACGGAGCATAGGACTGTTCTGCTCTTCCTTTTGAACAATGAATTTCAGTCTCTAGGGCACTAACTACCGGTCTGAAATACTATGAAATTATATCCATCTATGCGGTCAGGTTCTGTGCACGACATCGTATACGGCCGGTCTTCTCGGTCGATTTGTATCTCTTGATAAGTATGTCAGCCTGCAGTTCTCTGAATTCAGATTACTGTTATTTTTTGGAAACAGAAGCCCGGAGGCTACGACTCTCATTCCTTCTTCACGAAACCTTCCGTGGCGGATCCCGCGGATGGCCTCGTTTGGAACAGCGCTCCCAGCGTTGCAGCGTCAGTTAGGATGACTCCAACGGACCGACGCATCGAGTCCGCGCGCGTCCGTCCATGTCCGCGCGAGCCAAAAACACGGTCCAACGGGACGACGCAAACGGACCGCGGTCCGTTTTTCTCTCCGCCGCGACGCATTCCCGACCCAAATTTGGGCCACGGATGTGTCGGGCGCGAACGCGCGGCGGAGCGCAATTGTGTCCTCCTCTGGTCCGCACTTCGGCCTCGGCCTCTCCCAAAACCCCAGTCCACACTCCAACCCTAGCCATGGCCGGTGCGGCCGCCGTCGCCGCCTCCGACGCTGGACCTGCCGCCGCCGGCCCCGCCGCTGGATGTGCGTCCAAAGCTGCAAAGAAACAAAAGAAGGAACTCACCGAAGAGCAGAGGGCCGCAGAGACCCAGAAGCGGGGCGACCGGAGGAGGAGGTTGAAGTAGGAGAAGCTCAACGCCGCCAAGAAGGCCGCCGCCGTGCCGGAGGACTCTGACCTCGTGTCCAGGGCCGCGACCGCTGCCCTCCTCCTGATTGGAATTACCCCGACGGCGGCCGCGGTCGGTGTCGCGACTGCGGCGGCCAGCTCCAACGCCTCGGCCCGGTTGCCAAGGTCGAGATCTTTCGCAACGGCACCATCGCCACCGTACGGGTACCTTCCGGGAACCATGCCGCCGCGGGTTTCCCCTACCTCAGGCGAATCCGCGCCCAGCCCAGTCGAGGTACCTTCGCTTGATCTGAACACGCCTACTACACCTTTGGCCGGGCACTCACCGGCGGCGCAGACTGCGGCCGCGCGTGCAGCTGCCCCGACAGTGGTCGCCCCGGCGCGTAACCTGTTGGGCGAAATGCCCAGGCCGTCGCCGGGTGACCCCAGGTACTACGAGGAGGTCCATGATGAAGGGGACGACGTCCTCCAGGACATGATCAGGGACAACAACGAGTACGCCGAGGACGATTACGATGCCGGCGATGATGAAGTTCCGCCGACCGGCCCCGATGTGATCAACATCGACAATGAGCCGGTTTTCGAAGGAGAGCTCAAGACCCAAGCCCAGGCAATGAAGGGAAAGATGAGCCAAAGGGGACCGCCTACTACCTCAAGAAGCAAAGGTACTACATGGACCGAGATTGATCAAATCTCGGTCGTTTTATTTATGTTGCATGCCGGTGTTGAACTATGGCCGATATGGCCGGAAAAACATGGAATTTGTAATATTTTGGGTATGTATGTAGACATGGCCCTATGAGGCCGGGATTATATTTTATTTTAGATTCATATGCTTGCTATATATATACTTCGGCCCCGTTGGGTATGTATGCAGACATGGCTCTGCCGATTTATGATCAAAATGATAAAAACCCTGGCCGGGGACTCGATGCGTCGGCCCTGTTGGGCGCAGTGGCCAGAAAGGGACGGACGTGGGCTGGACGCGCGTCCGTTTGCCGATCCAAACAGATCAAACGCGGAACAAACACGCGTCCGTTTGGGTCGGGCCGTTGGAGTCATCCTTAACTGCTGCGACGACACTACTTCTTCAGTTAACTGCTATCGTTTAGAACAGCGCTCCCAGAGTTGCAGTGTCGTGAAATTTGACAAAATTAACCCTTTGGCGAAACTTCAGCCAAAAATAACCCTTTTTTGAATTTTTTTCGAAAACTAACCCTTTTGTGTGGCTCCCGCACCGGGGGCGCCACACCTTCATGTGCAACTCCCCAGGCTGGAGAGTCACACCTTCATGTGCAACTCCCTAGGCTGGGGAGCCACACCTTCATGTGCAACTCCCCAGCCTGGGGCGCCACACCTTCATGTGCAACTCCCCAGGCTGGGGAGCCACACCTCTGCCAGCGTGGCAAAGCGGGCCCAGCCTGGGTTAAGTAGCGCCGGACACTGGGGCGCCACACTTTCATGTGTGGCGCCCCAGGCTGGGGAGCCACACATGCTAATTAAAATAAAATTTTCTAAGTCCTAGAATTTGTTAAAACCAGAGAAAAGTTCATGCATAATTAACAAAGCAAATGAAGTCCAAAAGTGGAAATTCCAATTGGCCATTGTTAAGCATGTTGTAAATATCCAGAAACATATTTTCAACAATTTTTATAAAATGCGCAAGGCTAGGAAAACATGCTAAACATATGGTATCTTTCTGTTTTTCTCTGTTTTCAAAACTCTCTGTTTTTCTGTCTTATTTTCTTGCCACAAAAACAAGCATGCATCTATTGTTTCCAAAACTCCAAAATTTAATCTAAGGGCATGGATTGGTAGTCCATACACCAGAGAACAATGTCAAGCACAAAAATCACTAAATTGGATATTTTAGCTACATAAAATCATAGGCTAAAAACAGGTAGTTGGGTAGGTTTTCAGGGAAAAATCCCTATTGGAAAAAAAATCATAGAAAAACCCACACAAACCACAATGCATTTTTGGTTTATATTCATGTAATGGAATCAGTGGGTGTTCCACTATCATACCAAAGCATAAAGAGGTTAAATACCCTCTGGTCATTTGTAAAAATCACTAAAACATAAACTAGACACAAAATCTATTCATGCTAGTGGGTCCTAATTATTCCAAAACACAATCCTATCTAATCATGCTTGGCTAATGAAAAGTAATATGCATCTAGGGTGACATGCTATCAAACCAGTATCAAAATGACATGCTACTGATGTTCTAACAAAATTATCCAAAACAATGTCACACTAAAGATTTTCTCCTAAAACAAATCCCATTAACTAGGAAATTCTAGGAAAATACTACCCTAATAATTTTAATCCTAAATATACACATGCTGATGTTTGGTTACACTCTCTTAGTACCCGCTTGCGAATCTCGGGGACGAGATTCATTTTAAGGGGGAAGATCTGTCACAGCCCAAATTTTGCCCTTGTGTAGTGGCAGTAGGACCCAAATTTTTGAGCCAACAAAAACTTTTATTTGCCTAATGTTTTGCTTGGTTGAACAAGTTTTTGTTGCAATCATCTATGCAATGCAAGGAGTGTTTTGTTTTCAAGCCAATTTAAATTTTTCATGAACTCACCCTAGTTTTTCTTCCTGAGTTTTTCCTGTGTTCTGCCATTTTTCATTATGATGCCTTAAGAGATTTTTGCCCAAAGTCTTGGATCATACTTGATCTTAACTTGGCAATGTCATCTAACAAGGTAGCATCAAAGAAACCAAAAATGCATTGTGGTTTGTGTGGGTTTTTCTATGATTTTTTTTCCAATAGGGATTTTTCCCTGAAAACCTACCCAACTACCTGTTTTTAGCCTATGATTTTATGTAGCTAAAATATCCAATTTAGTGATTTTTGTGCTTGACATTGTTCTCTGGTGTACGGACTACCAATCCATGCCCTTAGATTAAATTTTGGAGTTTTGGAAACAATAGATGCATGCTTGTTTTTGTGGCAAGAAAATAAGACAGAAAAACAGAGAGTTTTGAAAACAGAGAAAAACAGAAAGATACCATATGTTTAGCATGTTTTCCTAGCCTTGCACATTTTATAAAAATTGTTGAAAATATGTTTCTGGATATTTACAACATGCTTAACAATGGCCAATTGGAATTTCCACTTTTGGACTTCATTTGCTTTGTTAATTATGCATGAACTTTTCTCTGGTTTTAACAAATTCTAGGACTTAGAAAAATTTATTTTAATTAGCATGTGTGGCTCCCCAGCCTGGGGCGCCACACATGAAGGTGTGGCGCCCCAGTGTCCGGCGCTACTTAACCCAGGCTGGGCCCGCTTTGCCACGCTGGCAGAGGTGTGGCTCCCCAGCCTGGGGAGTTGCACATGAAGGTGTGGCGCCCCAGGCTGGGGAGTTGCACATGAAGGTGTGGCTCCCCAGCCTGTGGAGTTGCACATGAAGGTGTGGCGCCCCCGGTGCGGGAGCCACACAAAAGGGTTAGTTTTCGAATTTTTTTCAAAAAAGGGTTATTTTTGGCTAAAGTTTCGCCAAAGGGTTAATTTTGTCAAATTTCACTGCAGCGTCAGCATCAACAGCGCCATGTCCTTGTCGCGTCGAAGCGTTGCGAATCCATCAATGCTCACCGTCCTTCCCATGTCCTTGTCCTGTCGGACTCGTCGGCCCGACCATGTGACTAGGAGGAGGACCGGGGTGGGATAAGAAGAGCAGCGCGAGCCAGCAACTGAAGCGCGATCGATCGATGGCTGACGAAGTAAGGATCGTGTCCCGGCGCATGGTCCAGCCAGAACCAGCCACCTCGGGGCCGCCGGAGACCGTCCACCTGACGCCGTGGGACCTCCGGCAGCTCACCGTGGAGCACATCCAAAAAGGTGTCCTCCCCAGCCCACCCACCGGCGCCGCCGCCCCCGTCGTGGAACGCCTAGCGTCGTCCTTCGCGCGTGCGCTGGCACGTTTCTATCCCTTCGCCGGCCGCCTCGTCGCCACGCCGTCGTCTCGCTGCGCTGCAACGGCGAGGGCGCCGAGTTCGTGCACGCCGTGGCGCCCGGCGTCACCGTCGCGGACGTCACCGGCCCGCTCCGCATCCCGCGGCTGGTCTGGTCCTTCTTCCCGCTCGACCGGATGCTCGGCGCGGAAGCCATCGCGGGCTCCCTCCCGCTCCTGGCCGCGCAGGTCACCGAGCTCGCCGACGGCGTGTTCATCGCCATGTCGCTTAACCACGCCGTCGCCGACGGGACGGCCTTCTGGCGCCTGTTCAACACCTGGTCCGAGATCAGCCGCCGGGGCATTGGCGGCGACGACGAGGTGTCCTCGCCTTTGCCGATGCACCGGAGGTTATTCCTGGACGGTTGCCCCGTCCCGATCCCTCTGCCCTTTGGCAGCGTGGAGGACATCGTCGGCCAGCGTCTGGACCCGTGGCCGCCGGTGGAGGAATGCTTCTTCCATTTCTCAGCGGAGAGTATCAAGGAGCTCAAGGGAGGGCGAACGCCGAGATGTCCGGCACCATCATCACCACCAACACCACCATATCGTCGCTGCAGGCCTTACTGGCGCACGTCTGGCTCGCGGTGTGCCGAGCCCGAAGGCTCGCGCCCGACGAGGAGACGATGTACACCCTCCTCCTTGGATGCCGGGGCCGCGTGGACGGCGTCCCGACGGCATACGCGGGCAACGCGGTGGAGCACGCTGCCGCCAAGTCCCCCGCCGGCGACATCCTCGACAAGGGTCTGGGCTGGGCGGCTTGGCTCTTGAACAGAGCAGTCACATCCTTCGACGAGGCGACCGCGAGGGAAAAGCTCGCGTCCTGGCCGGGAGAGCCCAGCTTTGCATGCTTGCCGGAGATTTCGGCAGCCGCTCACAGGAATTTGGTAACGGGGAGCTCGCCGCGGTTCGACGTGTACGGGAACGACTTCGGCTGGGGCCGGCCGGTCACCGTGCGGAGCGGCGCGGGGAACAAGCTGGAAGGGAAGGTGACCGTGTACGAGGGCGGAGCCGGCGCGGGGACCATGGCGCTCGAGGTGTGCCTCGCCCCGGAGGAGCTCGCCAGGCTCGTCGCCGACGAGGAGTTCATGGGCGCGACCGTACCATCGCTCTCTGAATAAATCATGTAGGCCCGAGGGATGTTTTATAATTGTGGCCCGGGATCATTTCGCAGAGTGGCCCATCGCTCTCTGAATAAATTATGTACGCTCTTGTCAATGAATTATGCATGTGTGCAAGCGCCGGAGAGCAATTGTGCGATTTGCAGATGACACGTCCAGGGCATAGAGATACCATATCACATTCAGTCAAAACTTTACTTAAATACTCTCTCCGTTCACATTTATAAGGTCAATTTGCAGATTATGCATATGTCAATTTGCAGATGACTATCAATTTGCGCACTCTCTACAAAAAAAATTGCAGATGACTACGAAATTGTAATGGTACCGATAAAAGTTGAATGTGTTTGGTACTGGCTGGCTTGCCAATTACCAAATGGCAGACTCGCCGCGCGCCGTGCCGGATCCGGTGGAGACAACAACGGCGTCGGATGCTCGGGCCGTCTTCATGTGTGCCCATTCCGCGCGCACATCCACACAATCCTTACGGCTAGCACTATGCGAGCGCGCGCATGCATCGGCCGGCCTGCAACGAACAATATATCAATCACGTGACGACAATGCTGCATACATCGGGAGGCAAAAATGTGTCGGAGTCGATGTAGCTGCTAAACGGGAGGGAAACGGTCTCCGAAACAGCCGTCGAGCAAATTAAGAGGTCAACTTTCCATTTTAGTACACACAATGTATTACATAAAATTGCAATGGTAATGAGTAAAGATAGAATAGTTTAGTGTGACTGGACAAAGAACACGAAATAACCTTTTTTTAATAGCAAATTTTACCCATTTTTTTTTTGGAATAGACGAACCAGCCAGCTCGAGTAACTTTTCGTTTTGAGCTAATCCAGCTCGAGTAACTGAGTGACCACGAGTCAGGTCGTTAACGTATTCCAAGCTGGCCCAAAAGTGGCCATGAAACGGTCTGCCAAAGCCCAGGTCGCTCTCAACCCTCCGTTCGTTCGTTCCGTAAACCCTATTTAACGCCTTCAGCGTCGGTTAGCCCACCGACGCCTGAGCCCAGGTAGAGATCCTATGTTTGGTTCCCCGTGTTTTGTTTTTATTGTTTTCTCTTTATCGTTTTTTATTTTTATTTTTATTTTCCAGTTCCCATTTTAGTTTTCGTATTTTTTAATTTTTGTTTTATTTCAGATTTCCTTTCCTTTTTCTTTTTCTTTTGATTTTCTTATTTCTTTTTATGTTATATTTTCGCTTTTTAAAAAATATCGTATGTATATTTTTACTATATAATAAGTGAACCCCTTAAAAAGTTATTCTAATATATTTTTGCATGATAAGGTGCTTAGCCAAGTCACGAAAATAGTCAATGTTTCCAATCATACCTATGAGACATTGCATCATGAATAACTTTTCTAACCTTAAATCCTGCAATACTACAAACACTAGACATATTGAAGTGTTTTTTCTAGACGACGTCCTCACTTTTGAAACCTGGAGTAGTTGATCAACTCCATCATCCAAGTACTACAAACGCTAAACGGGTACTCATTTCTTTACATCCTGCTCAGAGCTATGTGGCAAGTCTAGTGCAATCCTTAAATATGAAGGCCCACCAACTGAGCTTGATTCAACACAGACAAAGTTCGTAATGTGTGGAGTTTCATTTTGTCGGGGATTTCTACCACACGGATTTTGGTAGCATGTGATCACTAATACATTCATGAGCGCGGTGATAAATTAAGCATAGTACCTCAACACTATTCACAAGTGTGTTTCACTGGTGGCACTCCCTGTGCATCGAGAAATACACATGTTTATATATATTAATCGTAATTGACGCAGCATTATGCATCGGTGACATGAAGTACCACGTCGATGTTTCCGACTGATTGTGAGAGGATCATACTTTGGTTGTTCCTACGTCTTGCTATTTTGTCCACGATGAGCTTGATATCCCGTGTAGTTTCATCTTCACTCTTCAAGCTAAATATGTCATCTGGAGCTTTCTGCCCGCGTACATCAAGAGGTGAGTTATTGGCATATAGTGTGGTCGTTTTCATTTTTGCGGGCTTTCATCTAATTGCGGGTGAAAAATCATCCAAACTTCCCAAGCAGGACCCAAAGGATTGGATGGCATGGAAGTTATGATTTTTACCATAACATGGTATTTACTATGGTCAGAGTTCTGGTTTTGAAATATCTATGTCCCGGAAACGGACCAAGTCATCCAAGTCTCCCACGGTTTCCTAATGAATGGCATGTTTGCAAATAGCAGAGGTCTTGGTGACTTGGCTAAACACTTGCACTTTGCGGCTGTATTCGGGACCACAATTTGGATTTCTTAGCTATTTCTGAGACGGTAGACGGGAGTTCTCGCAATCTCTTTTGAACCGACTTTCGGGCGGTATAGAGTTTGATTGGTACTCGCGTCCCCCTCATGGCCGTTCCGGAGGCATTTTACAAGGCATCAGGACTGATACCATGGAAGTGTTGGATGTTACGTATGGCGATTTTCATATTAAAATGCACATCCGTAATAAATCCGATAATTTCATTTGGAGTCTTGTTGCCGTGTATGGGCCTGCCCAGGAAGCGGCTAAACATCTTTTTTCTGTGAAATGGTTAACTTGGCAAAAGATAACCCACACCCTCTTATCATTGGTGGGGATTTCAATTTGCTACGGTTTCCATTTGAGAAAAGTAAGGGTCGGTTTGACAACCGTTGGCCTCTTTTGTTCAATGCAGTCATCGACAGATTGAACTTAAGAGAGATAACAATGGTGGGGAGACAGTTCACTTGGGCTAATTCTCTCCCTGAACCCACATACGAGAAACTAGACCGTGTACTGATGGATTCTGATTAGGAAGCTAGGTTCCCAATGGTGTCGGTACGGGCTCTAGAACGTATTGAGGGATTGTCAGACCATGCTTCCATTCTTTTAACCAGTGGAATACCTAGTCCACAGTGTACACCACGTTTCAAGTTTGAGCTTGGGTGGTTGCACCGTGAGGGTTTCCATGCGATGGTTAAAAGAATTTGGGAAAGACCAGTTGTGGGTGATACGCCTATCCAGAGGTGGAACAATAAGATACGTGCTTTACGCACGCACCTCGTGGGTTGGGCTCGTCATACTACTGGTTTACTTAAAAAAGAGAAGGTACGACTTTCCTCGATAATTGATGCTCTAGAAGCATTAGTAGAAGTTCGGTTACTGTCCGCGCAAGAGATTGAGCAAAAGAGCCAATCCAATGCACAGATAGCGAATCTACGCGAGAGGAGTTAAAATGGTATCAACGTTCTAAAGCCCAATTCATCCTAGAAGGGGATTCGAATACTCGCTATTTTCATAGTATTGCCAATGGCAGACACAGGAAAAAGCGTATTCATTCTCTAGTTCAGGATGAGGGAACGATTGAGGGCCATGAACAGCTAAAGTCATATATTACAAATTACTATAAAGGCATGTTCGGTGCCCCAGAGGAAGGAAATTTCACTTTGGATGAGTCTCGAACAGAGGATATACCCCAGGTTTCAGATGTGGAAAATAGCCTACTTACTAAACTCTACTCAGAGGAAGAAGTGAGAAATGCGGTTTTCCAAATGAAACATAATTCAGCACCTGGACCTGATGGTTTCCCGGCTGAGTTCTACCAGAACTTTTGGGATGTTATCAAGTCTGATCTACTTCAACTGTTCGACTGTCTTCATAGTGGACAGCTGGAGTTGTTTCGTCTCAATTTTGGTGAGATAATATTATTACCTAAGGTTAACGAGGTAGAAAGGATTCAACAATTTAGACCTATTTGCCTTCTTAACGTTAGTTTTAAAATATTCACCAAAGTGGCTACGATTCGACTGAACAGTGTGGCAGATCATGTGGTTCGTCCGTCTCAGACGGCTTTTATGCAAGGTCGCAACATTCTTGATGGAGTTGCGATCCTACATGAAACGGTGCACGAGCTACATAGGAAAAAGCTTAATGGGGGTAATTCTTAAAATTGACTTTGAAAAGACTTATGATAAAGTCAAATGGTCTTTCCTTCAGCAGACCCTCAGAATGAAAGGTTTTTCTACCGAGTGGTGCGCGTTAATAAATAGCTTTGTTTCGGGAGGAAGTGTAGCCATTAATAGGGGTGGGCATAAAAACCGAAGACCGAAAAGACCGAGACCGAAACCGAAATGATCGAGACCGAAAAGACCGTTAGAAATTTGGGTAGCGAATTAGAAAAGACCGAAATTAAATAGGAAATTTGGGTAGCAAATTAGAAAAGACCGAATAGACCGAAGGACCGATTTTATTTTATTTTGAGTGAATTACGTACGAAAGCAGCCGAATTTGTGTGCCAGCCTAGCTTATGTACATCTAGTCTATAGACTCAACTACTGAAGCAAGCATACCATCTAGTCTCTAGGCTCAACAACTGAGTATCCTAGCCCAGCGTACTGTAAATTCTCCTGTGCGCGATAGACATGTCAATCGCTTCGCACTTTCCCAGTCCCGGGCGCCGATTCCCCTTCGTACGCCCTATATTTCGGTCTATTTGGTCATGACCGAAGACCGGACCGAATAGACCGACGACCGAAGAACAGAAAACCGAAAAGACCGAATTTATTACGGGTATCATTTCTGGATGACCGAAATTGTTAAAGACCGGAAAGACCGAACCGAACTAACCGAAAAGACCGAACGCCCACCCCGAGCCATTAAGGTCAATGATGACACTGGCAAATACATTCAAACGAAAAAAGGACTCAGACAGGGTGACCCGTTATCGCCAATACTATTTAATATAGTAGCTGATATGTTGGCTATCTTGATTGAACGCGCTAAATCTGAGGGGCAAATTGAAGGAGTGATTCCACATCTTGTCGATGGTGGTTTATCGATCCTTCAATATGCTGACGATACAATTCTTTTTATGGAACATGACATCGAAAAAGCTCGTAACCTAAAGCTGATCTTGTCAGCCTTCGAGCAACTATCGGGTCTTAAGATAAATTTTCATAAAAATGAATTGTTTTGTTTTGGAGAGGCTCGCAAAAACACCGCCTTGTATGCTGAACTCTTTGGTTGTGAGCAAGGTCAATTTCCTATTAACTATTTGGGTATTCCGATTCATTATCGGAGACTTACAAATGCTGAATGGAAAAAGGTGGAGGAAAGACTTCAATTACGTTTAAATAGCTGGAAAGGCAAACTCTTATCCCTGGGTGGAAGATTGGTTCTCATAAACTCGGTACTAACGAACATGGTACTGCACATGATTTCATTCTTCCAATTGCCCAAAGGAGTCTTAAAACGATTGGATTACTTCCGATCTAGATTCTTTTGGCAAGGGGATTGTGAGAAGAAAAAATATCGACTGATTAAATGGAGTGTGGTTTGCTGCCCTAAAGACCAAGGAGGGCTCGAAATTCATGACCTTGAGGTCAAGAATAGAGCTTTGCTAGGTAAATGGCTCTTCAAACTTCTTTCTGAAGATGGAGTTTGGCAAACCCTCCTTAGGAGAATGTATGTGGGAGATCAAGCTGTTTCCCAGGTTCTTTGGAAACCTGGCGATTCACACTTCTGGGCAGGCCTCATGGCTACAAAGAAGTTTTTTTCCCACAAGGATCTTTCTTAATTAGGGATGGATCGGAAATTCGTTTCTGGGAGGATAAATGGCTAGGCCAATCTACCCTACGAGAACAATATCCGGCTCTGTACACTATTGTACGAAACAAAAGCGACACGATCGCGAAGGTGTTGGGTACCTACCCACCAGATGTTTCGTTCAGAAGAAGTTTACTTGGAACAAGGCAAGCATCCTGGAATGCCCTGCTCATCCGATTGGATTCAGTCCAATTGTCGAAAGGTCCAGATAAATTTCAATGGAATCTTACGAAAAATGGTAAATTCTCGGTTGATTCTATGTATAGAGCTTTAATTCTACCCGAAGTACCAGTCGATATTAAGGATAATAACAAAATTTGGAAGATGAAGATCCCGCTAAAAACTAAAGTGTTTGCGCGGTATCTTACTCGAGGAGTAATTCTTACAAAAGATAACCTTGCCAAGCGCAATTGGCACGGAAGTAAAAAGTGTGTTTTCTGTCAACATGACGAGACCATTACACACTTATTCTTCCAGTGTGAATTCGCCAGGTCTATATGGTCAGCCACCCAGATAGGTTCTACCTTACGTCCACCGAGTACTGTTGCTAATATTTTTGGCAACTGGTTAAACGGTGTGGATCATAGGTTTAAACTCTTCCGTAGGGTGGGCGCGATTGCCGTTATTTGGTCGCTGTGGCTATGTAGAAATGACAAGTTTTTAACGATAAAAATGCTTCTCTTATGCAGGTTATCTATCGGTGTACAACTACGCTACGAGCATGGTCGGCCCTGCAGCGTGTGGAGCACCGAGATTTATTTTTGGAGGTGGCGTCGAGGCTGGAGGCTGCGGCCAGGGAGTTATTCTCCCGGCATGGATGGCAACATAGACTCCGGATCGACTTACCAGCTTCTTAGGCGGATCTACAATTTCTCACTATGATATGTAATTCGTCTTTTTATTTTTGGTTCCGAACTTGAGTACTGGTGAACTGATGGCTGTGCAGCTAACATATGCAGAGGCCGGGTGTAATACTCTTAAGTAATAAAATCCCTTTATCCAAAAAAATCTATGTTTGGACTTGGAGATTTTCTTTAGTTATCTGTAAAAGTACTTTAGGTTTTCTCGTTACGGAGGCTAAGCTTAGTTACGGTATGGGGGCATTTGCCCCCCTCCCATCTGCTTCAATCACCAGAGAGTCTTATTGACATGGTATTTCAATTATTGTGATGAAAACATATAGCTGCCACACATGATGGGCAATTTTGATGGCGAGCACCGCTTTCAGAGCTCTCTGTCGCAACCTTAATTTCATCGAGACGCACAAGAAACAATTCTTTTCGTAGGTAACATGGGTGGTTTATACGCCTAGGCATGAACGCTTTTGTGCAGTCCTGGCCTTTGTGGACATAACAAATGTGGAGTGATGTTACACCTACCTTGGCGTGGGCTTTGTGAGCGGGGCCGGTGATACACCTAAAACGTGTATCTTCACAAAAGTGTGTATTCAATCTATTACCAATCATGAAAGAGCCTCGACTAAAAAGCCTTGGCCTTGAGTCGCATAAGTCTATTCCAAAAAGGGACTCCATATGTTTCACTTAAACTTGAGATAAAGTTATGTTTCGAGATATTTAATTATTTTGTAGAAATTCTTCCCACGCACCCTCCTTATTCAACGGTTTAAACAATCATTTGCAATGTAAAAAATTTGTTGTTTAGTTCTAGAAACTCAATAGCTAAACTCACATGGTCCTTTGAATGACAAATTATGAATGCTATGTCCATACACAATCACTTCTCCAACGCAAGCAACATCACTCATCTGGTGCAGCGGTAGGGGACGATCCTACCAAGTGTTAGACCGTGGATTCGAATCGGCAAATCGTATAGGGAGCTCCTTTGCATCGCCTTCAGGCGATGCTGTTCGCATCTGTCGCCTGAAGGGAGCCCCTTCATGGGACGAAATTGGAGCGGCCCAATACAAAAGGTACTGTTTTCTGTTTTCGCTTTTTTTATTTTTTTCTGTTTTCAAATATGAACGAATTATAAACTTGAACAAAATTTAAAATCAGAATAATCTAAACAAATTTGAAAACTTGAACAATTTTTAAAATCTGAATGAATTTGAAAACCTGAACAATTTTTAAAATCTGAACAAATTTGAATCTGAACAAATTTGAAAACCTGAACAATTTTAGAAATCTGAACGAATTTTGAAAATATGAACAAATTTAAAATATGAAAAGATTTTGAAATCTGAAAGAATTTTGAAAATCTGAACAAATTTGAAATATGAACATATTTTGAAATCTGAACGAATTTTGAAAATATGTTCAGATTTCAAAATCTTAGCAAATTTCAAAATCTTAGCAAATTTAGAAAAATAGAACAAATTTCCGAATCCAAACAAATTTGAAATATGAACAGATTTCGAAATTTGAACAAATTTAAAAATATGAACAAATTTCGAAAATCCAAAAAATTTTGAAATCTGTAAAATTAGTTTTCGAAAATCTGAAGAAAAAATCGGAAAACGAAACAAAAAGGAAAAGAAAACAACAGAAAAAAACAAAAACAGAGAAAGAAAATAGAGAATAAAAAGGAAAAATGAAAAATGGCGTTAAACGGGCCGGCCCACTAGCGGAATCCTTCAGGCGACAGGATAAGTTTGCATCGCCGCGGGGCGATGTATAGGAATTGCCAATCGTATATACCGCCCATGGGCAGCGCCAAACGGCCAGGCCGCCAAAAGTATTCCCGCAGCGGGCCGGCCCATTTAGTCAGTTCGACCTTTTGCAATTTTTTATGACCGTTTTTCTTTCTGTTTCTCTAATTTTTTCGTTTCGTTTCGTTTCCTTTTCTTTTTTTGTTTTTATTTTATCGTCGTATTTATTTTAAATAATGTTCGTATTTAAAAAGTGTTAATTTTTTAAATAAGAGTCCAGATTTGAAAAATGTTTAATTTAAAAAATATTCGTTTTAGTAAAACTTCGCTTGAGACCTGTCTACCCCGGAGCTTTATTATCCATCTATAAATAGTTTATTCTTCTCCCGGAGATAGTTGGTAATATATATGTATTAACATTCTGTACCATATAGAAATTACTGTTGGATGATGCCCCAACAATTTTTATACTGTGATATTTAGTTACGTAAACCTGTAGGTTGGCTTCCGCACAATAGTTCACTCTAGATGTGTTTCTTTTTGAAAGGCACTCTAGATATTCTGTAGGTTGGCTCCGTTCAAACGTCTTTTGAGACATGAAGATGCATGTTGGACGTTGCACGGAAAAGATTTATTGAGCAAGATACGAAGTTATTACGATTTGCAGATTGCATGATCCATGTTAGGCGCACTAACTGATTTCTCATGGAGATTTTGTGGACGTGTTCCCATGCTTTAGTTTTGAAGCAACTAAGGACGCCCATGCATTACGGTCGTCAATTTCCTGGGCGGCTGGGCATGCATGGTGATGAGCTGGCTTGTGCCGTCCAAGCTGGGTATGCATGCCTCAGCCGATTTTGTAGCTTGACGCTATATATGGCTTTGCGACTTACTAGATCGTTGTCGATCAAAACGGCAGATCAAAGTGGAGGCTCCAGTGGTGTAACACTCGGTTCACATTCCACAAAGCACCGAGGCTAGCTCTCCTACTAGATCTAGACGCGTATATTATACTACTGTAGTAGCTAGCAAGTAGATGTTCAAAGCACATATGTACTTGCGAAAACTTTCAGAAAGTACATGGGTACGGCTGTACCTAGGTTGTTGTTGATTATCTTATTAGCCATCACATTCGATATATATATGCAAATATAATTACAGTAGAACGCACTGGCGTACCAACGACAGACGTACGGAGGATTGATTCACTTCTACTCCTCCGAAAGCCAAGAAAACGACCAGGGTTGGGAGATGCGTAATTGGATGCTGCAAATGATGATTAATCGTACTCCCTCCATCCCAAAATATAAGTCTGCTATTTTTTTCAAGTATTTGATGCTCAAATTTGACCACTGATATATAATAAATTATATGAATTGAGAATTTATAAATGGTACGTTTGGATTCGTCTTGTAACATTCTTTCGTTTCATATATTACTATACTGATTTCGTGGACATATTATGAGTGCAAATCATGGTCAAACTTGTACGTCGTTGACTAGCAAAATTAAAGGGCGCCTTATATTTTGGGAGGGAGGACGTAGATAATTGCATGTTTGGTGTCTCCTTCACGCCGCCTCCTCCCTAGCGACCAGGAGAGGAAACCATAGTCCTCAGCCGCCGCCACCCCCTCCCCTCCTCTCTCCTCTCGTCGTCTCTATAGGCATCCTTTGGGGAACCCCGCGTGCCGCCGATGAAGGGGACGGCGGGGCTTTCGCGCATGGCGGCCGTGGCATGGCCGGGACGGCAGCGCTCGGCGGCATTTTGAAACGACGGTGCTACCTCCTGGGCCGCTTCTAGATTGTTGGTCGAGCTGAACGGCAATTCAAAGTGGAGATGCCCATCACGTATCATGGGACGGCTGTGAGCACCCCTCCAACACTATGTTCACATTTCACAAAGCAAATTAAAGGGGCTCTCCGGCTAGATCGATCTGGACGCAAATTAATGGAGTAGTAGTAGCTACTAGCTTGTGTGGCTGTCGATGTACCATCATGTGTCAAAAGCATTTGTACTTACAAAATCTTTCAAAAAGGACATGGGTTGTTAGTTAACTTATCGGCCATCACATTCACATATATGCAATTATAATACTAGAGCGCATTTGCTACCAACGACCGAAGGAAGGATTGGTTAACTTTTACTCCTCCGAAAGCCAAGAAAAGGATCGGGGTTGGGAGATGCTGCAAATGATGATTAACGTCATAGCAAAAGTAATTATGAAGCTAATCAACTGGCTGACCACCGATGAACCAACCCTCTTGAGATTGCACGGCTCCGGATGTCAGCGACACGATCCGGGCGGCCCGGCTGGATTGACTAATTCTGCGTTGCCCAAACTTGAGTGTTGTACAAAAGATAGGGAGAAAGATACGAATTAGGTAGCCCAGATTGGCCGTGGCATGGGTGCAGCTAAGCTTTGGTTTCCTACAGGCTACAGCAAGCTAGCAACGGGTATCTGCCACCTTTTCCCGCCGTCGCCATTGATGTGGATCGCCGGCCGGCCAAACTGGCCGACCAAGAGAGTCCTATAAATTGGCCACCCTGCATGCCTCTCATCCCTCACTCACCACCCAAGCAACAACAAGCTAGAAGAAGAGCAAGAGCAACAACAACTCAAACGTTTCGATCGCCCTCGACTTCATCGACGACATGGCATTCGCCGAGGTATGTGACCAGCCATAGCCATGTCTATCTTCTGTTAGGATGAAATCTTGCAAGAATGGTGTACGTTTACGTAGCTCGTGCAATAGTAGCCGTGCAAAATTAGAAATCGGTCGCAAGCTTCCAGCAGTTTCGCCGCGTGAATCTGCCGGACGAAATGTGGTTCCAAGTTATTCAGCATGCATGTTCTGTTCATCTGATCTGCCGCGCGCCCATTGTTTTCCATCTCCATTCTCATCTTCAAAGCCAAGCAACTGGTCGAACAAGCTAAACTAGTTACACTTGTCGTCCGGGCATCGCATGGCTGTCCGATCCCGACAAGAACATGGCATCCAACTGCATCGATCCTAGGATTTCTCCAACCATATCGGCAATTTCCTTTTTATTTTCCTTTCCCAAAAGCCAGCGTGCACGACATGCTTCTGGAAGTTCTCTCGATTTGTGTGTTCCGTTGCGATGAACGTGCGTGCGTGCTTGTATGTATTGCAGGAGGAGGTGGCACTTGCCATGAAGCTAATGGCGGACGGCGGCAAGAACACGGCCAAACAGGCGGCGGACAGCGCTATGAAGATGGTGGATGACGGCGGCAGTGAGGGGGAGGAGGACGCGGCGGACGGCCACGACACGAACCTGCTCTGGTTCGGCGGATCGGCGAAGGCCGAGGGCGACCTGCACGGGTGGGCGCCGGCTGGCTCGAGCACGCTCACCGCTCACAGCGACCCGGCGCCGCCCCCGCTCTCGGCCACCGCGGAGGACGTACCTGGCGAGTGCAAGCGGAAGCCCAGCGGCCGGTACGTCCTAGCCGCGCACCGCGCCGACGAGAAGGACGGGCTCATACGGGAGATCTCGCGCGCGCCGAAGCCAAAGGTCACGTACCGGGTGACCGGATGGGTCTCCGTGGAGGGCGGCCCTGCCGGTGCGGACGGCGGCCACGCGGTGCGCGTGGAGGTCCGCACTGGGGAGGGCTCGGCGGTGGGCGGCGGCGTGGTGCTGGCCGAGGCGGGGAAGTGGGCCGAGATCAAGGGCGCGTTTCGGGTCGACGAGCATCCGCGCCGCGCCGAGGTCTACGTGCACGGCCCACCGGCCGGGGTGGACATCAAGGTCATGGACCTGCACGTGTGCGCCGTGAACAAGGTCGCCAGGCTGAGGCACCTCAGGAAGAAGACGGACAAGGTGCGGAAGCGCGACGTGGTGCTCAAGTTCAAGCCGCGGCAGGCGGACGGCGCAAACGACGACTCGGCGGCGGCGGCGAGCGTGAACGGTGCGTCCATCCGGGTGGTCCAGGTGGACAACGCCGTGCCGATCGGCGCGTGCATCTGCAAGTCGGCGATCCAGAACCCGGCCTTCGTGGACTTCTTCGCCAAGCACTTCGACTGGGCGGTGCTGGAGAACGAGCTCAAGTGGTACTACACGGAGGCCGTGCAGGGCAGGTCAACTACACCGACGCCGACGAGCTCATCGCCTTCTGTGACCGGCACAAGAAGCCTGTGCGCGGGCACTGCATCTTCTGGGCGGTGGAGAACTCGGTGCAGCCGTGGGTGCGCGCCCTCAACCCCGGCCAGCTCAAGGCCGCTGTGGAGGCCCGGATCAAGAGCCTCGTGTCCCACTACAAAGGCCGCTTTCCGTGCTACGAGGTCAACAACGAGATGCTCCACGGCAGCTTCTTCCGGCAGAGGCTTGGCGACGACATCGACGCGCATATGTTCCGGCAGACTGCAGCGATCGACCCGGCGCCGGCGCTGTTCGTGAACGACTACAACGTGGAGAACGCCAACGACCCCAACGCGACGCCGGAGAAGTACGTCGCCCTCATCACCGACCTGCAGAAGCGGGGAGCCTCCGTGGGCGGGATCGGGGTGCAGGGCCACGTGACGCTCCCCGTCGGCGACGTCATCTGCGACGCGCTCGACAAGCTCGCCGCGACGGGGCTGCCCGTCTGGATCACGGAGCTGGACGTGTCGGCCGCGGACGAGGCGCTCCGCGCCGACGATCTGGAGACGGTGCTGCGGGAGGCGTTCGCGCACCCGGCCATTGAGGGGATCATGCTGTGGGGGTTCATGCAGGGCCACATGTGGCGCGACCACGGCCAGCTGGTGAACGCCGACGGCACGCTCAGCGAGGCTGGGAAGAGGTACGTCGGGCTGCGGACGGAGTGGACGTCGCACGCGCGCGGGAAGGTGGACGGCGACGGGAACTTCAAGTTCAGGGGGTTCCACGGCAAATACGTGGTGGAGCTGGCCGCCGGCGCCGGCGGGAAGGTGACGCGCGCCTTCGACGTGCAGAAGGGGGACGCGCCGCTCATGCTGGACATGAACCTCTGAATGACCGACGGGACACAGTTACATGTGTACATGCGTGGGATACAAAATATTTGCTATTGGGATTGGGAGGATTTATATGACGTAGCTAGTTAGAAGAGATGGGATTATGTTTTGCCACTAGGCATGATTTATTCAGAGTGTGTAAAAGGGAATGTAGTATTGTATTTGTTACATATACATGGATTTAGTAAATAAATGACGGATTATCCGTTTTATTTTATGGGAGCGACTAGGTCTTGAGATAAATTTCCATAAAAGTGAATTGTTTTGCTTTGGCGAGGCTCAAGAAAACGCCGCCTTGTATGCTGAACTTTTCGGTTGTGAGCAAGGACAATTTCCTATCAACTATTTGGGTATTCCGATTCATTATCGGAGACTTACAAATGCTGAGTGTAAAAAGGTGGAAGAAAGACTTCAAATACGTTTAAATAGCTGGAAAGACAAACTCTTATCCTGGGTGGAAGATTGGTTCTCATAAACTCGGTACTAACGAACATGGTACTGTATATGATTTTATTCTTCCAATTAACCAAAGAGTCTTTAAACGATTGGATTATTTTCGGTCTAGATTCTTTTGGCAAGGAGATTGTGAGAAGAAAAAATATCGGCTGACTAAGTGGAGTGTGGTTTGCTGCCCTAAAGACCAAGGAGGGCTCGGAGTTCATGACCTTGAGGTCAAGAACAGAACTTTGCTGGGTAAATGGCTATTCAAGCTTCTTTCTGAAGATGGAGTTTGGCAAACCCTCTTTAGGAGAAAGTACGTGGGATCTCAAGCGTATCTCAGGTTCTTTGGAAACCTGGCGATTCACATTCTGGGCAGGCCTTATGGCTACGAAGAAGTTCTTTTTCCCACAAGAATCTTTCTCAATTAGGGATGGATCGGAAATTCGCTTCTGGAGGATAAATGGCTAGGCCAATCCACTCTCTGAGAACAATATTCGGCTCTGTATACTATTGTGCGAAACAAGAGCGGCACGATCGCTAAGGTGTTGGGTACCTCCCCACCAAATGTATCGTTCAGAAAAGTTTACTTGGAACAAGACAAGCATCCTGAAATGCCTTGCTCATCCGATTAGATTCCATCCAATTTTCGGAAGGTCCAGATAAATTTCAATGGAATCTTACGAAAATGGTAAATTCTCGGTTGATTCTATGTATAGAGCATTAATCTTACCCGAAGTACCAGTCGATATTAAGGATAATAACAAAGTTTGGAAGATGAAGATCCCGCTAAAAACTAAGGTGTTTGCGTGGTATCTTCGTCGAGGAGTAATTCTTACAAAAGATAACCTTGCCAAACGCAATTGGCACGGAAGTAAAAAGTGCGTCTTCTGTCAACAGACGAGACTATTACACACTTATTCTTCTGTGTGAGTTCGCCAGTTCTATATGGTCATCCATCCACATAGGTTCTACCTTACATCCCCGCGTACCATTGCAAACATTTTTTGGCAACTGGTTAAACAGTGTGGATCCTAGGTTTAAATTTTTCAGTAGGGTGGGAGCGATTGCCGTTATTTGGTCACTGTGGCTATGTAGAAATGACAAGGTTTTTAACGATAAAAATGTTTCTATTATGCAGGTTATCTATCGGTGTACAATAACGCTACGAGTATGGTCGGCCCTGCAGCGTGTGGAGCATCGGACTTGTTTTTGGAGGTGGCGTTGCGTTTTTAGTTGCGGCCAGGGAGTTATTCTCCCGGCATGGATGGCAACATAGTCTCCGGATCGACCTACCACCATCTTAGACGCTTTACAATTTCTCATTATGATATGTAATTCGCCTTTTTTTTTTCCGAATTGGGTACTCGTGAACTTGTGGCTGTGTGCATCCTAGTTATGCAGAAGTCGGGTGTAATGCTTAAAACTTTTAAGTAATAAAATCCTTTTATCTAAAAAAAGGTCTTACTCGAGTGAGAATTAAGTTAACTCTCACTTAGAAACTCAGATGACTCCATCTAGTTACGTGTGCAACTGAGAATTTTTTAATTGTTACTCACGAATCACTATGCAAATCTAATGGGATTAGAGTTGAGTCAGATCTAACTTAATTCTCACTTGAGTGAAAATCTCAAGTTGCACATTTCGAATACAATGTTTTTTCGTTGCCTATGCATCACCTTGGCTTTTATTGCACCCAGTGCGGACCCAGAAATTTGTCGAAACCTGGGCACGCTACAGTGTAAATATTTTTTTCCCGACAAATGTAGGAAATAGGAGCACATATATGTCCAAAGGCTGCTCTGGGGCGGCACCGGGGCGAAACCCTAGCCTCCAGCGCCGCCGCCCCTCCTCGCACCCTTCCACACTCCCCGCCATCGTCTCGGGCCGCTGCGGCCGGCGGCGGCGGTGAGCTACCAGCGCGTCGGCCCCCACCCCCTGCCCTCGTCCCAAGCACGCATCCATCACTTCCACACTCATATCTTTCTCCCTATCTTTTGTACAACACTCAAGTTTGGGCAACGCATGCAGGATCGTGTCGCTGACATGCGGAGCCGCGTGCAATCTCAAGGGGTAGGTTGATCGGTGGTCAGCCAGTTGATTAGCTTCATAGTTACTTTTGCTATGACGTTAATCATCATTTGCAGCATCGATCAAAAGAATCTCCCAACCCCGGTCGTTTTCTTGGCTTTCGGAGGAGTAAAAGTTAATCAATCCTTCCTTCGGTCGTTGGTACGCCAGTGAGTTCTACTACTATATATTATATTTGCATATCTTTGAATGTGATGGCTCATAAGATAATCAACAACAACAAAATAAGATAATCAACAACAACCTAGGTAGCAGCCGTACGCATGTACCTTTTGAAAGTTTTTGTAAGTACAAATGTGCTTTTAACCCATGATGATGGTACTAGCAGCAGAGCCCTTTAATTTGCTTTGTGATATTTGAACGACGGTTTCACCATGCGTGATGGGCATCTCCACTTTGATCTGCCGTTTACATCGACCAACGAGAAATAGTAAGTCGCAGGTCATGCCGTTAAGCTACGAAAATCGGCAGAGGCATGTCCACCCAGCTTGGACGACTCTCGAGTGATCCGTGACGTCCGTTCTTGAATCTTGACGGCACAAGAAAGCTCCTCATCAGCATGCATGCATGCGTTGCCGGCCCAGGAAATCGAAGACCGTAATGCATGGGCGTCCTTAGTTGCTTCAAAAGCATGGAAACACGTCCACAAATTGTCCACGAGAAATTAGTTAATGCGCCTAACACGGATCATGCAATCTGCAAATCGTAATAACTTCGTATCTTGCTCAATAAATCTTTTCCGTCCAACATCGAACATCTCTACAATATCTAAGCTTCCTAGGATTGGATCTTGTAGGTTGAACCACGTGGCAGTCTCTCATTGGTTCCCGCTAAATACATTGGTGTACATCAGATTAAGGTTAGATAATAATATTTGTTGGTTTAGCTGGACATAAATTTAGCGATGATTTTTTTGACCATCGCAGATGAATCTACGAACCGCTCTTCTATTAAACCATCTCTAATAGCTTACATATTTTAGGGTTTAACTATTTTTTAGGACATTTGAGTCCAAAAAACTTACTCCAACAACCGTAATTGATTTAAATTTTGTCCAAATTATAGAATAATACTATTTGTTGGTTCAGCTAGACAAAATTTAGGGATGAATTTTTTAACTATCGTAGACGAATCTACGAACCGCTCTTCTCTTAAACCATCTCTAATAGCTTCAATATTTTAGGGTTTAACTACTTTTTAGGACATTTGAGACCAAAAAAACTTACTCCAACAGTTGTATTTGATATCAATTTTGTCCAAATTTAATTAGTGCAAAACACCTTGTGCTGCAAAATACAACACTCGGGCTGCTGCTATATGGAAAAGTGCAACGTGGGCACGCCAACTGCTAATTAAAAGTTTCATGTTGCCCTCCCGCCTCTTCTCTGGTGAACGCGCTGCCTCCTCTGCCATCGGTTTGACCTCGAACTGGCCGCTCCATCACAACTCTTACTGATTACGTTGTGAATTCACCAACTTTGCTCGAAGGCACATTAGGGATTCAAGCTTGAGGGTTGTGTTGCTCTAACCCCCCCCCCCCACACACACACACACGTGGCCATCATCGCTTCTTGGTTATCCATAGATTCGGCCGACGAGCCACTCGAGCAGCCCTCCTCTCCTCCTTTCCTCACCGTGCCTCCTCCTTCTCGACAAGCACGCGCACGAGCAGTGCATGCAAGCTCTGCCTCCGGATGCACCTTGACCAACCCTGTGTCGCTAAGACTCCTTTGCCTCCATGCGCGGAGATTAAGAAATTTGAAGTTGTTACTTTTGCATTATATGGTTATGAATCTGTACCTGATCATGTATGTATGATCGACTAATTTTATTCAGACAAGCATGTCATGTATCGATCACCGCGATAGTACCTTTGAGCGCAGCAAAGCGCGCCATCCCCTTCTAGTGTATCTCCATGTCTCAAAAGATGTTTGAATAGAGACTGGCTATGATCTCTCGTATCTTCTCGGAGTGCTTTCCAAATCGATAAACGCCTAGAAGGGCTGCCTGCGTGAGGAACTTCAGGGGGAATCGGGGTGCTTGCAAAATATCTAGTATAAAAGTTACAACTCAAAAGATGTTTGAATAGAGACCGGCTATGATCTCTCGTATCTTCTCGGAGTGTTTTCCATATTGCTATGAGTTGTTTATTGTTTTTATATTTGTGTATTCACCCTCACTTCTAACCTACACCAGTTGACCCTTCACATGATATGAGTTGTGTGAACCTGGGATTATGAAATACACACAGGAACCCGAAAGAACCAATAATGAATAATGCCAATGATTCACGAAGGAACCCCTTGTAGACTCCCTATATACCATGAAGATATACACGCATGCTCTCGAGAAGCCTCTTTAAAGATATTAATTAAACCATACGCTTTAGAGCGGTGTGGTAAGACATGCAAGGATACTAAAAAGATGTGAAGCACACTCACATACATACATTCCAAATTAATCAATGATGTCATGCATTATCTTTTTTTCTAACATGGTGAAAGACGATTAATCATGAGTTTTTAGGTGATATCCGATATGCATGTCTTGAGAAGGAAAGAAAAAATGCCACTTTTCTTTGCAACATATGATCTGAGTTTATGAAAATATTATGTATTAAATTTAGTAGCATTGTTATGCAATTAATTTTGCTAAGTGTAATACATAAATGACGCAATATAAAAAATTATTGCTCAATCAGATTAGCTTACAACAATCTTGCCTAACTTTTCCCAACATTATAAATCCGACTGAAAATCTCATCATTGTGGTATCATATTTCTCTGAATCGGACATGAGAGATATGTCCGGAAACACAATAAAAACATATATATCACATAAATCATTATAGTTTGAAACCAATTGTTATGTCCGGCATAGTTTTCCCTGGCATGGAGATTGAAACATTCTCATTTACAGACGGCTCAAGAGAGATCAAGTAAACCCATGAAGTAAGGTTATTTCTTCTTAATACAAGCAGAAACTCTTTTAAATTTGATGTGTTCACCTTTACACCAATTAGAGGACAGTCATCTTGTTTTGATTAACTTGTTTACAATATAGTAAATTAGATTATGAAGACACTCCAATTTAGAGAATAAATATCATAAAATCTTCTTGCTCTTCATGCGTAACAAACTCTTCATTTTCACATCGATATGTGCGACAATTATCGTGGGGTTATCAAGCGACCATAGGAGACCTTCAAGGACCACACACACGCGCCGTTGGGCACATTACCTGGCCAAATTAGGCCACATACCTTTATAGAGGACACCCCTCTGAATGTTGTCCCTTCTTCATAGGAAACATACTTCATACTTTTTTATTTTTTGTGAAGTTGAGAATTTTTTTGATTATTGCTCCTTTTCCACTATGAGTGGTCAAGCGGTTGCCTAGTGAAAATCAAAATAACCTATAAATGTATAATAAAATATAACTAATATGGATGAAACAAAAAGTAAGAATGACATGTTTGCCGGCTACATTTATGATGCAAAATGTACATACCATAACCGGTTATACACTTATACTCCTCCAAAGCGCAGCAAATGGCTGCTGCGATCCGTGGCTGGGACGGCTTCCATCACGATGTTGGCAACTGGGTACTCCTATCTGGTGACCTCACAACGAGATCTTCATTCCCATAACTAACGCAGGTGTCAACGACGGCCCATTTGTACTACACTACCTTTGCCTCCACAGTGTCTGCAGCACGTGGCGCTCCGCCCTCGCTCCACTCCACGGTAACATTGTCTTCTTAGATGATTTTTATGACTTTTAGCTGGTGGAGTACTTTTGACCTCAGTATTCATCGAATGAATCACAAATATATCACGTGCATGTTATTCTTCGAATGAACCACACATATAGCATGTACCATTTGAATTCTTAAGTCATACGTAGATGAAATACGATTTAATCAAGCCACTGAGTATCTACTTATAAACGAAGCAATCCAATAAGAAAACAGAGCATATAAGTCTATACTTAAGAACTTGCCTGTGGCAAGATGGTTAGGATGGTGGTTGTACCCCCAGCCCACCAGGGTTCAAATTCTAGATTTGACGTTGGTGTTTCTCATTTTGGCGGAATATTCTTCAGTGGGAGGCGACGTTCCCGTCGACAGCGAGGCGCCTGTGGTGACTTCGTCAATCTCAAGACCCGACCGCCGGCTCAGTCTTTCGGAGGTGCTCATAGGGGTAGGGTGTGCGTGCGTGTATTCATAGGGGTGAGTGTGTGCACGTGTATGTGAGCGTCTGCGTTGTATTGTGTTTCGCAAAAAAATAATATATAAGTCTATACCATTTACATTTAGTACATTTTCTATGTAACGAGGAATAGCTCGTTTACTTTATTCATTCATCATCTCCATTAGCGTTAACCAATACAATACCTTAATTACTTTTTCTCGTACAATATATACCCAAATGTCGAAATGTAAAACTATAATTGCTATATGTGGTACAATTCCTTTGCAAGTTTCATTGGGTCAAATTAATGTGTTTGTGTATGTATCGTATCAGTATAAACTATATATACGAGGTTCGTAACCACATTAAGCGTCGTCACACGTTCATATCCAGCACGAGAGGCGTGTCCCCCTTCTCGACGCTGAACGTCTTGTGCATCTTCCCCGTCGCCGTCGCGAGCTGCACGACGTAGGAGCCGTGGTACCCCCTGAATTTGAAGTTCCCGTTGCTGCCGATGTTCCCGCGCGCGTGCGACGTCCATTCCCGCCTCAGATTTATAAACCTGCAGTCAGTCATGTCACAGATCAGAACAAGCCTCAACACATGCCAGAAATGTTTTTTATGTGAGTGTGACAGACCTCTCGCCGGCGTCGTTGATGGTGCCGTCGGAGTTGACGAGGCAGGCGTCCTGGCGCCACATGTGTCCCTGCATGAAGCCCCAGAACACCACCCCCTCCACGGCCGGGTGCGCGTACGCCTCCCGGAGCACCACCTCGTAGTCGTCGGCGCGGAGGTCGACGTCGGTCTCGCACGCGTCGAGCTCGGTGAACCAGATGGGCAGGTCGGTGGTGGCGAGCTTGTCGAGCGCGTCACATATGATCTCGCCGGCCGGGTTAGTCACGTGCCCCTGCAGCCCAATGCCGCCCACGGGCGCGCCCTTCTCCTGCAGCGCGCTGATCTGCGCGATGTACTTCTCCGGCGTGGCGTTGGGGTCATTCCCGCCCTCGACATTATAGTCGTTGACGAACAGCGCGGCGCCGGGGTCGATGCGCGCCGTCTCCTTGAACATGAACGAGTTGATGTCTTCGCCGAGCCGGTCCTGGAAGAAGCTGCCGTGGAGCATCTCGTTGTTGACGTCGTAGTGCGGGAACCTGCCGGCGTAGCGGGTGAGGAGGCTGGTGAGGCGGCCCTGGACCGCCGCCGTGAGCTGGTCATTGTCCAGCGCCTTGACCCACTTCTGCACCATGTTGTCGACGGCCCAGAAGATGCAGTGGCCCCGCACCGGCTTGCCGTAGCGGTCGCAGAAGTCGAGCAGGGCGTCGGTGTCGGCGTAGTTGAGCTGCCCCTGGACGGCCTCCGTGTGGTACCACTTGAGCTCGTTCTCGAACACCGCCCAGTCGAAGTGCTTGGTGAAGAAGTCCACGAAGGATGGGTCCTGGATCACCGCCGGGTTGATGCACGCGCCGAACGCGAAGCTCGTGTCCATCTGCATCACCCGGATCGACGCGCCGGACACCGCCGACGATGCTCCGGCGAAATTCAGCACCACGTCACGCCTTCGCACCTACATGCACGTTCAAGGTCTCTTTGATTCGCGGGACTTTCAAAATGCGGGAATGAGAAAAACATAGAAATACAATGTCATAACATGTTATTTTTCTTGCTGATAAAAACATAGATTGAAAGCACAAGATGTCACAATACATGATGTTTGGTTCCATTGTAGGAAAACATGGAGTGTTTTAAATAAATGTGTGTATGCCATATTTATGGTATAGTAAAGGAAATTTGCATGAGCTTGGTCTTAAAGTAAATATTTCCTATGAAGTTGCATGGAAAATAGACTATCTGAAAAAATCGTATGGATTGAAAAAAAAAACACGCTCTACCAAAACAGAGCATCGATCGTGACTATTATTTTCTAGTAGTTGTAAATCGTTTTCAGTTTAATAGAGTGGTAGATCGCGCGATCGCGAGAGCTCAGCTCACCTTGTCAGTCTTCTTCTTGAGCTTCTTGAACCGGGCCTTCCGGTCGGTGGCGTACACCTGGAGGTCCATCACCTTGACGTCGACGCCGGCGGGCGCGCCCTGGACGTGCACCGCGGCGCCACCGGACGGCAGGCTCCCTTGAGCCGGAACACGCCCTTGATCTCCGTCCACTTCCCCTCCTCCGCGCACACCACGCCGCCCTCGACCACCATGCACTCCTCTTCTGTACCTTCCTTTCCGTCCAAGCGAATGTTGACGCGCACCACCTGTTCGCCACCCACCTCGGCATCTCCGGCGCCGAGGCTGATCCATCCGGCCACCCGGTACGTGATGCGCGGCCTGAGCTTGCCGCCGGGGATGGCCTGCCGCAGGCCGTCCTCCTCGCATGCGCGGCCCGCCGCGCGGATGTACCGGCCGCTCGGCCGGTAGTCGTCGGCCACGTCGTTGATGGTCTCGGTTGGGACATTGGCTGGATCCTCCTCGTGCGCCGACAGCTTGGTGCACTCGCCCAGCGGCGCCCACCCGGCGAGCCCGTCCTCCAGCGCGCTGTTCTTGAGCAGGTTCTCGTCGAACACACGCCGTGCGCGCAAGAACAAGCCATGGTGCTGTGACGAGACGAGGCAGGGGATCAGTGAGGTGGAGTGAAAGGGAGGGATGGTCGGAGTTGGTCGCCGTGGGTTCACTGGCTGTGCGGTGAGATCGAGGACGGACCACGGCGGCCGGAGGTATATAAAGGCGGGAGGGTCGGCGGTCGAGATCACGGCGAAATAGCTCGAGAGCGCGCGCACCGGGAAATATGGTGCAAGGTCGAAGCAACCACCAGTCCACCACAGGTCCAGAGCGCGCACACTGCATCTTTTCCTCTCTGTCTTGCTCTGCTTTTGAGTAACAGTAAAGCTTGAGCAAGGCCTGCAGGTGGGCCCACTTACCACAGATCGGCAGCCACTGACGTGTGCGGTCGGGCCCGCATGTCAGAGGCCTGAACGGTCGGCTGTTGGATCTGATAGGCCGTGTTGTTTCCGGTAAGCATGATGATTACCGGCACCAGAAGCATCGGTCAATGGTTGATATGGGTCCGTGCTTTTCTTGGCTTTGGGAAGAGACAATGGAAAGCTACTAGAGGCTTTGATCGATCTTGCTAGCTTTGGTTAGTCTCTGGTGGGGATAGCTAAGGTACGTCAGGTCGGATCATGAACCAATCGGGGTTAGATTCTACACTAACTTTTCATCATGTCCTTTGATATCTTACCTCTTCATCTGAATGGCTACTGATCTGATTCTGAGACTAAAACGGCTTAATTTAGTAGTTGATGTACCGGTGTTGTCTCCAATCCAAAATGTGTGTCCTCTTAGAATATTATTAGCCAACATTTCGACTAAAACAGGCTCCCAATTTCATTTAAGAAATCGAGGATGTCTTTTTCACAAAATTATAGATTTGAACCTTTCTGCAAGAAAACATGCAAAGTAGTTGTTTCTCAATTGTCCGAAAAAAGAAAGATAATGTTGAAAACGAAATTGGATAGTCTCATCCAAAACATGAAACCGATATATTTCTCGAACAACCGGCCGGAGAGGGCCGTCTGTCCTCTCGCTCCCTGCCGTTGAGCGCTGATCCTGCAATCGGCCAACTATGACGGGGAGTATGGTACCTCAACCACATGTAAATGATAGGAGGCCACCGAGAACGCCCCACGCTAGCGTTAAAAGTGTGTCGAACAAGATCTCTTGCTCGACGCCCTCGATATGCGTCATCATAATCGAGACTGAGACGATCAAGGTTTTCACCCGGAACCCTGGGAGGGAAGAGTGACCACAACAGTGCCCTAAATAAGGTCACGCCACCCGCAAGCATCTCCACCGTTGGCACCGGAGTGTTGAGCTTGCGCCCGAAAAAAATTCGCACCATATCTCGGTACCTCGGACCGCCCGCTACCACCAAGCCGAGTCTCCAGAACACGATCTGGTGGCTGCGCCTAGCGAAAATCTGGCACCCTAACCGTGCAGCGCAGCCATGGAAGAGCACAACCACCCGCCAAGCTAGGACAAGCCATCGAAGCCACAGCCAGCCTAGGCTCCACCGACCCATATCGGGCCTGGAAGGACCCAAATCTGGGCCAACAGTCGCTGCCGCTTTAGCCTGGCTTACCCTGCAGCACCGTCCCCAAGCCACGCCGTCATGGCGCCGAGACCACATCGTTAGCACACCGCCTTGCGGGGGAGCGACACAGGACAGAGATAGGAATGTGCTTTTCTTGAAACTGGTATCTTCAGCATGTAAACATTGAAAATCTTAGATAGTCAACTTAAATCGATATAAGTGAAAATCTCAGACGACTTAGATTCAGTGAAACCGTTACTTTACTTTTATGTTTTAAAAAAGGCTTATATTCTCGATCACAGAAATGTACGGGGCGGTGGAACTTTTTCTGGGATGAATCATTTAACAACTAGTATATGTAGTGTACTATATTACCATTCTGTCCGAACGTTGGACTTGTGCCTGCGTACGTACGTTTAGGAACGGCGGCGGAATCGACCGACGGGACTGCGACGCCTCCAACTTGCCGCCGCCCCACCACCGCCACATGATCGACGGCGACGATAATGCATGGACCATCGTTTAGGCGTAGCGGATGGAATTACCAAAGCTTCAAGACACGAACTCCGGCCGGCTAAACGTGGGGTTTGGTGACACAATCTGTGGCTGTAAATGGATGCCAATCTAGAGCCAGTCCAGTAGGCGCACTAACTGGCTAGCTGGTATGTGTGAAAATGGATCGACCGTTCTCGAATCTGCGATCTCGCCTACGCAAGCGGCGATACGCGCCTACGCATGCATGGGATTTCATTCCGCGGTTGTCAAGGAGGAAGAACAGGATTGAAGCTTGCTGGAATCAGTGGAATGAGATTCATGGAAACGGCGTGCTCTTCAACATCCCCCTCCCGAATTCGCGTGGCGGCGGATCTGGATTGACTTTGAAGCCGACGATGTTGATGGACGGCGATGCAGCAGCTGGAGCTGGGTGGAGGCTTCTCGGAGTTCGAGGTCCGGCGACTTCCCGTCCGCTAGGGGACGTCTTCTGCTCCAAGGCTTGAAGGAAGAGCAGCGGCGGCGCGTCACCGGCACATCCTGCTCCACGCCGGCGTCATCGAGTTGCAGAAGGACTGGTTTGTAATTTTTATCTTTGTTGGGTGCCTGTCTGTAATGTCCGTCCTTTGATGTTGTCAATGGTTTCCTCGCAAAAAAAAAAAGAATCTTGTCAGAGGTCACGTACTCACGTTTGTTCAGAGAGAGAGAGAGTAGGCAAGTCAACCAAACGTCACTCGTAAGTTACGCCTGCCATTTGCATGAGGCACCGGACAAAGTCAATCTGGCGATTTTTTTAAAAAAAGAAGACAAAGTGAATCTGGGCTCAAAACCAGGGCCGGGCGACACCTGCGGAACCTGCGTTATGATGTGGTCTGGATGGGGCGTTCTTAGCGAGCGCGTGTACCAGCCGGCCCATTCAATTGCACCGCGTGTGCCGGCCCATTTTATGCTGTAGGATTGCACCAGGTCGTACATACAATGCACCAACGGCCCATTTTAAAAATAGTTCAGATTTTGAAAATTTAAACTTTTAAAAATTTAGTGATTTTAAAAAGTTCGGATTAAAAAAACTAAGGACAAAAAAATTTAAAACACGCATTATTCTGGAGAACAGAAAAACCACCCCACATGTGGGCCGGCCCATGTGGGGGAATCGTGCGCACCAACTGATCCTAGCCTCGTTTGGGGCCTGAGGCAGGCCTACTTTACTGGGCAACATCGATTGCAGTCCAGTACAACATTTTTTTTAGAGGATGCTGTCCAGTACAACGGCAAATCCTAGTTGCCGCGTACCGCGGGACGCATTAGCTCCCGCATACCCTCTGGCGCAGATGGGCCTGGCGCATTACTACACGCTGCGGTCGGAGCGACCGGAAAGGAAGAAGACGGGGGCGAGGGGAGGCAGTGCGGCTGAAGAAGAGCGAGACGGAGAAGAGTGCCGGAGAGGGAGGCAAACCCCGTCGCCGGCCAGGCGAGAAATGGACCTCACCATAGCCGGCGACGTCGCGGCTCGCCGAGGCGGCGCATGTGGAGGTGAGGTAGAAACTTAACGAGGGGGGTGCAGGTGCGGGAGCAGCTTGCCGGCGAGAAAGCTTCTCTTAGGGTTTGGGGGTGTTGGGTGGGGGGATTAGAGGGAGGCCGGAGTGGCGGCGGACCATCATCTCCTTAGCTTTCCAAAATGACAGCAGCACCTTCCACGGTCGCAGTAGCTGTTGTCGAAGCTGTAACCAAGCCACTCGCAGTTAAGCCTGCACAGGTTAACGTTGTTTGGGGTTGGGTTGTTGCACGACGCAAAATCTCCACACAGAACTTCCCATCCGGTTTGTACCTACGCAAAACAAAAGCAGAGCATCCATACTGAGCATTAACAGCATGACTTACTCGAGATTGTTTGAAAACGATGCCGTTCAAATATATATATTATACTACTCAGATACATCCACTTTTGGGCAAATGGATGACAAGTAATTTGGAACGGAGGGAGTACAACACTTCCCAACAGAGGAAAAAAACGAGTGTACCTTTGCTTTCCCCAACTGCATCACATGGCACTGAAGTGGTAGACATCAAGAGAATCATCAAACAGAGGATCCTTGTGTTGTTCCGGATAAGTGCCATGAGGAGTGGTTTCCTATTACTTCTTTTCTCAGGGTTGTCCGTTTTGAAATCAAAATCTTAAAAGATCATGTATTATGTTTTACATTAATGTTTTTGTTTGTTTCTATATACCGAGTACACATGGCTGGAGTTACTCGAGACTGTTTGAAAACCAAGGCGTGCAAAATAATTATACAACAATTTCCAATATATAAACAAATGAATGTACCTTTGTTTTCCTCAGATGCATCACATGGCAATGAAGTGGTAGACAACAGGAGAACCACCAAACCGAGAACCCATGTGTTGTGCTTGATAAGTGCCATGAAGAGTGGTTTCCTATTACTTTTTTCTGATGTAGGTATATATGTTTCTTATGATTGATATTTTTCATGATATGTACTTATGGTGGTATTATATAGATGCATGGTAAAATCTTGGAGGATTGTCCATTTTGAAAACAAAATCTTGAAAGATCCCGTATTATCTTCTACATTAATGTTTTTTGTCATTTCTTTATGTATATTGAATTAATGCCCACCAGTATTAATATAAGAGTTAGACTACACAAGAAAGATATATCGTTTGTACAACCTAGTTGTTAAATGCACCATATTGGAGATATTAGTTACTCCCTCTGTTACAAATTAAGTCCATTCATATCGCTCACTGAAATTAGTAATCTTTGAAACATGTCATTTAGATTTGTAAAAAAGATATAGTGGTCTGAAATTCGATGCCAAATAGGGCAGCGCCCCTTACAAGGGCGCTACCCTCAAGATGGTAGCTCCCTAGTCTAGAGCTTTACCCTATGTGACTTAGGTTTTTCGCGACGACTTTAGGTCCAGCGGTGTTATGTTGGCAGAGTCATAGCGCCCTAGTAAAGGGTGCTACCTTGTGGAGGGTAGCGCCCCACGGTAGGGCGCTACCAAAAAGAGTTAGATTCGAAATTATTTTCGTAATAGGTTCATTTTATGCTAAAGTTTCGTTAGAAGATCAATTTTGTCGTTTTTCACCTTTTTCTTCAACTCAGCCACACCTAAATAAGTTTTAGGTCTAGGCTCGCTAGTCGCAACTGAGTACAGTACTACGTACATCCATTGATGCATCATGCATGCGTGCTCCTAAAATACAGGATATCATTTTTTTTAAAGAAAAATACTCCTTGCATGATTTTTGTGCATGTACAGCTGCTTGGTAGACACTGAACACAACTGAACACAGTAGCGGCGGCTAAGACAATAAATTACATCTCCATCAATCTCTCTCTGGCCGACTCGATCAACCCGTAATACATGGGCCGGGACGCCGCGACGAAATTTGCAAACTGTATAATACATACTCTATAGCACTGTTTCACACTGTAACCAAAATGATAAGATATTAAGAACTACACGTCATTTGCCATGCATCGCAGTAGTCACCATTACTGGTTGCCTATTTGTAGGAGCTGAAGTGGCAGCCGACAGTTCAGCCTTGTGTAACAGCACGCAAGGAGAAGAAGGCCAAACTTGTGAGTTCACCCAAAGGACAAACCTTCAAATTTGTGGACTGAAGAGGCAAAACATGCAAGTTTGTGCATGAAAAAATACAACCTTGCAAGTTAGTGTAGGGAAGACAAAAATTTGAGTCCACAGATGAGAGACAAATATGTGAGTATGTGTATTGCTGGTTTGAGCATGCAAGATGAGTTCTCCCGTGGATTACTGAAACACCGCGTCAAGAGCTCGGGATGGCAACGCGTCTAGAGCTGAAGCGGTGGTGCGTTTCAGATGTCACAAGAATAAAGTATGCATGACCCTCTCGCAGCTATATAAGGGACAATCTAAGAACATTTTCGAGCATCAGGTGCAGACGTTGTAAGTTTGTGAGAGAGAGGGGCTCGTGCCTTGTAGTACTACTAGCTAGTTTTTCCTTCCCACTATGTACATATTGTATTCCTTATTTAATCTCTTGTTTGCATTGATATAAGGTAATTTAGTCTCGTGCTTATGTGTTCGGGGAAGCCATATGTAAGTATGGTTATTTTAATAAAGTGATTTTTTTTTACAATTTCAGTCTAGTTCTACGATTGTGTGTTCTTACGCTAGGTACTATACGAGAAACCTTTACGTGTAGTTCTTATTTAATCGCCGTGCGCCGAACTGAATTTGCACGCACGTACTCTCTTTTAGTTGTTTAGCACTGTTTGACACTGTGACTTAGCTGTTGGCCCATAGCGTTGCTTGCTCCGCTATGCACATATGCTTGTTCCCTGAGCCAAAATGATGAGAAGTCAAGTTCTACATGCGTGCATTTGCCATGCATCGCATTAGTCATCTTTACTTGTTGCCTATTTGTAGAAACAAAATGGCAGCCGATCGACAGTTCAGCCTTGGGTAAACAAGTGGGTAACAACTAACAACATGCAGACATACATATATGTAAGTTTATACCTTTTTCCTCTTCTAAAGCACACCAAAAAGAATATCATATGGTCGAGTTATGTAAGTTTATACCTTTTTCCTCTTCAGAAGGACCCCGAAAAGAATGCCATCCCGGCACCTCCACGGCTGCTGCCGACCGGCCGTCGGCTAGTCACTGCACACATCGCTGCCAGTCAAGCTGGCGGCTATGACGATTGATTGGTCTAATTAATAGAAGCAGTGACGACCCAAACAGAACTGAATACGGAGTATAATTTAAGCAAGCAACGAACGTAAGAGGCAAGGAGAAGATTGCCGTTTCAAGGCTAGAAGATGACCACGCATTTTTTTATATTATCATTTTGTTAGACAATGGGTTACTTGAATAAAACTATAGCTGTGTATATCAGAGGATATAGATGACGACAAAATTGGCACTTCTCTTAGAAAATAATATGACTGGCCTGATGACCTTCATTTGTCCCCGAAATTGCAGGATTAGGCCCTCTCTCATTCCTTTTGAACTTTCATGACCATTTGTCTGTTTGACAGTACTATAATTTTTAGGATTAATAATGCCATGGGCTATCCACGGTTTTTGGAGAACTCTTCAATTTTAGTCCTGTGGTTATTCCATTGGCTTTCGGCAATATGTCCAGCACTGCAATATATATTATTACCTATATCATTGCAAGTGCGTCAAAAGTGCCATGACCCTGGCGCAACAAGTAGCACATGTAATATTGTCTTGGTTTTATTTACGGTTTGATTCTTAGTCGACTCTCAGACCGTTGAACTGCATTATGATTTGTGCTAGCCATGAGTTGCAATATGGGATGTAACTGGAATTTTCCTAGTTGCACATGGGGTTCCAATGGAGATTTTACTACTTGTACATGGATGCAACTGACAAAATGACCGTGGTTGTTGGATTGCTTCGTATGTGGGCCAGTCATGAGTGTTGCAAATAAGAAAACGCGCCGGACCATTGGATTGGTTCCATGATTCGGTCATGAGTTGCAACTGAGATGTGGTAACATCACCTGCTCGGAACTAAGTTAATTTTCAGTCAACTGAGAATTACTCATTATCATCTTTTTTTCAAACCTAAAAGTATGAAAAAATAACAAAAACAGTCAAGTAAAAGGGAGTAACTGAGAAAACCCAATGAAAGAAACCCGATTGCCGTAAGAGTGAAGCTTCCAGGGCGTGACACGATGCCGCCTGCAGAACTGCCCTCCGCCGTCGTCCCCAGCAAAAAAATGAGAGTTAACAGTGGCAACAAACTCCTATAAAAAGGGCATGTACCACTGCGTTCAGGATTCAAGCCTCTAGTCAACAAGAACTAACTCAGTGCAAGTGTCCATTGCTTCCTCTATCCCGCAAGAGCAACACCTGCTCTGCCTTTGCTCTGCTTCAGTCCTCCGCCGGCAATGGCGGCAGCGCAGCACCACGGCGGCCAGTACGGGCGGCTGTTCCGGGAGGAGACGGGCTGGTACAACGAGATGCTCCTCAGCGTGGTCATGCCGGGCGACTGGTGGCGCGGGCTGCCGCACCTGGCGCAGTCGTGGCTGCGCAACTGCGTCGGCGTCTACCTCATGTACTTCAGCATCGGCTTCCTATGGTGCTTCGTCATCTACTACTGGAAGCGGCACGCCTACGTCCCCAAAGGTCGTCGTCCATCCCTGCCCTTCGTGCACTTGAATTATTCTCTGGGAATTTGATTACTGTTCTTCGCCTTCATGTTCTTGGCAAGATCACAATTCAAGTTAGTTGGAAAGACACTGTAGAGTAAGTTAGCACGTTATTCGTTCCTGGGGCGTTTTCCATGCTACATCATGGTTTAATTGACTATACTTAGGATACTTACGCCGGCTTCTAAGGCCATCTACTCTGTTAACAAGTTAACAAACGTGGTCTTCTCTGTTGTAATCTAGCTAGTGAATATAGACATATTTCCTCTGGGACCAGGAAGGTTTTGGTTTCCTTGGTTATGCAAGGAAACTGGAATTGAAGCTTTTTAGCTGAATTCTCTGAAAACTCAATTCCATTTTTTTTTGCATGATACTATTATCTGTGCAAACAAAGTTCTTAGTCTGGTTGTTTGTCCATCATCATTGTTGTCTGTTTTTCAAATGATGCTATTCAGTGTGACGTAGTGTGGAAGTGATAATGGTTTAAATTGTCATCTGAACATTTCCACTGCCGGCATCGTTTCGGTTGTAGGATATTTATGGGAACCAAACTCATGTGGTCAATCCTCATAGTTTTTTTAATGTTTTCTATAATTTACAATATTTGCCTCTTTATTCACATGTTTCTCACTCTTACGCTCCGAATTGCTTGCAGCTAGTCCAATATATATCAATAGGATTTATTATTGCATCCCTCCACAAATATATGTCGCCTTTTACCTTGCAGAAACTTGACAATGATTGTTATCCTAATGTGCTAGCTAAAATTGTATGCTGTTAATCTATTTTTGCAAGATGAATTATTCCATACAGCGAGTCTTTATACTTTTATGTCTAGGTTTCCTATGGGGATTTCTAGAACTGTGTTATCTAGATAATATTTGAAAAGACTTTATAGAAGATGGTGCTGAAACCTTGAAGCACTTGATGCAGAGTCTATTCCTACAGTAGAAGCTATGAAGAAGCAAATAACTGTTGCATCGATGTCCATACCTTTTCAGTCTGTTCTTCCAACTATATACGAGTACATGATTGAGAGTGGATGGACACAGTGTTTCTTTCATATCAGCGATATTGGTTGGCCAATGTATCTTGTCTATCTGGCTGTATATCTCACCTTTGTGGAATGTGGAATGTACTGGATGCACAGAGAGTTGCATCACATAAAGCCATTATACAAGCACCTCCATGCAACCCACCACATTTACAACAAGGAAAATACCCTATCACCATTTGCGGGTAAGTTCATGCTGGCTCGTTGAGTCTTGCATATTTGATTTTTTTCTTTTATCGTGCTAGATAAGGATGCCCACGCAAAGTCTATATTAATGTGCTTCTCTCCATCAGGTGAAGTGCTAGATTGTTTTCTACTGCTGACAGTTGTTCTTATCATAGTTGTGCAATAGTATACTGAATCAAGACAATTAACATAGTACACATAAACCGATATTTACTATCAATGAATGCCAACAAAGGTTAGATCTTTCAAAAAAAAATGTTTTGGATGTCCATTTGAAAATATAATTAGGACGTAATACTTCTTTGGTTACGACAATTGGCTTGTCATCCAACTACATATCCAACTTATGCCATTTGTTCCTTGTAGGACTGGCATCCCATCCGGTGGATGGGATTCTACTAGCCATGCCGCATGTGGTTGCTCCCTTCCTTTTCCCAACGCACTTCAGGACTAACATTGCTCTCCTTTTCTTGGAGGCTATGTGGACAGCTAATATCCATGACTGCATTCACGGAAAGATTTGGCCAGTGATGGGTGCTGGTTATCACACTATTCACCATACAACTTACCGGCACAACTATGGTCACTACACTATTTGGATGGACTCGTTGTTTGGCACACTTTGCGAGCCAGAAAATATTTTCAAGGAGGATTAAGTTGTTCAACCCCCTTGGTTCCTTTAATCTCTATAGTGTTGTGAAGTGCAGTAGAGTTTTAGCTTATATGTTTATTCCACTCAAAGTTTTTTGTTGTGTTATGTGGTGTTTTAGTTTACTGGTTGGAGATAATATGGTTCTTTTTTTAGCTTTGTTCAGGTGAGATGCATGATGTAAAAATCAAGAGATATGTTGGGAACTTGTGTCACTGGAGTTTTGTATCAGTTTGTAGCACCATGATGTATTATTATCCACGTGATATAATTTTTTTCTCTTCCAATATTCGAAGAAATAGGCTTTCGCCCCGCTATATAAATATAGCAACCACACGATACAACTTCAAGTCCACTGCTGGGGCAAAATAGCACAGTCACACCCAAAAGAAAAGAAAGAAAAAAAGAAGAGAAAACAAGGCCGACATCGGCGGATCAACGAAAACGAAAACGACTCGCAACCGCTGCGTTCTCTTCCAATATTAGGTCATGTAGTTTGCCACATCCAAAAAGTTGATTGGGACTGGATAAGGTCACTCCTCTAGGTTTTTCACCTTTTTTTGTATGTTAGATGAAGCCACGGACTACAAGAATCACACGTACAATTCAGTGGTGGCATTGCCACAATAATATTAACAAGAGTTGGGCGAGCCTTGTTAAGTATCAAGCAGTGTCAAGGTGGGTTCAGAGGCTGGAGCTACATTCACACCGGTGGCATCAGTGGCAAGCCCCGCTCACAGTCTTCACTGCATGACGGCTTGTGGCGGTGAGTGATGGCAGCTACAAGTGGGAGTCTGGGAGCGCCACAGCGCAGAGAAGGGAGGATATCAGCATAAAGTCGTTCCAACCGGAAAATAAAAGTCCCAATATTATTCTCCTCGCTTCTAAACCAAGAGGAGAATGACATTGGTACTTCTATTTTTTTTTGGTGGACCAACTTTGTGCCGGCCAACTAGCAACGGGGCTGCGGCCCAGTGGCAAGGTTCATCTGACTTGGGAGAAAACAAATGTGCGTGAGAGAAAGTATCCCACGGTTCTCAAAAGATAAAAATAAATAAAAAGTGTCCCGATGTAAAGAAGAAAAAGGAGTATACGAAATGGACAAAGAGACATGCCATCCGAGTTGAAATTTTCTATGGCTGGGTTCTTGGAAATTTACTAACTAGGACATTTAGTGTGAGCTAGGCGTTGCGGATTTATCACAGCATGCCTCTATTTTGGAGTAAGAGTGACAATCGGGTAGGGCAACCTCAGTCAGACCCATGCCTGTTTTTATAATAAGGTTCAACATTTTCCCAGAGTCCTACCCCCCAGAACCCTAACCATGGGTATATGGCGTATCCATGCCCGGACACGAAGGGCCAATCAGGTACTCGTCGACCTGCTACATTTATAACTTTTCCTGTGCCCGCTTCCTCACTTGCTTGGGATTTGAAACGCTGGAATAAGGAAAACATAGGAACCCACATATTTGCTTGAGTCAAACAGAGTATTGTAAAACACGTAAAAACTACATAAATGATGGTTTTCATGAAACACAAGAAGAAAACATGGAAATTGTGTTGACTCTAGGCACGTGAGCCTAAGAAAAAGGTTCGAGTGGATGTTCAAAGTTCTATTAAAAAAATGTGTAATAGAAATCTAATTCATAAGAATTTAGATAGCATCATGTCGAATCCAAACTCAATCTATAGAAGAAAAAAATCCCAATGATTGAAATTCTACAAAAATCTTACGGGACTCCAACAATCTAAAAGAGGCCCCTTAGTTTTTTTTTTTTTTTTGAGATTTTACACGACTTTATTACACCACAGATAGAATGTTTACAGGAATTCCCAAATCAACTGGGGGAGAAGAAAACCATACATGTCTGCCTAGAGATAAGGTGGTAGCTGCTCGGGCAAGTCTGTGCGCCTCCCCATTTGATTCCCGGCGTTCGTGGATAATGCTAGCTTCATGGAAGCTCCTCAGATTATGTTTTATCTCCCTCAAGATCATGCAGTTTGGGCCACTGCCAACGCCAGTTTTTAACTCCTTAACCACGTTTAAGCAGTCCGAAGCAATCAGAATATTGCTCATGTGTAGATCAGTGGCCAAGGCTAGTGCTTCAGAGCAAGCTTGAGCTTCTAGAATCTCCGATCAGTCACCCCATCGACTACCACAACCGATGCCGCCATGAAGACACCATTGCTGTCTCTGCACACCACGCCCACTGCCCCGAGTTGCTGCGAACGGGCAACAGCTCCATCAACATTAAGCTTGTTAACACCAGCAGGTGGAGGTTTCCATGCTTCACTCATCACAGTACTAGCCCTGGGGATTACGATCGAGCTCGGCTTCTGGTTCTGAATATCAAGATCTGACAAGTATCGCTTGATGAACATATCTGTTGACAGCGGCGACTGTTGTTCCTCCTCATGGATCAGCTTCCGACGAGCCCACCATATCGCCCATAGTGTTGTCAGCACCTCGATGAAACGATCTTGCGTGAGGGTGGAACTCAAGGTGAATAACCAGAGACGCGGATCCATCGTTTCATCCCCAAAGACTGGGGTCATCAGATCATCCTCCTTCATTGCCCAGACCGCTCGAGCCATATTGCACTCCAACAAAGCATGACGCCAGGAATCCACAGCTGAACCACATACTGAACAGGCAGGTGTAGTCGCCATCTTCCTGTGAGCCCTTACTTCCCCCGTTGGGATAGAGGCTCGAGCAAGCCTCCACGCAAAGATTCGCAGTTTCGAAGGCACCTTAATCTTCCATAATTTCTTCCATCCTTTCTCCACCTCCTCCGTGTTTGAAGGTTCCGAGCGCCCCTTCAGGTAGTTCACCCGTCTCCTTCTTGTTTCCATGATCATTTTGTATGCAGAACTAACAGTGAACAGGCCCCGCTTATTATAATGCCATGCCCAAAAGTCCGGCAGCCTACGGATGCTGATCGAATCTGCTTCACCGCCTCCACATCCATCGGCAGAAGATGCGTCTGGAGCTTGGACACATCCCATGTTCTTGTAGCTGCACAAATAAAATCTGAAACTCGAATTGGTGGGCTAGTGGTTCGGCAAGCAAGGGGCCGAAGCTTGAAATCCCTCGGAATCCAATTTTCTAGCCACGCATCAGTACCATGACCATCTCCGATCCGTTTAATGAGTCCCAACTTCAAAATATCTCGGCCTTCACATAAGGATCTCCAAATCTGAGATGGACGAGACCCCAAAGGAGCAGACAGAACATCAGAATTTGGAAAATAAACAGCCTTGAGAAATCTGGCACTCAAGGACTCCGGGTCCATCAAAATTCTCCAAACTTGACGAGCTAGAAGTGCCAAGTTAAAAACCTCAATATCCCTAAATCCCATACCACCCCTGTACTTGGGCATTGTCATAGTCTCCCAAGACACCCATGCCACTTTCCTCTCACCATGTTTGCTGCCCCACCAAAACTTACGCACCATTGCCGTTATATGCTCGCATAAACCCCTAGGAAGTTTAAACAAGGCCATCGAATAAGTGGGTATAGCCTGTAAAACAGATTTGATAAGAATTTCTTTACCTCCTCCTGAAAGAGCTTTCTCCATCCATCCTTGTACCCGTTTCCAGATTCTATCTTTCAGATATGCAAAAGCCCCATTCTTTGATCTGCCCACATCAGTTGGTAACCCAAGATATTTGTCCGAGAGCGCTTCAGTTTGCACCTCCAGGATATTCTTGATATTGCCTCTCACCGCCTCGTGACACCCTTTCCCAAAGAAAAGGGATGACTTATCATTATTTATTCTCTGACCCGAGGCATTACAATAGACAACAAGGATCTCCTTCATCCTCAAAGCGTCCGCAGAGGTAGCTTTGCTAAACAAAATGCAGTCGTCAGCAAAGAGTAGATGGTTAATTTTCGGAGCTGTTTCTGCAACCTGAATGCCCTCCATCTCATTATTCCTCATTGCATTCTTCAAAAGGCAAGATAAACCCTCAGCTGCCAGCAAGAAAAGGAACGGGGAGATCGGATCCCCTTGTCGGATGCCTCTAGTTGGTTTGAACTCCTCAGTTTTACCACCATTGAACAAGATCGAGAAAGTGACAGATCTCACCCCTCTCATTATCGTTTCAACAAAACGTGGTGCAAAGCCCAACTTCTTCATTATTGCCTCCAGATAATCCCACTCAACCCTATCGTATGCCTTCCGCATATCCAATTTCAGAGCACAGAATGAGTTCTTCTTGCTCTTCTTGGATTTCATGAAATGTAAACATTCATAAGCAGTGATCACATTGTCAGTAATGAGACGACCTGGTACGAAAGCTGACTGCTCCTCGGATATAATCGCCGGAAGAAGTTTCTTTAGCCGATTTGCAAGTACCTTGGATGCAATTTTATACACCACATTGCACAAGCTGATCGGTCTGAACTGGGAGAGAGATGTGGGGTTTTGAATCTTGGGAATAAGAACAATGAACGTTTTGTTAATCTCCTCCTGTGAATCTTCTCCGTTGAGGATCCTCGTCACAATCTTCGTGATCTCCTCACTACACAAGTTCCAATGCTTCTGAAAGAAATGGGCCGGGAAACCATCCGGACCCGGGGCCTTGGTGGGGAACATCTGGAACAGCGCCTCTTTGATCTCCTCTGGGCTATAACTCTCAGACAGAGATGCATTCATCTCATTTGTAACCTTCCTTGGTACATGTGACAGCACCTCCTCAATGCCAATAGTGCCCTCTGCCTTATATAAATCTTCATAAAAGGCAGTTCTTGGGCCAATGGCTGCGTTCTTGGGCCTTGAAATTCTTGGATGAGACATAGAAGCAGCAAACTCGTACTGGGCTAGTACCATACATTCTCAGAATAGAAAAATAAAACTACTAGCGTACGTGGCCTGTTCCTTTTTATGTTACATTTTCCAGTGGGAAGGATAGAATCTAAAATCGGGGCAGCGGATGCTGCTAGGAGCCTAAAATTAGCTAATTCGATTGGGGCGAAGTGAATTTTGGGAGCGTTAGAGTTAGAACTAATCCCTAGTCCCGTTTTATCTGCCGCGGACGAATAACCATGATATTCATTCTGATTTGTATGACGCGAATGAACCCTATTTGGTACACACGCAAAGTGAAATTACATGCTATTATCATGGACAGTAAGGTCAACATATCATTTCCATCATCTTCCCCAATCTCTTTCTCTTAACCGGTTTGACCATAAAATTATCCTGATGTGATAACTCGTCAAAACACAAACGTCCCGGAGAGGATGTCGTTAGGGTCTGCGACGGCAGGCTTAGCGCAAGCGACATGTTCTCCGCCGGTATCCTAGCCACCAGTGATGGTCTCAACATGCACAAATATTAGTTCAAGACACACCTGCCAAGCATCGCGTCGGGGATCCTCCTAGGAATGCCCGCCTCGAGACGGACATCCGGAGTCCACGGCCACGGGGGGCAAGGGCAGCACGTGCTCCAGGGAAGGCGTCAACGTCTTTGCGAGAGGAAATCTCGAGACGTCGAGGATGCTGATCGGCCTGAACCTGAGTGCGACAACTACTATGCAAAGGCGGGGGTTTGCCACCGGCCTCGAGAGTCGGGCGGGTGTTGTGCCGACCTCTAGGAGGGAATTAAGCACGACGAGGGAGCCATGGTTAGCGCCGTCATCCAATAGAGTGGAGGCGACAGTGAAGATGGCCTAGACGACCTCGCTGAGGACGAGGCCATGGCCGACCGACAGCACTGGTGGACATGCTGGCTTTGACGTCCGAGCGTGTGGCCACATTCACTTTGACCTGTGGGTCAACAAGCGCGGTGTCGCCGTGGTGTACCTGCGGCAATAGTGTTATCTCAGCCAGGTGTACGCCGCCATGCCCATCCCAACCGCCATTGGCATGCATGGGGACTGGCAATAGGACGAAGCCCGTGGGCTCGTCCTCGGCCAGGTCATCGAGGCTAACTTCATCGCCGCCTCCATGCATCCTCGGCAGGCGTGAGGTGCTCTACTCGGGCGGCTCGACGTCGGAGGGAACAGAGCCAATGATTTGAGAGAGAAATTGACTAGGGAGAGACTAGGTGGGAGGGGCATATGAGACGCGGACCAATTTAGTTAGCGAGAGTACCAAATTATCCTGTTTGTTTTTTGCCGTGGAAAACACATTGTGGGGTTGGAATAGACCAAAATTCACATGGTAAGAGTGTCCACTTTCAGGATTCAAAATTCTTCAGGATTTAGAATTTGAGATTCGATTTAGCAATGAATTTGTCGTTTAAAATAGACTTTACTCTTTTCTCATTTTTTTAAAAAAACGAGATTTCACTCTTTTCTCAAGGCCGCGAAAAGATGGCGTCATGATTTTTTTAGATAAAGAGTGTTTATTAATATCGAGAAGATACAACATGCACCCAGCCTCTGCAACAACGCAATAACCAAAACTATTACGGATGCACACAGCCAAAAGACAATAAGAAGAAGAAATAAAAAGAAAAGTCCCGCTACAGAGTTACAGTCCTTGCAGCAGCCGCACAACCACTACCAAAACAACACCTGATGTTCAATTCTTCAAAAGCAACGTCTTCAAGAAGAACCGTGCCAGGCACAACCAATTAAGGCCAGACCTTGGTTTTTCACCCTGAAGATAATCCTCGCTCTCAAAACAATGTCTCCAACAAGGCCACTGTCAGGCACAACCAATTAAGGCCAGACCTTGGATTTTCACCCTGAAAGGTAGGACTTTGAACTTCACGTATGTTGTCGCCCCCACTTACATGCCGCTGCTCCAAGTCATGAAACACCAAGCCAATTCCTCATCGCCAGAAAGATTCGAACCACTATTGCCAGTCCTCAGATCTCGCCTTCCATGTCATTCTCCGCCAGCACCATGGAACGAGAAAGCGTGCTCCATGATATTAACAGCCAGCAGAGCTTCGAAGCGCTCCCTCTGAAACCAAACGGTCAGAGAAAAAACACGGGTGCGCACGATCGAATACCATCCGATCCAGCAATCTCCACACTACAACAAAACTGGCCCATAGAGGCACTATTTTGGTCATGTAGAGACACTTACATTGCCTCTACATAGTTGTAGAGACATTTTCCACAATGTCTCAAAAGTGTCACTACGGGCAGTGTCTCTTAGACCGTAGAGTCATTTTACGAAATGTCTATATATGGCATAAGGTCACTTTGTAGAGACATAAGGTTGTGTATCTACACACCTAGATGCACCTCAAAGATACACTTGGAATGTGTATGTATAAGTATAGAGGCACTTCAAAGAGGCATTTTATATTGTCTCTAAGATCAACAGAGAGATTTTGGTGTGGCAATGTATCCATCTCTATAAATTTAGAGATGTGTAAGCGGGGCATTTTATTCAGTCCCTAAAATAGACAGATATACATTGTCCATTCTGAATAATGATAAATTTGCCATGCGGCCTGTGCAAGGAATAGGTAATAGAAGCGGTAGATGTGGGCAAGGCAAGTCCATCCGTAAAGGATTGTGATGCTAATTTGTATTTAGACTCAATTACATACAGCATATGATTATGTTACATAAACGATATGGTAGATTGTAGATTCTGCATAATCCATAGAAATACATTTCTGACGACTAAAACTTAATAAAGAAAGTGAAGTGGCATAGTAGGACATGTGGTTTCTTTGTCGCCTTGTCTTGGCTATCAGTGGGCGCTGTTTTTTCTTTGTCTCGGACTTCTTCGTTGGAGGAGAGAATGAGGAGCTCTTTGGCTGCCAGAGAGAAGCCGAGAGCTGGAGCGGACTCTGCAAGAAACACAACAACGCACAGGGTGTCAAAATCACACATAAAAGTAAACAAACTGCAGGCGGCATACCACTGACAGCTTACGAAATAGCCTTTAAAAAGAGATAATGTTGATAAATTAAAGGAAACCAAGTTAGCTTATAAAAGTTATGTGCCAGATAATAAACATGCGAATAATCAAGTTGCTTTCTCAATAATGGAATCCCATGTTTGGAGATAGTTGCTGAATATTTGTCAAGGTGCACTATGATGACACAGAATATATCTTACAAACAATTGTATACTTGTAAATGCAGCATATGAGAATATTGCATGAGGAATAACTGACGTATAGAATAATTGTAAAAAGACATTGAGGCAAGATGAAGCATTATTGTTGTATCACAAATTCTCACTGTACTTGGCGTGTGTACATCTCTTTTCCTGTGGTAACCTTGATCTCATATAAGCATTTGGATGCCATTTGAATTTTCAACACTAAACTGAAACATCAAGGAGGTAATGGGAGATGAACTTATATAGGCATATGAATAGTATGGAGCCTCATTCAAGCATATACATTGTAACTTTTTAATTTTGAAGGACCAACATTGCAAGAAAAAAATTGACAGAGTAGAAGTAGGTACAGAAGTCTACTAGCTTTTTGGTGAATCCATTCATGAAAATCTGAAAAGATTACAAACATACCATTGTTAACATAAAGAAGAGGGGAGCAAATAGTGGAACAATCAATCGATGAGCAAAAGAAAACAGAGAGGAATGTTGAGCTGAAACTGATTTGTGTTTTGTGAGCTAAACTACAGTAAAATGCTAACTGATAATAGACATGAAATTTTGCATCTGGATCATCTGTTATGTCCTTTATAAACCTTCTAACACATGTACATGGATTTGAGAAGAAAAAAGTTGCATTCACACGGTGCAGACACTAATACCTGTCATTGAGACTGTATTTATCTATGAACAACCTCCTATTCTAGGACAACCATAGAACAAGAAATTCTTACGCTATACACAAAAATAACACAGGTTCACTAATCTCCAACGTTAGTATAATTTGGGGAATTTATGCCTGACTTACATACTGAGCTTAGACACAAGGGCTTGACCACCAGATATACGTGCACGCTAACAACTGATCTTTGGTACCGAATATGTAAAATCTGGGCTTAAAGCCATATTTCTCATTTGAGTTTTATTCTAGGGACTTTATTAGCAGCCAAGAGTGAGAGGGAGAGCATCCACCTGTAGTCGAAGCCGGAGCAGCTTCTGCCCGGCCGGCGAACTGATCCTGGAGCCAAAGAGTCGTAGCAGCACCCCAACCTGAAATCTAAAAACAGAGAGCACATTAGAGAATTTGGGGCTTCGGTTGAAGGGGACATTAGAGGAACTGGATCAGGAGAGAGAGATTCATGAGCCAGTAGCCACCATTAACCCGTTGTCGTTGGCGTCGTCCTTGATAAGGGAGACCTGGGCAAGAAGAAGCAAGAAATTGAGTGGTCAGGGAAGTGCGCGCGTGTGGCTTTTGGACTAGGAGCGCAGTATGGTGTTCCCTCCGCCAGATAAGCCACCGCCTCTACCCACGCCGGACGAGGAGGAGGTGTGGCCTGGACGGCGGTGCATCCCGGCCGTCGCGGCGGCGTGCCACGGGGCCCGACGTTGGCTAGGCGGGAGGTGCCGACGCCGGCGCCGACAGAGATCTGCGACTACACGGAGGTGCCATCTTGGACTTTGGTTGCGCCGCCGACTCCAGATTGTTTGATGAAGACGAGCGCGCGTGTAGGGATTCTAAATCGGATCGTGGAAGAGTGGGGAACGTGGGGGAGAGAGGAGCTGTGGCGGCGGGTGGCGACAATAGCGGGAAGAGATTGGATTATTTTGAAGATCGCGCCAACAAGTCTAACTTTTTTTGGGAGTGTATCCAATTGGAGTTGAGGCAATCTCTCGAGTGTCTCTTGCAGTGCCTTTACTCGCAGATAACGAGACATTTGGAAGAATGTCTTTAGACAAATACCACTACTGCTAAGGCATTGTCTAAAATGTCTCTTTTCATGCCTCTACGGCAAATTGGATTAGGATTTAAGTGACATAGTAGAGAGTGCCTCTAGAAAAATGTCTCTACCGCACGTTTTTGTTGTAGTGCCAGGCATGAGTCGTCCAGTGGAGTTCGCCGGCGGAGTCTTCCGAAACACGACCGTCCAGCCAGATCGATGGGGACCAACATCCGGTAGATCTACATCTCGCCGCGAATAAGAATCAAGGACCACCGCCGTTATTCTGGCCGGACCAGCAGTCCCCACACCGCCTGCCGACTCCCGGCGAACGGATCGAGCGAGCCGACCTCTAACCCAGAAGAGCCCGAGGTTGACCACAACGCAAGCCCATGCGACGCAGATCGGAACACCACCGCCACCAACGGCAAGGCTTGCCCCCGCCTCTGGCCTGCACCGGTTGCGCCGGCAGATCAAAGGTGCTGCGACGCCGCCCAAGGCAAGGCGCGCCTCCTCTTCCTCCTCTCTGCCTCGACCGCACCTCCCGGCCGCGCGCCGGTGCGAGCGAACCGCTCCGCCGCCCGGCCACCGCCCGACGTTCCATAGATGGTCTCCCCGCGCGATGGGCTACCAGCGTGGCGCGCCGAGCCTGTCACCTGCGACGGCAAGGGGGGGCCGCCACCGCCGACGCCGCGGCGGCAGCGGCCGGAGAGATCCACCCGACGGCTGCTTTTTAGGGGTAGGAGGGGAGCCTCCGGAGCCGCCTCGCACGAGTGGCCCGGGAGGAAAAAGTCTGCCAACTACTCGTAATGGTGTGTGATAGCTGCGCGAAAGATCATTTTGTCCATCCATCCGCGAGCTGCGGCTGGCGCCACCGTAGCCACTCACGACAACCTCCACGAACCACCACACTAGAATAATCAATTCAATTCTCGACGCCGATGTGGATGTGGCCGGTGATTCACGCAGCTGACTTCTCCCCAGCCCCCAGGAAAGTGCCGTCGATAAGAAGGAAGGAAGAAAAAGCTGCATCTAAATCCGAGCAGTACGCGTGGGCCTTGCCGGCAAGCGACGCCTGGCCGACGCGCCGCCCAAGGCCACCGGAAGAACGCGTATGACTGTGCACGGCGAAGTCACTTATTTATCCGGAACGATGGCGATCGTCGGCGCGTGCTCGCCGGTATAAATACCCCAGTGCGTGCCCACTCCAATTCCACAGTCCAATCGAGTCCCCTTCGACCAATCTCCAACCACCACTGATTACAGCCACTCGAAAGCTTGAATCTTTGCAGCTAGCTCAGTCAGTAGCCATGTCGACCACCGACGGCCAGAAGCAGACGCAGAAGCCGGCGGCGCTGTCCGGCGACGCGGAGATCAAGAAGGTGTTCTCCCGCTTCGATGCGGACGGCGACGGCAGGATCTCGCCCTCCGAGCTGGCCGCGGTGACGGGCGCCATCTCGCCGCCGCCGAGCGAGTCCGTGGGGCGCCGGGAGGTGGGGGCCATGATGGAGGAGCTCGACGCCGACCACGACGGCTTCGTCGACCTCGGCGAGTTCCAGGCCTTCCACGCCCCCGGCGGCGGCCGCGACCTGGACGCCGAGCTGCGCGACGCCTTCGACGTCTACGACATCAACGGCGACGGCCGCATCTCCGTGCCGGAGCTCAGCAAGGTGCTGGGCCGGATCGGCGAGGGGTGCAGCACCGAGGAGTGCGAGCGGATGATCGCCTCCGTCGGCGTCGACGGCGACGGCTACGTCGGCTTCCAGGAGTTCAAGAAGATGATGGCCCCTGACAGCTCCGGCGCCGCCCAGGCCCAACCGAAGCCTGCCGCCGCCGGCGTCCCCGACGAGGACAAGACCAAGGAGGAGTGAGCGATCCATTCCACGCTTTCTGCTGTGATGATCAGGATTGCAAAGGGAGGTGTATGCCGACCAGTGTGTATTTTTTTTTTTTTGCGGGAAGATACAAGTGATGTCACCATCTCGGTTTAACAACCAGGTCCCTACAGAAAGAGAAATTACAAACTAGTCTAGAGGACCCCGATGTCGAAGACGACCCAGATGCCGCCGGTGGCGCGCCGCCGCCGCTGCACTCCTTGATGGCTTGGATCGAGAGCAGCCCCTCCGCGGACGGGAAGTCGCCGGTCGCCGGCTCCAAGGAACCTACACCACGGGCCACCATCTTCATCGCGAGATCGAACACCACCTCCATCTTCAACAACTCCGATCTCCGGCTCGACCGCCACGCCGAAACCGGTGAGGGGAAGCCGAACCCAACAGATCCGAAGACCCTCGAGCTCGGGGAGGGTGAAGACTCGACCGCCGCGCTCCAGAGAACGCCGCCGCCGGAGAGGATGAGCTTCACCACAAAACGCCGCGCCGACCGCACCACCACCTCCTCCGCGCCGCCGGCAGGCCACCAAGGATACCCTACACTATGTACAGGTCGTGGATCGACGATTCCCCACCCTCCCGCCGCCGGAGCGGCCGCCGGAGGGGAGGGGATCGACGACCCGACGACTGCGAGGTGGATCTCCTGGTTGGGGTCAGAAATTCGCCCTGTCCCTACTGTAGCGGGGGAAAGGTGACGACCAAGCTTCGTCTTTTTTCGACCAGTGTGTATTTGATTAGCGTATTGTTACGATTTGTCCGGATGATAAAAATGGGAATAGGGATGGATGTACAATTTGAGTATGCACTGATCGGTATCCGAACTCTGTTCTTCAGCTCTGTTTTTCCCCTGTAATATTTGCAAATCTGACAATTCCGCGGTTGTATCTGTAACTGTGTAGTTGCAGTGTGGTAACTGAAGCTCATCGAGCTCAATAACGGCTGTTCTGCTGCTAATAGATTTCCCATCTGCTAAAAAGTGTTGCCATTTTTTATATTTATGCGCTAGAACATTGAACTGAACATTCATCTGGCTCATTGTGAAAGAACAGGAAAGGAAAGAAAATAAATGTAAGCGTTAAGGTACAACCAAAAAAACCTCCGATTCTGCTTTTTGTCTCGGGTCAACGGGTTGCAGAACATATTTTATTTGGTCGACGAGGTTGCAGAGCGAGCTTGTGGGTACCACTGCTGTTGTTGACAGCAATTTCTTTAAATATAGTTTCATTTTCCTATTAAATAAATATATAAATTATAAATAAAAATCCTTATATTATAAGTAGTGATTTTAAATGATATTTCTTATTATAAACGACAAAGGAAAGTCCACTTACAAGCCGAACTGAAAAATATGTCAAAACTTTACTAAACCTTGTTTTGATGCCAAGTTTATATGCAAAATGCGCTATAAATTGAAGAAAAAACAAAATTTAGATACTTATATATCTTGCTAACTCATTTCTAAATAAAATAAAGTAAAATTTCAGAAGTGCTATTCAAAATCCAAATGTATAAATGCATTCTAGTATATTGGATTTCACTTGTTTGCCGACTGTTATATATAAAAACTATCAGTAAAGTCAGTCCAGTTCAGTCAACCGTCCGTCTGTTGTCAACAACGTATAGAATGGACACGTGTCCATATCTTTGTTAACAGTTTTTGTTTACCGAGTGTTCTTGGCCGTCATAACTTGATTTTTAGGAACACATTCAGATATGCACGAGTGTTTTTTCTGAATAATTTGAGTGGTCGTATGAACATGACTCTGTATGAGGAAGCTATGATTGTTTCAGCGAACACAATAAGAAACCTATTTAGAACCAAGAAGGACTAGATCTAGTCTAGTCGGAAACAAACTCAATGCTCTTTACAATAGTTAATTTTCAGTATAACAAAATCCGACAATAAACAACGTCCTAGATGTGGTATTTAAGAAGGGTTTGAAAGTATTTTCGCTAGCTTATGGAGGTGGTTGAAACTAACTTTAGTTTTGCGATAGATTACCTTCTATAGTTTGACTTTTGTTTTGTATATGCTATTGGCTGAAATTATAATAGTATCAACTCAGTCAATATTTGTTTTAATGATGTGAGGATATGTTTGCTGAACTAGAGAAACGATGGTTGATTGTCCCTCATGAAAGATGTCAATTTGCGTGGAAAATGACATGGCAACCTACGTATGGATGAAATTGTAACAAAATATGGGAAATCAAGAAAAAAAGAGAAGACATGTCAGTATTAATACACAAATAATTAAAAATCTTAGAGATCTCTCTTCTCCTTCTGGTAGAAATCAAGAAAACGGGAACATATCTTATTCGTACACATAGAATTAATTTCTTTATTGATTATCTTAATATTTAATGGTACACATAGAATTAATTTCTTTATTGATTATCTTAATATTTAATGGCATCTCATGTTTCTAAAGATTTATCTTCTCATTGAGCAGGTATTACTTTATCAGTGATAGAGCCAGCTACGACAACAATTGAAAGGGAAGGCACTTATAGGCGACAAATATTATCAAGACCAAGCTGCGTAGAACGATGTTGGCGCTTGTTTTGTGATGACTTGATAATGTGCGACATCGAGTGAGCCTAGCGCTTCCGATGGGAGTAGCCCCTGAGTGTCTTGACACTAATTCAGTTTTTACATGAGAGCATGGCAAGATCACGGGAGGATTAGTTCTGGCCCTTTGTTTTTAGCTGGATTTTGGTAGTACGTATAACATTCAGTTGATATACCAAACCTGGCTCTCAAGCTCTTACTTTCTAAATAAGTTAGTATTCTACATTTATCTCTAAATACTTCGTGTTCGAAATGTATCTTGAAGTTCGATTTTCAATGTTCAATTCAATGCTCTACCGCGTAAATCAAACTTTGGAACTCTTTTAGCAAAGTGCAAACGTCTGACCTGGTTACTGGGAAAACAGATAGAGAAATGCAGTAGCAGTAGCATTACAACAGTCCATGCTTCAGCTCGATCAGTCGACCACACGGCCAAACCACAGCAAGAGAGCACCGGAGGACCGCGCGTAGCGCGAGTGGCTGGGGAGCGGTGGCTCCTTCCAGCGCGTCTCCGGTTCGACTCCTGTGGAGCGAATTTTGGGACGTTTTCCTCACCAGTGGAGCCAACTCCTACGCGGTTCAACAGTGGTAGTGTGGTGCCCACCACCGCAGGGTTTCCCGGAAGATCTAGACTCGCGAAGGCTCAAGCTTAGTATAGTCTGGTTAGGTCTAACTTGCGCACAGGTGGCGTGCGTGTGGTGTTGCGTGTGTGTGGTGTGCGTAGGTTCAGATACTACTGCTGTACTAAGACCAGGAAATCTCAAAAAAAAAAAAAAAAAAAAAAAAAAAAAAAAAGCACCGGGAAACCGCTCGTCTTCGTCACAATACCAAGCTGCACTTGCTACAGATAAACAGAACTGAAGCTGGCTCGGATACTTACACAACTGTACACTAATCCTACTAGCTTATTCCCAATTTTTTTCATGTCGACAAGATTGCACGCATCACTACTTCACTCCTTCTTGGGCTTGCCGTCCGGGACGCCGGCTCCGGGCTGGGCGGCGGCGGCGGAGTCGGTCGACATCATCCTCTTGAACTCCTCGAAGCCCACGCAGCCGTCGCCGTCCACATCAACGGATGCCACCATCCGCTCGCACTCCTCGGCGCTGCACCCTTCCCCGATCCGCGCCAGCACCTTGCTCAGCTCCGCCACGGAGATGCGCCCGTCGCCGTTGATGTCGTAGACGTCGAAGGCGTCGCGCAGCTCGGCGTCCAGGTCGCGGCCGCTGCCGCGGGCGTGGAAGGCCTCGAACTCGCCGAGGTCCACGAAGCCGTCGCGGTCGGCGTCGAGCTCCTCCATCATCGCCCCCACCTCCCGGCCACCCGCGGACTCGGTCGCCGGCGGCGAGATTGCGTGCGCCACCGCGGCGAGCTCCGAGGGCGAGATCCGCCCGTCGCCGTCCGCGTCGAAGCGGGAGAACACCTTCTTGATCTCCGCGGACAGCGCCGCCGGCTGCTGCGGATTGCGCATCTGCCTCTGCCCATTGGTGGTCGACATGGCTACTGAGCTAGCAAAGATTCAAGCTTTCAAGTTTCAAGTGAGACTGTACTGGTGGTTGGAGATCGATCGATTGCTTGAGAGACTCTGAGCTCGCTCTGGGGTATTAATACAGGCGGGCGACGCCCCGACCATCGCCATCATTCCGGATAAAGAAGTAAACGCTCCGCCGTGCAGAGTCATACGCGGCGGTGGCGTCGGGCGGCGCGTCGGCCAGGCGGCAAGGGGCACGCGTACGGTCTGATCTGCCAGGGGCGGGGATCTCGGTGTTCAGGCGCGAATTTTCTTGCCTCTCGCCGGCAGTTTCCTCGAGGGTTGGGAGAAGTCAGCAGCGTGAATCACTGGCCACGTCGACGTCGGTGGCAGAGAACTGAATTGAATAGCCCAGTGTGGTGCTTGGGGATAGACACATGACGACGAAGTATGTAGGATCTTTTAGCGCTGGCGTGTATTTTTCAAAGGAAAAGTTCGAGCAGGTGAGCAGGTCTCATGACGCCATCTTTTCGGGGCGTTGCAGATTCTAGAAGTGGAACAAGAGCACGAAAAGCCACTTACTTTGAAGCCCGGGCTCCATGTGGCCCGGTTTTTGAATTTTTTTATCATTTAAAGTTTCAAAAAATCCTGGAAAAATCCTAAATGTTGATAATGATACGTTTTTCAATCTATCACTGTTCCCCACCCTAGATATAGAAATTCGTCATTTTTACATAGAATAAAGTACAGAATGTTTCACATTTCTTTTCTACACACTGATAGAAATCATCACTATCTACGTCTATTTTCAGAATTTAGTGAAACTTAAAACTGTATGTTTTTAATTTTCACATTGCACTAAACAAGTGCATCTCTATTGCCAAAATTGCACTAAATCATATGTTGATTTCTTTTTTTGATCACATGATTTTTTTCTTCGACATGTTTTCTTTTTAGGTGATATTTTCTTTGGATATAATACATCCAATTCTTCGCAAAATGGAAAGAGTTGAAAGAACGATTTTGATGTATCTTTTGTTTAATCGGTTTGTGATCGTCGTTGTTGTTTACACAATTTATAGTTCTGTTGAACTGGTGGAATATCAGCTCATACATTAACATCCATAGCAAGATAAATAACATAAAAAAAATTCATGACATCAACACGCCATGAACCTTCTATAGAGTATAGCACACTATTCACCCACAAACTTTTTTTCCAAGAACCTGCACGCTGCCTCCTATTAGATTCAACCCGTATTCATCTATACTATTATCGGATACATTAAATTTAATCCGTTCAATATCTGATCAATGACCCAGATCGTTCCAACAATGTTGAGCACCTCAACACAATCCACCCGAAACGTTTTTTCTGTTAATTACGGGACTTGCCACCGCCTAAAAGAAATTTAAATAAAAAAAAGAGGCGCGGGCGCGCGGTCAGACTTGAAGGCAACCAGCTCACTTCTCGGCCACCCGTGCACGGTCGGGCTACGGCCGAACTTGAAGGCGACCATCTCGCGACGGAGTTTCCCGGTCACGGCCAGGTGCGTCATGCCATGAGCGAGCTTCTCGGCTCCTCACCGGTGCGGCACGGTTGGTCTTGAAGGCGGCTAGCTCGCGACGGAGCTTCTCGGCCATGGCCAGACAAGGCGGCCAGCACACTGAGGAGCTTCTCAGCCACGGCCCTGCTCGCTTGAGCTGAGACCGAGCTCCTATGCGAGATCCATCCCTGGATATGAGATTTTTCTTAATCGTTGGCGCCACTCGGCAAGAACAGGAGCGCCTCCTCACGCCGGCAAGGATAGGATCGCTTCATTAGATTCAAAATAAATGTGTTTATTATAAATTAAAATTCGTGCGTTGCACGTACATGTCCACTAGTAAAAGAAAAGCCAAAACATAATTTTTTTAGAACAGGAAAAACTAAACAGATTCAACCCGTAAGTCCATACGCCAGGCTCACACCAGGGCCCGTTCACTCGTGAAGTGGTCTATGGGCCGGGCTGCATCTTCTACACGTTATGATTGTCTTAGGACAAAAAAAATACGTGACTAGAGTATACAAGAAATATGTCTAGCAGTTAATGGATGGACGGTGATCTATAAGTGGATTACTAGTTGTTTGCGTGCACGGACTGCAAGAAAAGAACGACGATCAATACAACTCTTTATGAAGAACTGATCACACCAATGTTCTATATTTATTGAATTTTTCCAATCAACTAGGTCTATCGACGGTGTATATTTTTGACCCTATGTTACATGCAACAACTCTGAAGCATAATATAACATGTGTCAACTATAACATCCATCGTTTCTATGGCGTTCAATTGGAGCAACAACAGATGCCACCGTGGTCTGGTTCGCAGTGGCTATGCTTGTATTCGAAAAAGGCACAATGGTCCTTGCACGGCCGGTCGGATATGTAATCTCCTGCGCAGCTTGTAAAATGCATACATAGATTTCCAACGGGGGTTGGTTTAGGAGAACCTAATTAAGCACAACGATGTAGAGAAACGTTAGACTTGCATATATAAAGAACCTTTATATAAAGAGAAAAACCGGCGTACCTCCATCTGCATGGCAGAGCAAGAGAGTGGTAGACATCATCACAAGAGCCACCAAGCATAGGATTGTTGTGTTGTTCTTGATAAGAGCCATGAGGAATGGTTTGTTATTTGTTTTCTTCTATGTTGTCCTTGTAGGTAGACTCTTTGAGCTTGCTCAGTATGTTGTTGTGCTAGTGTTTATATAAGCATGGCTAGATCATTGAGGATGGGTTCTTTCCCTTCTATTTCTTGCAGAGTTTAATTAGTACTTATAATCATCCTTTGACATACCAAAGTATACCTTGTGGATAAACCGTCATTAATTGGCTCTCAGGTTCTCACGTTCTAAATGAGTTGATATTCTTATTTTCAATTTCGAGGTAGCTTTTTATTGGCTCCTAATATTTGGCAACTAGTATTAACTCGTGTTAAGTACTTGTGAATCGAAAAATTTGTGCAAGTTTTTTCTTGTGGGGAGGTCAAAAGCCACATATTAGAGTCAATTAATTGTCACAAGACAATCCTTGAATGATAATAAATTACGCGTAAGTCGTCGGGGAAATAAAAAACCGTCTTACTCATGTACTCTCCGATGGCGCATATGAGCGAAGCTCAATGCTGCCCGTGGACCTCTGAACCATCTTAAATTCAGGAAAAAATTATTGACGTGACATTCAGGAAGTCAATCACCGAAGCTAGAATATGCCCTAGACAGTAAATACGTGAGCCAGATCACTGTCATATAGAAGAAAGCGATAGAGGTAGCTGGGTGACCAACCCAAATCCGTCCAAACATATCCGGAAAACATGACATCACTATCTCCCCGACGAAGTCAACGTTGGCTCAATCATGCCAGCTGACGAAGAAACATTTGGACCGAGACACGAAATTACCAGCGAAACACAAAGACAAAACTAGACCCAACACTCTAGCAGAGTAACAAACAGACAATTCATTCCCCTTCACTAGTACAGAACGACACTATGGACAACACTATATGGAAACGACAACGATAGAGGCGACGTTAACTCGTAATTTGCCCGTTACAGACGAGACCTGCCAGTTATGGGCCTCGGCTGGTCCGTCAACATTGGTTACGCACATTTTCCAATTCCCATCGCTGATTGTATTGACAATGGTCACATATATTAATTTGTTTCCATTATGTAACGAGTAGATAATTCACTCCCCTCCTTGACACCACTGACGATGTGGACAATTGACCAAAAACCTAACAAAATACATGTAACTACAACACTACAACACGTAGATTCATGGTGTCTGCCCCTCTCGCGCTGGATAATGACAAGCGGAGGAGGGGGACCCATCACATGTCGCTAGGGAGCAGATGAGTCGAGTGACTTTTCTCATGAGAGGCGAGGTGAGATCTCAGGTCGGGAATTTCTCCCGACAATTTGGACTTCAATAATTTGTACAAGTTGCATGAATATTTTGTTTGGCATCAAGTTTCATAGATAGTGGAACATGTTTCTATTCTTGTTGTACAAATCATATCTGAAATTTCTATTGTACATTCGATTTTTGAGAAAATACAGATCAAACTAGAAAATGATTTGCAATTTTTTTACAAAAGTGCAAAAATAAAATGGTTGCGCACTATTGTTGGATCGGTCCATTGCCACCATTGCTAGCCTGTGCAGAGCTGCTCTTTTGAGTTTGGAAATCCTATTGCAAATGGTTAGATGGGCCCACCTGTTACAGTCATCCTCCTAGTGGTTTTCTGTTCCCAACCCCAGGTGGCTAGGCCATGGTCGCCGGAGCTGCTCCTGGCACTCTGGCAGTACTGAAGCAGAATCCAATGGACGGCGATAAGTTCTTCACGATGACAATGGTGCGTCAAGTTGCCGCTCTTCCGTCGAGAAAAAAATCAACAACTGTTAACATCTATCATGTTTTCAGTTATTGCTCTCATAGAATATAATTTCTGTGTTCTCCGTATTCGTATGGTTTTCACTCCGTCCATACATCGGTAGCAAACATTGTTCACATAATGACAATATCAGGAAACCGTAAGAGGTGTCAGGATAGTAATTATTTCCACGACATTCTCAATTGGCGCAATTTTCAACTTGTGCTGATTGTTCCAACCAATTAAACTTGTCAATTGCAATGTCATATTTTCTCGCAGTCCTGGGAGGGACGGCAAGCTAGAGGGATAGAATTGACATGTCTGAGGTAAAGCACAGAGAGATGCATGAAGATAGTCTATTGTGCACACAAGCAGATTCGATACATCCCCTCACCATGCCAGATGTTCTTCATATTCTTAGCAGCTACAGAAAGTAGAATAGCAGCTCAAATATTAACATCCATGGCGGCGTAAATAAAACAAAATAAACTCTTCTCGCAAAATAAAATATAGCACGACATGAACCTTATTTTTAGAGTACTAGTTGAATGCCCGTGCGTTGCTACGGATATCATGTTTTTTTCTTGCTACACAAGAAAGTTCACGCACATAATATTTTAAAAGTAATAAGATTCTATTTTTCTCAGAATATGCAGCAGATACATGCATGCTCCCGCACTCTGCAATCTAGCTGCACTTAGTTGGAGCGCGGCCGTACCTCAATAAGCATTGTGGTGCCTCTCTATACGGGGTCAGGGCTTATATGGAGAAGGAAGGTTCAATGTTAGTACTTGCAATCTCTAGAAGCGAGTAATAAGAAATATGTGTAATCGTGTTACTTGCATTTGCATTTGCGGTCAATGTCTCTCGTATGTCCTTCGTGGATTCATCTGCGCCAAGCTCATCACTTTGCCTGTCTGCCTCACCTTCATTCTCCTTTTTGTCTTTCTACTTCGCATCTGCTATTCTTTTCTCTGGTCAACACGACTTGCTCCCCTTCTTCTCATGCTGTCATGAATGTTGCACAGATCGACGCAGAATTTTACACTCCTTATAAAATAGTAAAGATACACACCGACACACGCTTAGACGCTTGTTAAAAAAACAAAAAATAGTGCATGCGACTTGATTCTAGGTCACACCCTTGTCTCATATCCCTACAGATTATTTGAATTCTAGGACAGCTTTTCATGCAGAGCCACTCCACTCTGTCCCTGTCACCGTTGCTGTACTATGGCAAGCCTTGTAGTTTCACCCTTAAATCATCCCTGTCAAATAGACAACTTATTAGTTACACCATACTGTGTATCAGGTAATAGAAATGAAATTTGATGTATCAGATATTGCTTTCCATTTGTCGTTTACAAAAGAACATAAGAAAGCAAAATGTCTAAGCAAATTAAAACACAAGCTCAAATTGAGTACACAACAGAACCAAGACAAAAAATAAAATTAGACTGGGCAAAGGAAAATATGCGCCAGTTGAGGAAAGCTAGTGCTTTCTTAATAAAATGAAATAGTAAAGGAAAGCTGGAATTATATGAGAAGGACAGACACGCTATGAACACTCAAATGATCTGATATGAGACTTAATGAAATGAAATAGTAAAGGAAAGCTGGAATTATATGAGAAGGACAGACACGCTATGAACACTCAAATGATCTGATATGAGAAAATCACTTTATATAACACATATAGATAGAATACTGCAACACCTGTTTCAACAAACACTGATGATGCTAGGTTGAGAAAAATATATTTTCTATTACTCCATTGGCTTTCACACAATTCTGTTTCTACCCTATACCGGCACTTCATCATCATTACCAATCTAAGAAGTAGCTTGCTTTCAACAACCTGCAAAGCCACAAAATTGAGGTGAATCAGGTAAAATTATTTGATCAAATGCAGTATTCTGAAGCCTTAAAAGGAAAAAAATGTAAGAAATACAAGGCACTCGCATACATGCTAACATTCAAAACACAGCAGAACACGGAAAATGTGGAAAGCAAAAATAAAATAATCAGTCATCAAAGAAGAGGTAGAGAGCTCGTCCACTAAAAAATGTAAAACGTGAAAACAGGAACCAGGATAGATCGACATGTCGTCTACATTTTACCTTTAATATTGGCAGAAGCTATAAAATTAGGACGTACTCATCAGCACAGCAAGCAGATAGCAATGAACCATTGCAGAACAGGGCACGCCTTGAAGGTCCGAGCTAAACTTACAAGAAAAAGGACAATATCTAGTTTAAACATAAAATAAATGGGATATTGTGTGAGATAAGAATCCATGCCATTGTGTAAAGAAAAATAGGATAGACATGTGTGTTCATGACCTACATGGGAATGGGATAGCTCTAAACTGCCGGTTATAGTTGCAAGCTAAAATATATTTCTAGTAAAACACCATGCTCAAGAATGTCACGTGATCCTAGTGATCTGAAAACAAAAATAAGCACGCCTCATGAAGCAGAGACTGTTGGCGTCACTGTTCATATTTCTATGGAATCAATCATCCTACCAGTTCATTTGGAATGGATCAGTATATAAATTAAGCTTCTCCACTGGCATATAAATACAGTTGCCTTAACATTAGCAAAAATAGCAAACTAAATTGTCAAGCATGATATTAGTTTTCCTCTGTTGAACCTACTGTGGATAACCAGCTCGTGTCGGTATACCTGGTTAGTGGTAGCTACATTGATCTTTCTCAAGAGAACTTCCCTTACAAACTTAAATTTGCCAAATAGAAGAAAATGATTGAATTACCGGTCTATTCCTGGGTTGAATGTCCTGCTGATATCTATGAAATCAGAATGAACCTGCAAAAATACCAGAAATTTGGAAGCAAAATTCATTTATAATGTATGATTTCATTACGGAATTTCTGAATGGAAGCTGAAAATAGTTAAGCTGGTCGGATTTTAAAAGGCACCTTCCCTGGCGAATACCATCAGGCATGCGAACTACAACTGTGACAGCTCCTTCAGCATTTGGCAGTGGCTCTTTAGGTAATGATGCTCGCTTGGCTGCAAGCATTGACTCCAGCTCCTATTTTCATAGTAGGACATGAATTGGTTCCTCGGCCTTTCTTTCAGCTAAGATATGTAATGCATTATATAAATTTGACAGCCTACAACATTTTATCGACTCCCAAGATCTATAAATGAAAAGGCTGAACGTAGATGGAAGAATTGATGTTGTGATGACTGACGACTACGGATCCTGTGACGCCCTTTCCCTTGCTCAGGTACTTCGTGTTAAGAGATATTTTAAAATCAACAAGTAGCATTTAGAGCAAGTGTCTAGATGCACATACTAAATCACAGAATATGATTGGTTCAGTGGCTGCTTACTTTCAATACCAAGCACACTTAAACATTTTCTTAGCATTCTCAAAAACTGCTAGTGTTTGCATTATAAGCTTTACTGACATCATTTATCATTTATAATCATTGGATTAATTTCGTTGTAAGATAGCAGTGCTAACCATTAAATAAATGTAACATAACTATACTAAAATGGGTGTAGTTTCGCATGATAAAGCCCCTAGAACCTGCTGGTTCTGAACTTGCCATGCCAAATACTTATTATATGTCGGTGAGTGTTAAACCGTGCTACAAAAACAGTACGAGAGCAACTTGTACTTTTCCCAACTTGATAAACAAAGATGCACTTCTTTCTCCAATCACTAAACACACCAACACAACATTTGCATGTTATAATCAGTAGCAAATGTGCACTCTCCATATGGAGTAATAGATGCATTTTAAATTAGGATTAGAATAAAAGGGTATCAGATTTTCCCTATATGCATATGTACAACACGTTATATACAGGGCCAATGATATGACAATACCTGACACAGTTCTTGCAAATTATACAGCAGTCAGTCACGATCACCACAATATTTTTTACAGAAGGCTGCCCATCACCATGCCTCCAAAAGCGATTCCATGTGATGAATTAAGGCTAGTAGTACACTTCCATCCCATATTTGAGGACTGTATCCTGCAACAATTAATCCAAAACTCTGGTTGAAAAGGGATTTGAAAAGGATGGGGGCGACATGAATCTGCTACCTGCTGTTGTCGGTGAGGAATGAGTTGGAAAGGTTGCCTATAGCATGTACGGGAGGGTAACATCACGATGCATCTCTGCACAAAATCGGAGCAGAGAAGGGTTCGAGAGGGAGAGAGATGCCAGTGATGGGCTTCACCTTCTCGCCACCAATGGGGGGCAGCAGTCGAGGACTTCGGTCGTCGGCGATGAATAAGAGGGAATGATTTCTGACGGCGAAGCTTCCAGGCGAAGACAGCGGCGCTAGGCGGTCAGGGGCAAAGAAATTTGGGACCGGCGGCGTAGCTGCAGCGCCACCAGGTGGCCTCCGTCAACTTGAATGACACAGGACGACCACGTGGGACTGTGGGAGCGGGACTTCTTGCTTGCTGCTTCACCTCCCCAGAAGCCTTCGTCCATCCGTGACCTGGAAGGGGAGACGCCATGGTCCTTGAGGGGAGGCGACCCGATCCTGGTAGGCGACAGAGTGGGCTTCACGATTGATGGCGGCGACCTTGAAAATTATCCCCTCCGCTAGCGCCCCTTGAGCTCCATCCTTCTTCGCCTCCATCTGCGGCCGTAGGTGCTCCCCACCATCAACATGATTTAATCAAGCGTGTTGGCAAAGGATGGATACGGGCAATGGAGCAGGCAGCGGCTGATCGAGATGGGCGATGGCGGCGCTCGCGGGGTTGTTTTGGGCCGCTTGGCCCATGTGGTGGTCGCACGTGCGAGCGAACGGCAGACGTCGGTTCTCGGCTGGTCGACGGTCAGGATGGATTCCATCGTCCGCCGGCAGACTACGACGTACGAACCACCAACGTACCATCACCGACCGCAGACTCCCATTTAATAGTAAAGATAGCACATCAATGAACTTTCCCCCTGAACCTGCAAGTCCGTGAACTCACCGACATAAACTAGCCACCAAACAGATTCAACCCACGAGTTCTTGCGTCACGCTTACACAGCAGGGCCCATTATTCATAGATTGGTCTACGGGCCAGGCTGCCTATGCTACGTGATGATTCTTCTATACTAACTATTATTAAAACATGTTTGACCAGTCCAACCGTTATTTTCCGCCACCTGCTGACATGGTTAAAATAAACGTGGATGCAGCAACCTCAAAGAACACAAACACGTAAGCGGTAGCGGCTGTCGTTCGTGGCGCAGACGGTACGTTCATTGGCGCGTCCTCGGTGGTGATCCGGGGTGTCACTGAAGCGGAAACGCTGAAGTCCATGGCATGCAGGGAAGGGCTAGCAGTTGCGGCTGATCTTCTCTTGCAAAGAATAAGGGTGGCTTCAGATTGCAGCAATGTGGTGAGAAGCATTAGTGGTGAAGGGAAGAGCTCCTATGGTCACATCGTTTAGGAGATCAAGGCGCGATCTAGAGACTTCACCCATGTCGAGTTCGTCCACGAGAGAAGAACGGCGAATGTCGACGCACACAACCTGGCTAGAGGCTCAATTTATCTTTCTAGAGGCCGCATGTGTGGTTTTTATCTCCACTAGAGGGTGTCCCTGTAATCGTTAGTATTTAATAAGGGGTGGAGGTTGTCTGCTAAAAAAAACCCGTTATTTTCCTTATTTTTGATCCGTATCTAATTTTTATCTTTATCTTTATCTTTACCTAATAATAATAAAGGTCGTCGCGCTTTGTTTGGTGCGCACGTCAAAAAAGTTTGTCATCTCATCCTGCAATGCTAACATCTCTGTAATTGGTCAAGGTGGTACTAAAACACGAGTTCATCCCAGCACTACGTGCGTTGCGGCGTGGTTATTTTTGCTGGGCCCGTCGTTCCCACTTCCGATGGCAGCCCAAACTAACTTCGGCCATCGCACTAACAAACTGGCTTGCATGATCAAGCCCTGTTGGCCCGGGTCCAGCAGCCCAAACGTTTTCTACATGCGGAGTGCCAGAAAGACCGGTCACAGATCCATCCAGTCCGATCCCGAACGACTAGCAGCAAACGCATGCCAAGGTGAAACTAGCAGAGTTGTCTCCGTTCCCTAAAAAAAAACAGGGCTATCTCCGGGGAGCTCCTGTACATCGCTTTATGGCGATGGCTCCTGCCCGCATCGCTGAAGCATCGCTTAATGGGCCGGCCTTCGCACGGATCGTACGTACGCTGGACGCTTCATGCGGATCGATCACGATATTTTGAGCTAGCTAGCTCGCACGGATCGTACGTACGCTTGCGCTGCATGTGGATCGATCACGATATTTTGAGCTAGCTAGCTCTAGCTTTTTGACATGTACAGTACAATACGCGCTAGATAAAAAATATGAACATAATTCTTTCGAAAGTAAAAAAATATTTTTGAATGATTTTAAAAAGTGAACTGAAAAAGGTCGGTGAACAAAAAAATTATTTTTGAACGATTTTAAAATAAATGAACAGAAAAAATGTATGTTGAAACATAAACTATTTTTGAACAATTTTAAAAGTGAACAAAAAGTGTATGAACAAAATGTATTTTTGAACGATTTTAAAAAATAAACAGAAAAAATAGGGTTGAACGGAAATTGGTTTTGAACGATTTTAAAAAGTGAACAAAAATGACGGTGAACGAAAATCTATTTTTGAATGATTTTAAATAAATGAACAGAAAAAATGTCGTTGAAATGGAAACTATTTTTGACCAATTTTAAAAGTGAACAAAAAAGTCGATGAACGAAATCTATTTTTGAGCGATTCTAAAAATGAACAGATAATGGGGGTGAACGGAAACTTTTTTGAACGATTTTAAAAGTGAACAGAAAAAGGCCGATGAACGAACCTATTTTTCAATGATTTTAAAAAATGAACAGAAAAATGGGGTGAACGGAAACTATTATTGAACGATTTTAAAAGTGAACAAAAACATCGGTGAACGAAAATTATTTTTGAACGATTTTAAAAAATGAACAGAAAATGAGTGTGAACGGAAAGTCTTTTTGAACGATTTTAAAAGTAATCAGAAAAAGGCCGGTGAACGAAACTATTTTTCAATGATTTTAAAAATGAACAGAAAAATGGGGTGAACGGAAACTATTATTGAACGATTTTAAAAGTGAACAAAAAAGCGGGTGAACGAAAATTATTTTCAAAAGATTTTAAAAAATGAATACAAAATGGGTGTGAACGGAAAGTCTTTTTGAACGATTTTAAAAGTGAACAAAAAAGCCGGTGAACGAAACCTATTTTTGAACGATTTTAAAAATGAACAGAAAAATGGGGTGTGAACATAATCTTTTTTTGAATAATTTTAAAATTGAACAGGAATTTGAGCGATTTTAAAAAATGAACAGAAAATGGGTGTGAACGGAAACTATTTTTGAACGATTTTAAAAGTGAACATAAAAGGCCGGTAACGAAACCTATTTTTTAACAATTTTAAAGTGAAAAAATTCTGAATTTGAACAAAATTCAAATTGGAACAAATTTTGAATTTGAACAAACTTTAAATGGGAACAAATTTCGAATCGGAACAGATTTTGAAGTTAAACAAAAATCGAAATCTGATTTTGTTTTAAAATCAGGACAAATTTTGAATTTGAACAAAAATCAAATCTGAACAAATTTTAATTTGAACTTTTTCAAAATTTATTTTTTCGAAAGAAAACGAAAAGAACAAGAAAAGGAAAACAGAAGAAAAAGAAAAAGAAAAGGAAAAAAGGAAACAGCAACAGCAAATAGAAAAAAACACCGACCGGGCTGGCCCACCAGCGTCGCCACCAGCGCATTCTTCAGGCGACGCGCGCCCGAAGCATCGCCTGCGGGCGATGTATAGGGTTTGCCCTATCTCCGTCCACAAAAGAAAAAAAAAAGGTTGTGTCCGTGTCCTATGGGTGCAGGGGCAGCACGCACCAGTGCGCAAGGAAAAGAGCACCTACTCACGTACGACCGTTTAGCTAGCTGCCTGGTGCGTAAGGAAAAGAGCACCTACTCACGTACGACCGTTTAGCTAGCTGCCTTTCTTCCAATGGAAAAAAAAGCTAGCTTCCTTACATTTTTTTGCGGCCAAGCTGCCTTTCCTAATTAACAAATTGATTGGTGGTTCTTTTGTTTTAGCCTATGGAAGAAGTGCAATTGATGGATTCTTGATCATGTGCATATAAATCCCTTGCTTCACCTAATGTTAATTCAGACATATATGTTGTTTATTTTTTTAATTTGAGAATTCAACAAATTTCCTCAGAGCTAAAATGGAAGATAGATATCAGTTTATTAATTGCAGTCGCGTTCAACTCGACGAGATTATCTTTTATGTTTCAAACATTTCCACATTGGCGCGCTCCAATGACAGGTGTGTTGTCATCGCCTTGGCATTGATCACATTCGCACACATTATCATCAAGTGCAGACCTCAGACACCATCTTCGATGGCGATAAGGAGGATAAAGGGAAACATAGGTGGGGTGGAGTGTTAAAACAAAAGATTTAGAACTAGGAGTTTTCAGTCATGTTTATTGGGTTAGGGATGTGTAATATTTTTTTTTTCCATTGCAACGCACGGGCATGTTTGATAGTCTAAACTCATACACCGACCTTTGCAAGCCCCAAGTCGAGGGTTTCCTCTGCGTCTTGCTTCCGTCGAGGTTGCTCAATCCTCAATGATGTCACGCCGGCGTGCGTTTCGATCGTCTATGCGGCCGTGGGCTGGCCGCCGAGTGCTTCCTCGACCTCCTGCTATGCGGCTATGCCCTCATCCACCGTGGTACTGCCTGACGACACCGCGTTGTACGGGCTTGGCAAGAATAGGCGGACCGGCGACATCCAGCTCCGCCCGAACGGCCCCTAAACAATCATACACCACGGACGCCTCCGCCATCAACCTCAACACCGACCTCTACAGCTCTCATCCTTTCCCTCGAGCCACCGATCCACCGCCACCCCCTTGCATGGCCATGGTCCTTCGCGTCGTCATTACCACATACCATACTTTTCTCTGTTCAGAACGCCGCAACCTGGTGCCTCCTCGTCGCCACGCAGCTGAATCTCTCGCACCGGCCAGCGCCGGCGCCTCCCTGGCCCGTTGTGCTCCTTGCATCAACACGTGATCTGCCGTCGTGCATTGTGCTCGCCCACCGCCGACACCACCAGAGGCGGAGGCACTGCTGCCCCACGCGCCCCACGCGATCCCGCGCTGAGGCCACGACAGGAGGACTGCAGACGGCACACCGCGTTCCTCTTTGCCCGCCGCCGACGAGGTCCCCCACTCCACTACCGCCAATGGGGCACACCCGGATTCGGCGTCTCCAGCCAGTCCGAGTTGTCCACATTACTTATCACATCAAGGTACTAGTGTCATCCGTTCTGCCTCAGTTCCGCGGTTCCACCTCACGAACCAGATTTTTTTTAAATAATATTTTTTTAAACGTTTATTCGAGAAGTAGCACGCTGTCTGAATTTTTTTGAAAAGTAGCGCGGCGTCGGCGTTGGCCATGCTGAAAGCAGCTGTTTCGGCAAGCAGGGTGCCGAAAGAAGCGCGTCATCACGCACCGTGCCGACCTGCATGGCTACGACTGCGTGGGCAGGCTTGGCCCCACCGTTTCGGCAGTGAGCGGGCCGAAAGCCTCTTTCGGCAGGGAGCATGCCGAAATGGTCTGGATAAGGGCAACGCCCGACTCTTTCTTTCTTCTTCCTCTCGCGCTCGACCGAGCCTCCCTCTTCTCTCTCTGTTCTTCCGAAAACAGCACCGGTTTCTGGCCAAAAAATTTCCTACAAACCTATCTATTGGAGAAATAGAAGAGAGGATGGTTGGGGCATCCCCGATATGTTGATGGGATAACTCTTTGTGGAGGCATCTGGGGGTGTGGAGGTGGAGCAATGGTGATCAACAATGGTGGATAGTGGTGCCGTGGGCAGGTGTTGGGGAAGCTGGAGCCGTGTTGCAGCGTTGGTGATGCTTGATTGAAGCCAGGCAACGAGATTGGCGGGGTTCGCACGCGTCAAGGGTAAACCCTAATCTCTACATTTTTTAAGTTAACTGTTAATATAGTTTAAGGGTGGATGCATGACATATGTGTGGATCAGTGTAGATATATTTTAGGTGGTGGTCATATTTTAGTTGGTGGTCATATTTTAGGTGGTCGGCATATTTTAGGTGGTGGTCATATTTAAGGTGGTGGTCATATAATTAAGGTGGTAATATTTTCGGTGGTCGTCATATTTAGATATATCCCATGTGTAGTATTTGATGAATTAATAAATTTGTGTAGGTGATGGAAGAGGTCAGTGTTGTTGTGCACTATGGTGCTGGTACTGTCTGTGCAACTGAGTCAGGGGTTGATCTTCGTGAATTTGAAAATGTGGAGATTCAGTTGGGAGACAAAGTGAAAATAAGCTTTGTGCAGTATTTGACAGTGAGTTTTGGGTTTGATCCTAATTTCTGGAATGTTAGAATTCAATCGTTATGGACTAAATTCCGTACAAATATTTTCTGGGAGTTGTTACCGCTTGATCAGACAAATCAGTGGGTGTCTTGGCTAGCATCATGCAAACGCCGAGAGACTCGTCCAGATTTCATGATCCATGGGTACCGCAGAGCGTAATGCAATATGCTGGTGTTTTCTCAACGCTGCTCCAACACGAAAACGATGAGATTTTTTTTAAATAATATTATTTTTAGTAGTAATTTCGCCTAATAGCACGCGCGGTGCTGATATTTGAAAAATAGGGCGGCGTCGGCCCGGAGCGGACCGAAAGTATGCTTTCGGCCTGGAGGGGGCCGAAACTTGGCTGTCGGTGCGCTAAGCGACGATAGCTGCATGCACCTCTGCGCGCACGGCAGGCGGGGCCCGCGAGTTTCGGCGCGGAGCGAGCCGAAAGCTACTTTCGGGGCCGAAAGCTAGCAGTCTCCCGTCGATGCGCCTCCTTTCTTCTCCCCTTTCTTCTCTTCTTCCTTCCCTGGTTCCTCTTCCTCCTCTCCTCTTCCTGCTCTTCCTCCCTCCACCAAATCCAGTCCAAAAATTTGTGCTGCCACAGATTTGATCGGTAAAAAAGAGAGAGGAGGGAGGGGCATCCAGGATCTGTGGATGGGATAGCTTTTTGTGGAGTCGTTTTGAGGTGTGGAGGTGGAGGATTGGGAGCAATGGTGGTCAACAATGGTGCCTAGTGATGGTACAAGTTGTTGTTTGAGAAGGTGGTGTTGTGGTGGAGCAGTGGTGGCGGTAGATTGAAGCCAGAGAGCGGCGCTGACCGGATCGACACGCGTCAAGGGTAAACCCTTATTAGTCACTAGATAATTATTGTTTAGTGTAATAATACTCTGTTAGTGGACGGGTGCATATTAAGTATTTTGTTGGTGGTTGCGTTAGTAGTAGTGTAGACAATTTTAGTCAGTGGATTCGTTAGTATTAGTGTCGGAATAATTTATTTGGTGGATACGTTAATATTATAATACTATTATTTTGTTGATTAATGCAGTGTAGAAATTTTGCGATCGGTTAGAATAAATATTATTCATTGGGCGTCATATTTTTCAGTGATCGGCATCTGATGATGCAATAAATTTGTTTAGGTCATGGAAGTGTTGATGTTGTTGTGCACTATGGCGCCGGTAATGTCGGTCTAACCGAGTTAGGTGTTGATTTGAGTGAATTTGGTAATATGTTGATTAGGCTTACAGACCCAATGAATTTGAGAATAGCTGCCATTCAGCAGTATTTCACGATAAATTTCGGGTTTGATCCTAATATCTGGGCTGTTAAGATTCAGTCTGTATGGAGCAAATCCCGTACAAATATTTTTCGGGAGTTGTTGCCGCTTGATCGGACAAGTCAGTGGACATCTTGGCTAGCATTATGCAAACGCCGAGGTACACAACCTGAAATCCTGCTGGTATTTAATCTGATAGAGAACAATTTGGAACATGGTGGCGGGGGTCCTGAGCATGGAGAGAGTAGTCAGTGTACTGGCTCAGAGAATGTTGATTTGTTTGGCTCCATGGAAGATATTTCTAATAATTATGAACCGGCACTTAGTAGTCAGTCGGTAGGACCTGCGCATGTAGGGGAGGCAGATGGGGATGAGTACGCAGGAACATTGAAGCAACAGATGTTGGACGAAGATGAGGATGGCCTTGCAGAAGATCTTGATTCTGATAATGAAAATGATGCTCATGATAAAGATGATGAAGAGGATGTTGACGATGTGCCTATTCCTGACTCTTGGAATGAGGACAAGTCGAACATGACAGTCGTGCAAGACGGAAACTCTTCATCATGGGAGTATCACATGAATAATATTCAAGTCGGTGCTCAGTACAGCACAAAGCAGCAGCTTAGGGAAGCCGTGATTAAGTGGGCTTTGTCCACGCAAAGGGTTTTCCACACTGAAGTCTCGAACAATAAATATTTGACTATGAGTTGTGTTGATATTAACTGTCCAGGAAGGGCGCATGGTCACTTACCGAATTATGACGTGATGTGGATGGTTTCAGGCTTCGAGCCGCACACTTGTGAAATATCGAGTACATTGAGTGACCATCCAAACCTGACTTCAACTCTCATTGCACGACTCTTGTATGATGAGATAGTGCGGACAAAAGACATGGTGGCAAGAAACATCATCTCGACAGTTAAGGCTATATGGAAAACAACCATTAAGTATGGGAAGGCATGGAGAGCAAAGCAGAAGGCTCTGGAGGAGAGGTTTGGGACATTTTATGATGCATATGATAATGTTGTCCATCAAATTACCACATTGAGCGAGAGGAATCCTGGCACCCATGTATCTTTGCAAATATTTAAGATTCCCGAGGAGCCAAACTATTCTGTATTTTGCAGGATGTTCTTCTCGTTCGCAATATGCATCGAATCTTTCAGACATTGTCGTCCAGTGCTCTGCATCGATGGCACATTTCTCACAGGCAAGTACAAGGGACATATACTGACCGCCATTGGTGTGGATGGTAACCAACAGATCGTTCCTATTGCCTTTGCCTTCGTAGAGGGTGAGAATTATGAGAGCTGGTTATTCTTTAAAAAGGGGGTCGTGCAGGATCGGCCAAACGTGTGCATACTTCATGTCGTGGTGGTATCACGGCAGATGCCATAGGATGGCTAAAGAGTGGGGCCGATGGACGCTGGTGGATCCGGGAGAGGGCTAGCGCGCTAAGAAGCACACACGAAGAACATACAAGCACACCAAGATCTACCCATGTTCAGGGCCCTCGTGAGGAGGTAAAGCCCCTACTCCTGCCTGCCTCTCTCTCTATACCGAGGTATCACAAATACAAGGTTGCTCCTCGAGCTGTATGATCCCAGCAAAGGGGATAAACACCAGGAAGAAGATGTAGCTATGGGGGGAAATGTGTCTCAGGGCATCCTCCCTCACGCAGGAGGGGGTGAAGCCCTATTTATAAGCTAAACCGAGTTACGGAAGTGCCCCTCCCGGTGCACTGTAGCCATGCCAAGGATATGTTGTGATGTTACTCCTGTCAGAGACAGGACGTGACATGCCCATCTCCTGCAGCACCGCGGTACGCTAGAATGCACCCTCTGCCAGAGACAAGACATGGCATGCCCATGCCTATCTCGTAGCCTATTCCCCGGATGTCCCGCGGTCAGCGGTTAGGTGAGCCCTGTCATCTCGCTCCCTCTGCACGCTCCCGTGTCAGGCGCTTCCGTGCCAGACGCTCCCGTGCCAGACGGGATGTGACAGGAGCATTGACTTCTGTCCGACATAAGGATAACCCGGCATGGATATGCCGGATTCCCTTTCCTGAATATCCTTCCCTGCACATAAGAAAACACACAAGATACCGACACATATATGTCGGTTATGATGTCTCGGATCCTTATCTCGGATCCCTTATCTCGGTCGACATATGCCGGTTGGCACCAGCATGGTACCTCGGTCCCTTCTGGCCCGGGTTACCTCGGTTTGCTTATGTCGGTATGCACCAACTCCACACCCTGGTCACTCCAGAGGTCCAGGTATGTCGGCTTTACTGTAACTTGGCCCACACCTGGGACCTTGCTTATACCACACCATGACCCTACCCGGGGGTAGCCCCCCGACATTAGTCCCCGAAGCTGGTGCGGTCCTGCAGCCTTGGATGAAGGGCCACAGCAGGTTTAATCAACCGAAACAACCATACCAAACATCTGACATAACCATGTCGGTTCAACCGTAAAGCCACTAATAACCTCTTCAACTGATTCCGACATTTGCCCCTGTGTCGGTTTCTCCGACACAAGAACTCCGCTGAAAGAGCAAGTCAAGCTTTCACGACCAACTCAACTTACCCCAACCATCCGACATAACCATGTCGGTAAACCTCAAGTATCAGGATAAAACCTCCAACCGTGTCGCCATATGCCCTTATGCCGGTTGCTCCGACACAAGGCAACTGTTTTATCCTGATCAAACATCCGACATTCTCATGCCGGTTCGTCTCAAGCTGCAAGGACCAAACTTCCCACAACCTCCGAGATCTACTCTTGTGCCGGTCTCTCCGACACAAAAAGATTCCCACAATCTCTCCAAAGATTTCTCCACAGCACGTGGCAGAGAAACGCTGCGCGTTACCTCGGTTCCTTGCACGGACAGACACATCTCTGCACGCACGCCGCCCACGTCACGCGCTGTCACGTCGCATGGGCACTTGAGTGCGTTTGACCGTGGTGTGCCTCCTCGATTCCCGCATCTGTTACCACACACGATCGCGCCGCGGGCAGTTACCCATCTGTGGCCCACGATGCGGCTGATCGTGCGGCCACAAATACCGCAACCGCGCAGATCATGCGCGGTTAATCCGCGCGGCCGTTACGGGAAAACATGCGCGGTAAAAAACGCTAACCGCACACGCCCCGCACCCATAAATAGGGGAGCGGAGCCTCCCACTTCTTCTTCTTCCTCCTCGCATCCCTCACGCGCACTGCCCTCCGCGCTCATCTCCGCCGCGCTGCGATCTTCGCTACTGCACAACGCCGGAGCACTCACGCCGCCGACGACCGGAGATTTTCGCGCCACCGCCGAACGCGCTCAACTCCGGCACGCCCCGCGCTTCTTCGCCTCGCATCGCCGTCGCAACTCCGGTGAGTTCCTCGCCCTTAGCACTGCCGATGAACGTGTTCATCCCCTCCGATGAACACGTTCCTCCTCTCCGATGGATCTGTTCATCTTCCCCGATGAACTTGCACATCCCCTCAGTAGATGCTCTTAAATCGCTTTGCTTAGATCCCATCTAGATTTTCTCCATTGCGCCTCTTAATAACCTTGCAATAGTTCCTCCGCAGATCTTTCTAAGTTTCAACTCACATGTTCTTGCATTTATCTTCTATTTATTTTTCTCCGTAGATCTTTCCGCCAAACACTTAGCCACAGATTTGTGTTTCCCGCCATTTATGCATTTTCCTCTGTTGCTCCAATGTTCCGAGATACTTATCTCGGTTCAACTTGTGCCTCTTTTGCATATCCCTTCCGAGATGTCATCCAGCCATACCCCGGAGCCTGCCGAGGATGTCGTCGAAGAGGGTGAGCGCGCTGGGTGGGAAGGTTCCGACGTAACCCAGGCCGAGATAGACTGGCTAGTCCGGACCAAGCGAATTCCGGCACAAGTGATATGCCGGGTTCCCGGCACAGAGGCCGAGCCGAAGCTGAAATCCGGTGAACGCGTGGTCTTCGTCGCGCATTTCGAGCGCGGCTTTGGACTCCCGGCGAGCGAGTTCTTCTGATCTTTCTTGGATAGGTTCCGGCTTCAACCTCATCACCTTCCAGCCAATGCCATTACCACGCTCTCTGCGTGCGTTTCTTTCTCCGAGGGATACCTCGGACTCTGGCCCACTGTTGAGCTCTAGGCCAAGTACTTCCAACTCCGGAAGCAGAGTGTCCCGGATCTGGAGAACAAGAACTTCCCCAAGGAGATGACCCCGTGCGGAGCCGCTACCATTATACCTCGGAGAGGTTCCATCTTGCCTCGGATTCAAGGCCTGGAGTCATGCCGGAAATGGCAGCGCACGTTCTTCTACGTGAAGAACCCGGACAGCCCAGACAATGTCGACCTTCTGAACCGGGCGATATTAAACATCGCCACCCCTTCTGAACAGTTTAACTGGTCCCTCAACCCGAAGGACATGAACCTCGAGATCAACCAGATTCACAAGATCGTCGAGGAGCTTGTGGGGGCCGGCTTAACGAGCGATGATCTCCTGAGGACCTTCGTCAGCCGCCGAGTCTCCCCCCTTCAAGACCGGGTTCACAAGATTTGCCACATGAGTGGCAAGTATGATCCAACTCGGATCAGCACCCACGAGCTGACCCAAGCCGAGGTCAGAAGACGTGTCAAGGCAATTGCCCGCACGACGATGACCGAGGAATGGGAATGGGGTCTAGAACCTCATAACAGAACTCGGCTTCCGGAGCAAGTAAGTAACCTTGCAACTTACACCGACATACTTTTTTCTACCGAGATAACTCTTATGTCGGCCCCATACTCTGCTCATAAAGTAACTCGGTTTTACTGCTTCTGGCTTGCAGAGGTTTGCCCGGCAAAAGACTGAAGATGGAGAGGATCCCTCCACCAAATGGGGCAAAGATATCCCTGCCCCGGACATCGCCGAGGTAGAAGACCCGGATGATGAGGATCAGCTGCCGATTCCGGCTGCTGGCGCCCCTACCTCGGGTAAGCCTCGAGCCCGAGCCTCATCCGAGATTGGTCGGACGACGATGATTGCGAAATGTTAGAGATAATTGATGCTCGCCCATCGCATATGCTCACCCAGTATCCTCGGCATCAGCTAACCCGGGCGGCCCTGCTCCGAGTGCACGCCCTGCTACCTCGGGCAAACAAGTGGGATCTCGCAAGCGTGCAGAGACCGGTACCTCGAATACCGGGACCTCCACATCCTCAGATCCAGCAGCACCGAAGGCGAAGCGGCAGAAGAGAGGAGCGGTTAAGCCGAAGAAGGCCAAGAAGACACCGCCAGTTACTCAAGGGTAAGATATTCTTTGCCGACACAAGCTCACTTCCTTTTTTCCTTCTCCCGGGATAATCTTTCCCCGACATAACACTTTTTCTCTTTTGATGCAGTGCCGCCCTTGAAATTAACCAGAGTGCCTCCTCCATGCGCTCACCCCTTCCGAGTGCAGCGAACCTCGGTCACGTGATTCCGGGGTACCCGCCACTTCATCCGTCATTCCCGAGGTCGTGGTCCTCGATGAAGATGTTGGCTCCGGTGCCCCCACCGCGGACTCCGACATTCCGCGGGCCGACACTTCGGTGACCTCGGGCCCATAGCAACCACCACCACAACAACAACAGCCGCAACAACAGCAACCACAACAACAGCAACAGCAGCAGCAGCAACAGCAACAGGAACAGCAACAAAGCAACAACACAGGACAACACAACATCAACAGCAACAAGCAACAAAAGCAGCCGCCACGGCCGAAGTCCACCACAAAGTCCACCGAGTTAGTAACTCGGAAAGCTACTCCGCTAGCCAAGCCGGCACAGAGCCAAGTGGCCACCGGGAAACAACTTGTCAATCCGGAGAAACAAGTGGTGTTGACTCCAACCACTACACCGGAGCACCAAGCTCTCACCACCTCCGTCTCCCGAGTTACCACTAGCAGCTGGGTTTTTCCTCAGCTCCGAACTCAAAGCGGACATAGCTTAGGCTCGGAGAAGCAGTACCACATGGACTGGAATGCCGCCGACACTAGCGAGGTCTCCTCTGCGAACCCGGTCACCCAACATCCAGCTGGACCCAGTGCGCTTGCTCAGGCCATGCACAACTTGCAACTCTCGACCCTTCGAGCCAGCAAGCTTGCCGAGGTATTTTTTCTCAGCTGGACCTTTCTTTCCTTTGTAATAGATGATAAACATATATAATCCCCAGTCCCCGAGATTCGGGTTGAGTGACCTACGCTCGCCCGAGTAAAGATCACTCGGCGCGAATCTTCACAAAATTTCCATTATTAATCTCAAAAAATCCGACATTCCGGATTTCAAAAAATCCGACATCAGGATCTTCAAAAATCCGATGCTCAGGATTTCAAAAAATCCGACATCCAGTCCCCGAGATTCTTGTCGAGTTTTACTCGGCACGAATTTTCAAAAAATCCGACATTCAGCTTTACCCGGCATGAATCTTCAAAAAATCATACTAACCCTTTGCTCTTTTCAGGATTGCACCAACGCCCGGACCACAGTATTTCAGAAGCTGCTTCTGGACCACAACAAACTCAAGAGGTCCCACAAGCAGCTTCAGGAGACGCTGAAGAACAAGGAAGCCGCGCACACCACTGCCCTCCAGAAGGAACGACAGGAAGTGTCTCGGCTCCAGGAGGAACTTGCTCGGGTCCAGGGCGAGAAGACCGGCATTGAGAAGGCCCTGATGCAAAGGGAGGAAGCTGCGCAGAAGCACAAGGAAACCCTCGAGGCGACCGAGGTTCGCGCTACCTCGGCTCAAGGAGAACTGGATGCCCTCAAGGCAAAATCCGACATCTGGCTCCGCGAGCTCACCCGGCTTAACAAGGAGATGGACAGTAAGTTTCTTTATCCTTTCTTTTTGTTTCTATTGCTTGTACCGACATTAAATATATGCCGGTATATAACTCAATTCGGTGATAGCTTTTCTATCTTCAGATCACTTCTCCCACTCCAAGGCTGCTACAATTAACACTGTCCGCAAGGCACGAGCAAAAAGAGCCGAGGCTGGCCCAATCCCGGAGGAATGGGATATTGAAAATCACCTGACCGCTTTGAACGCTCGCATTCTCCTCTGAAGGCCATTGGCATGGATCTTCTTGATGCTGGCATCCGAGCTTACCGAGCCTTATGGCCAGGATCTCAGACTCCGGCTAGCATTGAAGAATTATCCAAGTGTCTATCGGGGGCCGAGGCCAGGGTCCGAGAGTGGAGATCCTCTACAGCTCGCGCCGGAGCTGATCAAGCATTGACCTTTGTGCTCGCCTGGTATGAGGCCATCAACCTCAATTCCGTGCGCTCCCTGCGCCAAGGCTCCACATGGACCTCAGATTCGACACTCATCGCGAGCCGCAAGGAGGCAGCCACCTTCATGGCCAGCTATGCTCCCACCCGACACTTCATTCCTGGTCCCGCCTACTCGGATGATGAAGAAGATGACGAGGATGATGAAGAGGGTGAAGACGAGGAAGATGTTGATGAGGAGATCGAGGCCGAAGCTCCCGACACTACCACTGCCCGCGCAACCGACACTGCTGCTGCCGGAGCAACCGACATTGCTAAGCCGACCGCGACCGACTGGCAAGTCGACCGCGACCGACACTTCTGAAAAGCCGGTATCCGACACTGCCGGTGCCTCGGCAGCCACTCCAACACCCGAGGTTGCTCCAACAACCGAAGCTTCTCCTGCCGCCGAGACTGCTCCTGAGCCTCGCACCGCTCCAACTGCTCCGAGCTCCTCCGAGGCAGCTGCCTAAACTTATCACAAACTGAGCCACTAAATCCCCGGAATGCCGGGTGCAGGTGTAAATATACTTTTAAGTATCTCGCAGTGCTACTTTTATCCGTGCTACTTTTATCATATTAGTTTCAACAAGACAGGCTCAATGCCGGATCACTTTGCACCAAGTCCCCGAGTTTACTTTCTTGTTTACTATACTTAGTAATCTCTGCTCTTGTCTACCATTTAGGCGTTCGACGGCCGAGTCACAAGATCAATCATTATAGCACACAAGGAAAAGGAAAGAAAAAACCGGGTTAGTAAATGACATATGTCGGATCTTTTTAGGACCGAGTCCCCGAGTCCATTTTCATGTTTACCATATACCATAACCTCTGCTCTTGACTGCCATTTCGGCGTTCGTCAGTCGAGTCACAAGATCACAACAAAATAGCATACATTACTTGAACTTTGAAACGAGATCTCAAAATCATCCGACATATGGACAACACATAAAAAACCGAGATAAAACACAAGCATATAGACAAAGGCAGTCCCCGAGTTTCTTTTCGGAGTGCCGGCATTTTATTCAAAGGAAAAACCGAGATACATACATTGCGCCCTTAAGAGTAAAAGGGGCGGAGTAGAGCTACATTCCAGGTCTTTTGGTCTCCTCTCCGGATTTGTCCATCACATTTTTCCTCGGTGCATGCGCATCTATAAGATAGTATGAATCATTGTGCAGAGCCTTGCTCACAATGAATGGTCCCTCCCATGGAGGTGACAACTTGTGTCGGCCAGCTTTGCGTTGCACTAGCCTCAGCACCAAATCTCCCTCTCGGAATACCCGAGGGCTGATCTTCCGGCTATGATAGCGTCGGAGATTTTGCTGATATATAGCTGACCGAGATAAGGTCAGTTCTCGTGCTTCTTCGAGCAAATCAACATCATTTTCCCGAGCTTCTTTTGCCTCGGTTTTAGTGTACAGCGCCACTCTCGGCAAATCATATTAATGACGGTCGGCAGGACCGCTTCTGCTCCATAGACCAGAAAAAATGGCGTATAGCCAGTTGAACGATTAAGTGACGGACTGCTTCTGGTCACTCCATGGCCTCTTTCCTTCTTGGTTTTGGCCCCATGCTGGGTCGTTGTACTTCGGACGCTGGCTATTGCTGGCATCTGGCTAGTCTTGGTTTACCGCTGCAACCTGATTTGAGTCATACCGGTAATCTGGCTCTCTCCTCTTGTTTCCGAAGTCCTGGCGATCGTTCTGCCTGACTGGCCCGGGTCTGTTATTCACCGGGTATCTTCTACTCGGCTCCCCCGAGTTCAGCAAGGGCTGCATCGGATCACCCAGTGCATAGCTATCCGCAATCCGGATTGTCTCGGCCAGGGTGGCCGGCATTTCCCTTTGCAACTTCTGCCAGAGCATGGAGCCGTGTCGGCACCCTGGGCAAACCTAGATATGGCCTGCGCCTCCACAACTCCTTCACAGGAATTGCAAATAGTACTCCACAGGGTTAAGTAATCCCGGTCAGTTTCATTATCCCTCTGCTTGCACATCGCAAGCTGTTGAGGACGATTCGGTCTCTTGTATGTGCTGGAGAAGTTGCTAACAAATGCTTCTTCAAAGTCCAGCCAGCAATCAACGCTGCCCTCTCGCAGGTTGTTCAGCCAAATCCGGGTTGGCCCTTCCAACATCTGCGGGATATACCTCACCGCCCATCGGCGGTTTCCTCCCGCGATATGCACTGCCGACACATAATCTGTCAGCCAGTCCTCCGGCTTAGTACTGCCGTCGTATGTTTTTGCGCCTCGGTTCAGCTGAAAGTGCCGCACCGGTGGTTCCCTCATGATCCGAGGTCCAAAGCATGCAGGGCCAGGTGGACCTTGCTCTTCCAGCATCTCGGACATATAGATCCTGTCCAACTTGTAGCGTGCATCATTTGGTGACAACTGGCGAGGTCCCAACCGAGATCCCAGTGCACCCTCATATCTCGGATACCCGGCTTTCTCCATAGCCGAGTAACCATCATCGTAATGGTTAGCCACCTGATCCACACCTTGTGGCTGCTGGACATGCTCTACATTTTGCTGCTGCTGGGCGAGATTGTGCTTCGGATACCGAGGTGGATAACCTCGGCCAGCCGAGTTAACTACTCCGGCACCTGGACCACCCGGACCGGGATTGCTTTTACCCCGGCCGGCACTGCCTCGCCAACTACCTGTTTTCCGGCACACGCCGGATCATACACCTGTTTCTGTTTGCTCTTACCGGAGTTTACACTCCGGTCCCGATCTCCACCGACATGCGGTGATGAAGCTTGCCCCTTAGATCCACAGGCTCCCCTAGCCGAGTGAACAATCTCGGACCCACCTGCAACTATGTTGGCCTTGCGATAGGCCTCATTCTGCCGGGTAGCCACAGCTACCAACTCATTAACTCGGTCTTGCTGCCTACGGAGAGCTTCTCCGGATAAGCCTGACAACTCGGCTCTTGCTGCCTCGGCAGCTCTAAGAGTCTTAGCAGGGGAACTATACTTCGGCTTTTCGACCGATAAGTTACTAGGAGTCCTGCTGGCACTAGATCTACCATCTCTAGCGATCTCGGCATTGAGGTTTTTACCCCTCTTGCGCACATCCTCTACTCGACTAGGGCGAGCAGCTACCGGGGTTAAACCATGTGCTTGGTTATCACTACAAGAAATATGCTATCCTATGACCTTCTATAGTGACGCCCAAAATATTGGTCATAGATCTATGACCATTTTGAACCAATTGGTCATACGCTGTTATTGAGTGTGTAAACCCGACAAAATTATGACCAATTTTCTAAGAAAGGTCATGACCTCCTTACATGAATTGGTCATAATCCATCAAGCATTAGCTCATGACCTTATTTTCTGGACGGCTACGACCAATTTAAATGGTCATTCACATTTGTTGATAGCCAACTCAGTAGTGTTGCCTATGTGTCAGTGTTTAGGTGTCATTTTTGTTTACGTGTCACTCTGACTGGACAGCCAACTCACCAATCTCGTCTACGTGTCAGTGACATATTCGCTTATGTGTCGCTGTGACATGTGGACCCACCCTACCTGACACGCGGGTACCACCCGCCACTGACATGTGGGTCCCGCACCCACCCTACCTGACACGTGGGTCCCACCTTAACTGACACGTGGGTCCCACACGCCCTACCTGACACGTGGGTCCCGCCCGCCACTGACATGTGGATCCGACACGTGGGTCCCACCATACCTGACAAGTGGGTCCCGCCCCAAGCCACTGACAAGTGGGACCCGCCCAACCAGGCCCTGACATGTGGGTCCCGCCCCAAGCCCCACCCGCCACTGACATGTGGGTCCGACACGTGGGTCCCACCCCAAGCCACTGACAAGTGAGACCCGCCCAACCAGGCCGTGGAATATACTAATATTAGGCAAAAACCTTGCAGGAGGTGGGACTCGAACCCACGACCGTGGTCTCCAAAGAAGAGATCGCTACCGCTGGGCTATGCTGGAGTTGTTGATTGTATGGCGAAGCAAGGCCCTTTGTATTGTTTCCGTATCAGCATAAGGAAACAGGCCTGGGCTGGCGTGGCAAGTTAATGGGCCGGCTCGGCTGGTTCTTTTTTTTTTCTTTTTATTATTCTTTTCTGTTTTCGCTTATTACTTTTGATTTTGAACTCCAATTTCAACCAAATAAAATTTGAATTTTGTTGTAAAGATGTAATCTGTTTATATAGACTATTAGGCAATGTTTTTAGTCAAAATAAAATAACAAAATACCACTAACCTTATATATTGTTTTACATAGGGTTTTGAAGATTTTTTTTTGGATTATTCATTTAAATTCAATTCATTTCTGAGAACATTTTTCAATATATTTCCCTTATTCCAAGTTAATTATTTTTAACGTTATGAATGTGGCCATAACATTCGTCATTTGCCCCGAAAGTCATGAATCTTTATAGATGATAGCTCATTTCTGAGAACAGTTTTCCAAGACAATTGCCGTATTCCAAGTTTATTATTTATTATGGATACTAGGACACATATAATGACACAACGCGAAGGTTTTCCTTTTTTTTTTTGAATTTCGTATGCCGATTTCAAAATACGGTCAAAACGGTGGACATGACCGTTCGTAGCTAGGTCTTGAATCTTGCAACACTTTTGATGCATCTATGATGAAATAGGTACTTGTATACCTAAATATGGATTTTTCAAAAAATCCCAAGAAAACGACGAGGCACTTGTAGTTCAACTTTGACCCCCTTCCAACTGAATCGGCAGGAATTTGTCTTTTTTACAAGAGGTAGATGGAAACCGTTTGACACACAACCGTTTGGTAATTTGTAAATAAAATGTGGTATAATATTTTTAGAAAATTTAGTTCTCCTATTTTACGACATATTTTCGGTAGTTGCTTCACAAAATAACCCATTTTTTCACTCAGAAAATAAAAAAGGATTTTTTTGTGCAAGAAAAATAAAAACTTTCTTCGGAAACATTGTTCGTGGTTCCAAGATGCACGTTTGTGCCCAATATGGGCATATTTGAACAAACTATGCCATGAATGTGGCCATAACATTCGTCATTTGGCCCGAAAGCCATGAATCTTTATAGATGATAGCTCATTTATGAGAACACTTTTCCAAGACAATTGTCATATTCCAAGTTTATTATTTATTATGGATACTAGGACACATATAATGACACAACGCGAACGTTTTCCTTTTTTTTTGATTTTTTTTGAATTTCGTATGCCGATTTCAAAATACGGTCAAAACGGTGGACATGACCGTTCGTAGCTAGGTCTTGAATCTTGCAAAACTTTTGATGTATCTATGATGAAATAGGTACTTGTGTACCTAAATATGGATTTTTCAAAAAATCCCAAGAAAATGACGAGGCCTGTAGTTCAACTTTGACCCCTTCCAGCTGAATCGGCAGGAATTTGTCTTTTTTATAAGAGGTAGATGGAAACCGTTTGACACACAACCGTTTGGTAATTTGTAAATAAAATGTGGTATAATATTTTTAGAAAATTTAGTTCTCCTATTTTACAACTTATTTTCGGTAATTGCTTCACAAAATAACCCATTTTTTGCACTCAGAAAATAAAAAAGGATTTTTTTGTGCAAGAAAAATAAAAACTGTTTCTTCGGAAACATTGTTCGTGGTTCCAAGATGCACGTTTGTGCCCAATATGGGCATATTTGAACAAACTATGCCATGAATGTGGCCATATCATTCGTCATTTGGCCCGAAAGCCATGAATCTTTATAGATGATAGCTCATTTCTGAGAACAATTTTCCAAGACAATTGCCGTATTCCAAGTTTATTATTGTGAACAAACTCATTTTTTTGTCACTCAGAAAATGAAAAATGGTTTTTGTGAGCAAAGAAAATGAAATTTTTTCAGCTACAATATTCTCCATTCCAAATTTCCCTCCCAAAACACGTCCCCGCGCGCCAATCCAATCCAAAATTTTCGCTCCCAGCGGCAACTTCTTCCGCCTCCCCATTTTCCATACATGAAATGACCGAATCAACCCCAGAACCTGTACATGACGCAGGGGTAATTTCGTGAATTATTCCAGACCTCCAAATAACCCTAGCCGCATCGCTCCCCTTCTGGAACCCTATCCACTCTTCCCCAGTCTCCCTCGCGACCGCCGCCATCGCCACCGCACGCCTCCACGGCTCCACCGATCTAGCAGTCTCCGGCTTCCCGCCCCTCTGATCTTGCAGCGCTTCTCCGGTCTCCTCGGCCTCCCTGTCCCACCACCCCTCCACCGGCAGCAGTGGCCACAAACAGCCACGGCGCCTACACATCCTGACTAGCCGCCTCGGCTTCAAGCCTCTCATCCCTCTTCCGTCTAGTGGCCACCACGCTCACTGCCATCGACGCCAACGGCGGCCGCCTGCCTCGCCATCGACGACGACGCCAACTGGCGCCGCCTGCCATCGACTCGCCCCGTCCCCATCACCCCACAGCCTTCGTTGTCGGGCCATCGATCCATGGAGAGGAGATCCATGCTCGCGGTCCACGCAGTGGCCGCTCTCCGGTGCGCGGCGTCCAGATCAGCAGCCGCCCCACATCCGTCTCACCGGAGCTCGTCGTCCAGAGCAGCAGGCGCTCCCGGTCAACCGACGACGGCATTCATCTCCCCATCTTCCCCTGAGTCACCATCACCTCATGCTCAACCTCCTCTAATGCGCTACCTCAACCTGCTCTAATACGCTGCATCTATTGAAACAGGGGCCTACTCGACCAGATCCGCTCCGCCTGTGTCTTCCTCACCGACGCCGGGGGGAGCACCAACAGGGCCTCTACACCGACAAGTACGAACCACCGGCAAGTACCTCTTCCAAGGTGAGTCCCTCCCCCTTCCTCCTCCCCATCACGCATCGGTGTCATTTCTGTCTGTGTAGGTTGTAATTGCGATCCGGATGCTATCTCCATAGTGTTCCTAGTTCTATTTGCACGATTATGTTGTAGGGTTTCAGAGTTGAACGACATGGTGATTGTGAATAATTTATCCGTGATGCCAATTCGAACATACACATGATTGTAAGGATATCACAACCTCTTGCAAAGGATTGGTTCATTAGCTTGTGAGGTCTTTTTAAGAAATTTGTAATGTCTCCTTTGTGATGTTGTTGCGCAAGTTCTATGATATGTGACATCAACTATGCAGTTTTTTCTCTACAATCTAGGTGCATTTAGCCCTTCTTATATTGGAAGACGAGGTGAGCTCGTCCAAATGATTCCTCAGTGCCCGTTTTTGCCGGTTAAAACTCCTGTGCCTGAACTACTAAAAAATAGTAAGATGCGTACACTGTTATATGCTAGCTCCTTGATGTTACCCTTGGAGTCAATTTGTCCGCAATGACTTTCAAATACGGTTCTGTTATGTGCTAGCTCATTGGCAAACATGCTGGTGAAAATTATTATGTTTGTGCTGGTAGATAGCCGAGCCCCAAATTGCAGAACACCAAACATTGTCAGTTGTTCTTAGTATTTGCAAGAGCTCCACGTCAAACACTGAACACTATCTTACTATCAATGCATGAACTGTTGTAATTTAAACAAGCCGGGATCCTTCAATAAAATATGAGTATGTTTGCATTTCATCTAGCTTGGAACAAGATGAGGAGTTGAGCAACACTGCTATTGAGCTAGGCCATCTATGCTGCTTCCTATCAATGCATATTAGTTGTTGAATTTATGGTCTGCTTAGGATGAAATCTCGTTTACATCCTAACTTACTATCGATACATGAGCATATGCTGGTAGTTTCATGTAGTTGATTATGAGAGTTTTTGTTCTTTGCAGGTTCTAATTTGCATGGTCTCTTTGGGAGGCAGTCGGGTACCACCGCTCTGTAGCTAACAAGAACACGGTTGTGCACTGGGAGAACACTCTGTTTGACTACTTGCTTAATCCTAAGAAGGTATGGTTAATAATCACTTGGTTACTTAAGAAATTCCAGTTGTTGTGGTTGTGTTTCTCATGATGATATGTTTGCCGCATGTTCAGTGTGTCTGGTATGTTTATAGAGCCACTTGATGTTTCATACAAGACATATGCCAAAGTTCTTGTGTATTATCACTAGTTTTGATCGCTGCTTTACTAAAAACTGTGCAAGTTTTGCTATTTCCAGATTATCATCTTATTTTCTTGTTTCATGTACAGCTGCCAAAAGAAAGCTGTGAAGATCTTTCCAGGCCCGACATCTGAACCTCTTAACCCATTGTGCAATGTCAGACTCAAGTACAACATGAAGGCCCGGGCCAGCAGAGAATTACCCTAGATGAGCCCAAGGTGATCATTTTGTACTTCATTTTGCTTTCTCCATGTTTGAATTGCCATTGTGGGATGTTGCATCATCGAATTGCCATTTGATGTACAACTGGACTTTTACTAATCAAATAGTATGTTGCTTTATAAGAAAAGAAAATTCACTGTGTTAAATTACATGCTTTGTATGTTGAATTCTGTGACTGATCAGTGAACGATGTTATGCTCAACTATCTGAAAAGCACACTGAACCTGGGTCCATATTTGCTTTCCTTGAGTACTTGTACTCTCTGTGCCATGCTACTTTCTTATTTTGCCTCTGATGGTTCAATTTCTTGCTGCCCTTTATCTTCATACTTATTATGATGGTAATTTGACTTGCAGTGCTCATGTAGGTTAGTTAAACTCAAGTAACTGAACATATTCATGAAAATTCTGTTAAGGGTGGATGGCTTCTGGTTCTAACGGTCATCCTCAACAAATCCTACTTATTTTGAACAAGACACCACATTCATTAGTTGTTGGAAGTTGCAACACACAGCACTTAAGAGAAACTGAGTGCATGTTTAGTTGCCTTGAGTACTATTACACTATGTAGCATGCTAGTATAAAAATAGATTATTTTGGTTGTAATGCCAAGTTTGGTGTATTAACTTGGTGGTGATTTTGTGCTGCAGATCGGCAAGAACCAAGATTTGGACGCTGGGGAATGGGAGTTGCAGCGATTGGATCCGGTAGCATCCTTTAGTCCATGCTGAAGAAGTTGGAAGACACGTGGAGTATCTAGTTATTACACTTGTAGAGCTTGTTATACGATGATTGCCAGTGTATCCGTGTTATATGAACATATTGATTCTGCCAGTGTGTCTGCGTTATATGATTTAATAAACTTCTGGCAATTATTCAAAGTAACACTTGTGTTTTCAGTCTGTTTGGATTTTAATATTTGTTATTTGGTAAGTGGCAAAATGAAATCAGAACATGAACCTGACAACTGGGACCCCTTTGTTAGAACTGACAGGGACCCACTTGCTAGAACCTGACAATAGGGACCCACTTGCTAGAACCTGACAACTGGGACCTGCCTGACAAGTGGACCCACCTTTTGAAAAAAGAAAAATTGTATCTGCTGAGCCAAAAAGGCCACGGCCCAGAAAATAAAAATGCCAAATTGTTGGGCTTGGCCCATGGAGTCTTACAAAATCATCAAGAAAAAACATTAAATGGGCTGATTTATTGGGCCTGGCCCATATAGACGGCTGAACCGGACCGGGCTGATTCTGGTATACGACCATTTCATTTGGTCACAAATTTGCCACGTCAGTCTTGCCACGGTGGATTTGACGTGGCGTGGTCAGATTGTCAATGACCAAAAAATTGGTCATAAAATCTGTGACCTTTTCTTTTGGTCATAGACGTCTATGACCATTCCATAAAAAAGGTCATATTGGATCGTTAGTGACGCTCATAACGTGACCAAGTGTTTTTGGTCACAAAAAGGTCACAAATAAAAATATGTGACCATTCAGTGACCAAAATTGAGGGTCATAGGATAGCATATTTCTTGTAGTGTATACTCACGGACAGTTATCCCGAACTCTCTCCTCACCTCGACCATCTCCAGAGCCTCCTGAAGCAAGCTCTGACGCCGTGCCTCCAACTCTGCCTCCAATTGGGCATCATCTGTACCGGCAGCTACCGGCATAGCCAGTTTCTCGATTATCTCCTCGAGATGAGCTGACCTAACCGGTACATTGGATGTACCGGCCTGGTCTCGGAGGTTTTCCCTCCTCTCCAGTGGCACTTTCGCCGATCTGGTGATCTTGGGGGCAGGATTACCGTCATCTCCTTTGCCGGGCTCTCCTTTACCGCCCTCACCCGCAGTGCCGGTCACCATGACCTCTGCGCAACTCCCGGGGCGAGCGCTACGCCGGCCGTGAGCCGCACAGACAGCAGGAGGATCCTCGGCCACAAGGACCTGCTCGGGGTACTTGCAGACAATCTCGGTGGCGACGTAGGTCACGAAGGTGCCGAAGCTGATGAGGCAGCCGTTCGTCGGGAACGGTCTGCTGCCGAAGCATCCAGCGTTGTCGCTGATGAAGTTCAGCGAGCAGAGCTTGCAGATGAGCCCGCAGACGACGCGCTCGCCAGAGTTGATGATGGAACCCGTCCGGATGATCACACCAGCCAGCGCCGCTGCTGGCCCCACAGTGGGCGCCAACTATCGTGGTGGTATCACGGCAGATGCCATAGGATGGCTAAAGAGTGGGGCCGATGGACGCTGGTGGATCCGGGAGAGGGCTAGCGCGCTAAGAAGCACACACGAAGAACATACAAGCACACCAAGATCTACCCGGGTTCAGGGCCCTCGTGAGGAGGTAAAGCCCCTACTCCTGCCTGCCTCTCTCTCTATACCGAGGTATCACAAATACAAGGTTGCTCCTCGAGCTGTATGATCCCAGCAAAGGGGATAAACACCAGGAAGAAGATGTAGCTATGGGGGGAAATGTGTCTCTGGGCATCCTCCCTCATGCAAGAGGGGGTGAAGCCCTATTTATAAGCTAAAACGAGTTACGGAAGTGCCCCTCCCGGTGCACTGTAGCCACGCCAAGGATATGTCATGATGTTAGTCCTGTCAGAGACAGGACGTGACATGCCCATCTCCTGCAGCACCGATGTACGCCTAGAATGTACCCTCTGCCAGAGACAAGACATGGCATGCCCATGCCTATCTCGTAGCCTTTTCCCCGGATGTCCCGCGGTCAGCGGTTAGGTGAGCCCTGTCATCTTGCTCCCACTGCACGCTCCCGTGTCAGGCGCTTCCGTGCCAGATGCTCCCGTGCCAGACGGGATGTGACAGGAGCATTGACTTCTGTCCGACATAAGGATAACCCGACATGGATATGCCGGATTCCCTTTCCTGAATATCCTTCCCTGCACATAAGAAAACACACAAGATACCGACACATATATGTCGGTTATGATGTCTCAGATCCTTATCTCGGATCCCTTATCTCGGTCGACATATGCCGGTTGGCACCAGCATGGTACCTCTGTCCCTTCTGGCCCGGGTTACCTCGGTTTGCTTATGTCGGTATGCACCAACTCCACACCCTGGTCACTCCAGAGGTCTAGGTATGTCGGCTTTTACTGTAACTTGGCCCACACCTGGGACCTTGCTTATACCACACCATGATCCTACCCGGGGGTAGCCCCCGACACTTCATGACAGACATCCAGGTATGTTGAAGGCAATCAAGGCACTACAGCAGCCTGCTGGGGACGAACCTGAACCATGGACTGACCTGCAGAGCCGATGGTGTAGGCGTCATCTCGCTGCAAATTTTTACTCATGTTTTAAGAGTAAGCGGCTGATGAATCTGTTCAAAAGACTGCAATATGAATCAGGAAAAGAAGTACAATTTTCTGTGGGAAATACTCACTGAATTCACGAACAAACAAGTGAAGGAAAGAAGAGCTGCACAAGCAACAGCGATCGCTGCGCAGGTTAGAGCTGCACAGGCTTCGCAGGCGTCTGCATCACAAACAGACGAAGGGGATCCTGTTGGATTGTGTGACTTGCCTGGAATTGACCCACCGGGAACGAAGAGAAAGAAAGGAAACCGAATACGGAATTTTGTAGAGTGGATAGAAAAAGAGCCTCCCGTGAAATGGTCTTTGTTGCACGATACAAATGGAGCACGATATGGCATCATGACAACCAACCTTGCTGAGGTATATAACTTTGTACTCAGAGGTAACAGGGGTTTGCCACTTACAGCACTTGTGGAGAGGATTATGCACGGAACAATGACATATTTCAGAGATAGACGTCAAGAAGCTGTCGAACATATTGAACGGTACCCCAACACACCATATTGCAGGAAGATCAAGCTGTACATGGAGAGAAAGACAAAGAAGGCACGTTTGCATGGTGTCATTAGGATTGGTAACGAAGAAGCCAGGTACGAGGTGCGCTTACCTACTGCGAGATTTGGTGCTGCTAATGAGATGAGAACCCACGAGGTTAAAATTACTGACGAAGCACCGCCATCTTGTGAGTGTACATGCAACAAGCCGAGGCTACTTCACCTCCTTGCTCTCATGTGTTGGCAGTCTGTGGGCAGATGGGTTTGAACCCGTACTATTTCGTGTCACCGTATTACATGAAGGAGGCAGTGGTGCATACCTGGACCGGGGAGATGGCAGGATATAGAGTTGTCGGTAACTTCAACAAGGTTGATCCTGCAAAGCGAATGTACATTCCTCATCCGGCTCTCAAAAGGACAACTAGAGGGAGACGACAGTCACTGCGCATCTGGAATGATATGGACGAGTCTGAAGCAGGTGGAAGCACTCGACAATGCTTGCTTTGCACTTAGTTCGGCCATAGGGAGAAGAATTGTCCTGATTACGACCAAGGAGCCGGTCCTTCGAACCAACGATGGAGAGCTGTTCCTGTACGCGGTCAAGGCAACAGAGGAAGACGAGGGCGTGCACAGCATGGCTAGCACGTGGTTTTTATTTGTAATATGTAATATGTCGTGAAGACTATGTTTTTATTTGTATGTGTCATCACTATGTTCGAATATGTAATAAATCGTGAAGACTATGTTTTTATTTGTACGTGTCATAACTATGTTCGAATATGTAATAAATCGTGAAGACTATGTTTTTATTTGTACGTGTCATAACTATTATGAACTACTAATAAATCGTGAAGACTATGTTTTATTTTTTTGTGTCTTGCCGTTAGTTTATTTTGCAATTTATTATGAACTAGTTAATTAATCTATACTATGCAGATGGCTGGACGTGACTTGCTTGACGACACGATTGATGCCAAGCATCGGGCTAGGATTTGGGAGTCTGGTAAACAACCACCAGTGTTGCGTACTCGGACTACAGGAGCTAATTGGGCGCTGCACCCCGCTTGGATTGATCGGTACGTGAAACCTTATGTTCAATTATAAGATTCACTAGTACGCTAAAAAATTGCTGACAGACTCGGGTCTTCTGTATGCAGGCTGGCTTGGTCTGGTCTGTTACCACTTGCTCGTCTAGTTGAGATGAGTCCAGAGCTGTCGGTTGAGATTCAGCCAGAGGCTGACGGACAGGAGGCCCAGCACCTCCACCGTAGTGCTAGTAGTCGTGTCGGCGTGGACAAGTCATTGGTGAGCTGCTTAGTTGATCGGTGGAGGCCCGAGACCCACACGTTCCACTTTCCGTGGGGGGAGATGGCACCTACTCTTCAGGATGTGTCATACTTGTTGGGACTTCCTTTATCGGGCGAGGTGATTGGACCGACGGAGTCTCCAGTCGGTTGGCGTGACGCCATGCAGGCACGGTTCGCAGGCGTGCATCCGAAGAATATTTGGGACATATTCGTACTTAGGTGTATGAGACATATCAGTATATCTATTTCTATGTGAGACATATTCATATTTATGTTCGTCTGTACGAGACATATTATTATCTTTGTACGAGACATATTTATGTTCGTCAGGCTCGGCCACGCAGGGGTCAGTGATATATTTGGGCCACGCAGGGGTCAGTGATACGAAACATCCCACATTGAATCGATAAATTAATTTAACATACAACTAGAGATCTACGTTACAACTTCACTTGTTCTAAATACTGGATAGAACACATTAAGGTACAACTTCAAATTACGATACAACACAAGTAAAACAAAGACTCTACCTATCTCCCATCGATGCAGCCTGCACCATCCGCCGTGTTGCCACCCTTGCCCTTTGACGAAGATTCTGCCTTCTTGCCTTTGCCCTTGGACGAAGCTTCAGCCTTCTTGCCATTACCCTTGCTCGATGCTTCAGCCTTCTTCTCCTTGCCCTTGCTCAGTGCTTCAACCTTCCTTTCCTTTGACGACGGCATGAAATCGTCGTCATCATCGCTGTCAACTACCCAGAGACAGGAACGACCGTACGTATCACGGTCGGCTTCAGTTCGGTAGAACGGACTATTCGTAACTTTCCTGTCAAACTTATCTGCAAGCCTGAGCATTTCTGCACGAATTTGGAGCGGGGTCCTATACGGAAACCCATCGCGGCATAGCTTCGCCCCAAGCAAAGCGAGATGACTCTCAGTGTGCAAAATTTCTTCAATTGGAACTACCCTACCATCTACCTTCAAATTGCTCGGAAGCCTGGCGAGATGCTCGAATGCGGAAATGTGAAACCCGGATACACACTTCTCGCAAGGACCAATACACACCATGCTTGCGCTCAAGTGAGTATCATGCCTACCTTCGACTGGGTTTTATAGAACAACCGGTGGCGGGAAGAAATTGGACAGTGCCGGCATTTGGCGGGAAACCGTGGCGGGAACGATAGCGGGAAATAATTGGGCGGAAACGGTGGCGCGAAGAAATTGTGCGGGAAAAAGTGGCGGGAAGAAATTTGGCATAAGACGGTGGCGGGAAAAAATTAGGCGGACAAAACTGCGACAATTTTTTTTCTACTTTCGGCTCGGCCCAGGCCGAAAGTCCCCTTGACACCGTTCCTGCGCCCCACGCAGCTGTCGACCCTTCCTGGGCCGAAGGAGGCCTTTCGGCGCGCCAAATGCCAAAAGTCAGGTTTTGGCCCCCTCCAGGCCGAAAGCTGGAGGTTTCGGCTCGCTCCGGACCGACGCCGCCCTATTTTTCAAATATCTGAACCGCGCGTGCTATTAGGCGAAATTACTATTAAAAATAATATTATTTAAAAAATTCTCCGAAAACGTTGTTAGATTTCTAGGATATTGTCATGAGGACAGACGGGAAATGGTGGTCGAAGAGTACATGCCCAAGGGAAACTTGTCCAGAGTTATTGATGGCATGTCTCAAGCAATAAAAAAATATTGATTATTTGCACTTTCCAGGATCATTGCATAAGCAGGATTGGTCCTCCACATTCCGAATAATATGGGGAATAGCAGAGGGCGTTGCTTATCTCCACACCAAGAACATTATCCATATGGATTTGAAACCAGATAACATCCTCTTCGACTCTAATATGAATCCTAAGATTTGTGATTTTGGATCATCTGTAAAGCTGGATCAGACGGACACTCAAACAGTAACAGATGAATTAGTGGGCACAATGTAAGACACATGGCATTTCATAGATACTAGCCAATATATAATTCCATAAATGTGGCATCCATGCTGCTCGTTAATTTATTATTGGGGTTCTGAGTTTTTCTGATTCATTTCACCATCCAGGGGCTACATTGCTCCGGAATATATTGCGGATGGTATTATATCGGTGAAAAATGATGTTACAGTTTCGGTGTCCTAGTCCTTTGTACCATTAGCGGACTTGGACAAAATTCAACTGACATTAGAGAAATAGCAACGCCTAAGTATTGCCATGATTCAATTAATTGGGTAAGTATTTGTACACAGTCATGTGTGTTCTGCATCATCACCTTGTTGTTCCATTCTTACTGAATTTCTCCTCGAGTAAATGATTTTTTGCCATTGTGCATCTACCCAGGAACCAGCGCTGGCAATCTGGGCACTACAAGCATCCATCCAATGCTTATTTTAGAATAATTTGGTCTGTTTTATGTAATTATTAAGGAAATGGTCACAACATGCTATTAATTGCCAAAACAGGATGGGGAAAAATCCACCCTGATGAGAACACATGAAACACGCAAAGAAATTCAAGAAATGGGCCGGGATTCATTATCTGTCAAATTTCGTTGCAGTTTGTAAGAATTTTTCGGGCCATCGTATTTTGGTTCATACGTACACAGCCTACTAAATTCCTAAGAACTGCATCGTATGCACAACCTTTATAAATACGGTTTTTGACCGTGGTGTCATACCTCTTTTGATTTATTATAATTTTCTCTATGCAAATTTGTCATACATTTGAAATTCATGTGATGTTCCTTACAATCAAACAACTTTTAATATCTATCATGTTTTCAGTTATTGTTTCCATAACATATAATTTCTGCGTTCTCCGTATTCGCTTTTCACGTAATGGCAATACCAGGAAACCTTGAAAGGAGTCCAGATATTAATTATTTCCACCACGTTCTCACTTGGCGCAATCTTCAACTCATGCTGATTGTTCATACTAATTAAACTTGTCAATTACAATCCATATTTTTCTCAGGCCTGGGAGGCACGGCAAGCTGGAGGGATAGAGTCATTTGACCCTTCGGTGTGTGACATGTCTGAGGCAAAGCACAGAGAAAGATGCATGGAGATAGGTCTGTTGTGCACACAAGCAGACTCGACACATCGACCCACCATGCCGGATGTTCTTCAGATGCTTAGTAGCTACGGAAACTTACTGACCCTGCGCGCCACAAGGTTCCAACAAAGATCAGACCGACTCTGGAGCACCTACTACAATTACTACTACCGGCTATTGGAGTAGCGTTCATATGGTTGTTTCTCAGTGCTATTATTTATGTTGATGATTACTTTGAACTATAGAGCTTATTGTTTTCAGCAGGCTCCCCTCCCCAGGACAACTGCATCATCGTCAAAGTTCGCACGCTAACATCATAGCAGTAGTGATCAATCCTGGCCGTGACAGACACATTTTCGTGTGTGGCGGTGGAGGCATGCAGCTCCGTCTTGTAAACTGAGATGTTGATACTTGATACACATGGATATATGTACAGTGAACATACACAGGCGACAGGTGAAAGTTCTCTTGTTGCTTTGTTCCGTTTCAATTTGTTCTACAACTAGTTTCTGCCTTTTTCTGTTTCTTTGGACAGAACACGACCACACCCGCTCTTGCTGCCACTATCGCTGCTCCACTTTTTTTCCTTTTTTCTTACCATCGTGCGCAAAATCGACGCGCGTATTTTCCCCCCGATGTATACAATACGGAAAAACTGATATCCAGTGGCGGAGCTTCAACAAAATACATGGGCGGGCCAAGCTAAAAGAACACACGCAAAAATTTGTAGTAGCTTCGGCTAGGATTGGATTAGTATGTTCATTGTCCGGTTAGTGGTCCTAAGATCTAAAGGGAGTAACGCCGTGAACATTGCCTATAGGAAACGTAGAAACTAGAAAATGCGATCAGATTGACAAATTGTTAACTAGAAATTAGGGGAAAATAGGTCACTGCGCCGGCTGCTTGACCTCCGACCGGCAGGTTCCCCATGCCCGTGTGGCTGCGGGCTATAGCGAGTCGGCGACCCCCTGATTACGGCCGGCGGCGTGGCGCCGCTGTCCTGCTTTCCCCTCCGTCACTGCCTAAATTCCTAAACCTAGCAAGCAAGGCAGAGGCGTATCCATGGCTGTTCAGTCTCGGCTGATGCTCTGTGTGTCGCCCAGAAAGAACGAGTCCTGGCCTCGTGGGACAGTGCGAGCTTGCGAGGCAACAGAAAGGGCATGGTTGGGGCCTCCCGCTGGGCTGGGCCTCTCATGGGTAGTAGTAAAGTTCGGTCAAAAACCTGGGCGGGCCATGGCCCGGTTTGGCCCCTACTAAGCTCCACCAGTGCTGATATCCAAAAGTACAAAAATTACGAAGTACAAAAATATTGGAACCTAAAGTACAAAAACACTTAAATCCAAATTACAAAAATAATGAAGTACGAAATGTTTCAAAGTACAAAAACACTGAAACCTGAAGTACAAGCGTTGCTTTTCCTCCTCTCCCGATGCCCTATTGAGCTGGGCCTTTTACAACTTATAATTTATTCCAGCCCATATAAGAACAACAGTAGGGTACATATGTTGTGATGGGCCCCTCCCAAACGTGGGCCCTTGTGCGTCACACAAGGTCGCCTGGGGTCAAAGCCGGCTCTACGTATTTAGCTAATATTGAAACTCGCTCGAAATTTGCTGTATCGGCCATGGCATTTTTTCCCAAGATTTTGCTGGGTGCCTATATTCTATCTCGCAATGTTTTTTATGTATCTTCAATTATGTGCAGGAAAGAAAAGACTCGGCAGCACTGTCGGGGGAATACTTTCTGGATTAACCCGCGGACCAGTGCGACTTACCTTACTCGCACGGACAAAGGCCCACTTGGGAGCAAGCCCAATATTGAACCGCCATAAGGGGAAAGATCTAGAAGACATATCCCGGAGGACGTGAAGATCAAGTAGTCTCCAAGTAGGCCTCTGTGGACGTATTCCTTATGCGGGAAGTTTCCTTTTGTAACCTAGCGAGGTTCTGTGTATATAAAGAGGACTCGCAGGACTTAGAGCAGGTCAAGCTATCAAGCCCAAAACCCTAGCTCATACGACGAGTACCAGATCGGACCGCCTCCATTGTAACACCTCGATTATCATATCAATACCAATCTAGGGTAGGCAGGAAGTAGGCCTTTTACCTCACATTGAGGGGGCCGAACCTGGGTAAATCTGTGTTGATCTTTGTTCCTGCGATCCCAAGCTCGGAGATGCTTGACTCGCGTAATCCCACACCTAGGAAGTCATCTATGACACCTGACGTGACAAACCCACGACAGTTGGCGCCCACTGTGGGGCCTGCGGTCAAAAGTATCACGTTCGCGCAGGATCGGAATCAGGCTTCAAGGACATCGCCATCGGCCAAGTTGAAGACATCAATGGGGTCCCCTTCATCGACGACTCAGAGTGGGGACCCGAGGCAGATCGCATCGAGTTTGGATACATTGTTCCCATCGGATCAGTAAAAGTTTTCGTCGGATCCGTCAGTCGCAGATCTATAGATGCGACTCAAGGAAGCGAATCGGTGAAGGAACTGCGGCCGGTCAGGGTCCGCGTGTTGGAGGAGCTACAACAAGCTACGGCAAGACTGCCCATCCCCGTCCCGTCAAGACCTGTTTGGGGATCTCTACCAAATCAGGAAGGAGACCTCAAGATTAAAGAGATTGAATCTATCAGGACGGAACTCTGTGAAGAGGCACAAAGACTCGCGGCTGAGCGCGAAAAACTCCAAGAAGAAGGTCGACGACTCCGTCGCTGCCAGCCAAAACACCAGGCGGTCCGAACCAAGACGACATCTGAGCGCAAGAAACTCCAAGAAGAAGAGTGGCGACTCCGTCGTTGGCAGCAAAAACATCAGATCAAGATGGACAGAGGAGAGATGAAATCACAGTTCCACGGTGACCCAGAGAGCAACGTGCACGCCGCGATAGGGATATTGTCAAAGATAGTACCGGTTGGAGACACACGAGCTGATAAGGAAGCTCGCCATGCGATCGACCTACTGCAAACCGCTGCTTTACAACAAGCAAATATGTATGGAGTCACGCCCAATGAGCCGCAAAACGAGGTATCATGGGGAGGAGAAAGGTGCAGCGTCGAAGAAGTGGTCAACCAGCTAGCAGGTTTGCAGGTATGGACGTCCGGAGCGACTCAGCCATCCCAGATTGAAATTGATTCAGATGAAGATTCAGCGCCAGTAAACTCTTATTCATTATTGAAGGGACCAGCATGTTTTGGAGAGTAAATACGGCTCACTCGTTTCCCCCGAACTTCGACGAGTCGCAGCGAGTCACCACCTATCGCAGTGACCAAGACCCTGCCTTATGGATAGAAGATTACGAGGCAAGCATAACAGGGGCTGATGTGACTCAAGAAATACATGCGAAATACTTCCACTTGGCAATACAGGGAGAAGCTAGGGATTGGCTGTTAAGTCTACCATCAAATCAAGATGAATAGGGAGGACCAAGAAAAGACGTCCTTCATCACACCCTTCGGAGCTTTTTGTTATGTCAGCATGCCCTTTGGGTTGAAGAACGCAGGTGCGACTTACCAAAGATGCATTCAGAATTGCCTACATGAGCAAATAGGTCGCAACGTTCACGCCTACGTGGATGATATTGTGATTAAGTCGCAAGTTAGCCAGGATCTTATTGGTGATCTGGCAGAGACATTCACAAATCTCAGAAAATACAACATGAAGCTCAACCCCACAAAGTGCGTCTTCGGAGTACCAGCAGGAAAGCTATTGGGATTCATAGTATCAGAAAGAGGCATTGAGGCCAATCCTGACAAGATAAAGGCCGTGATGGATCTCCAAAAGCCAGAAAAGATAAAAGATGTACAGCGCTTACTGGTTGCGTAGCAGCTTTGAGTCGCTTTATATCAAGATTGGGAGAGAAAGCACTACCTTTGTACAGACTGTTGAAAAAATCAGACACCTTCGTTTGGGACGCAGAGGCCGACGAAGCTCTGACAGCCTTGAAACATCAATTGACAAATGCTCCAGTTCTGGCGGCTCCAAAAGATAAAGAGCCAATGCTACTATACATAGCGGCAAATTCCCGCGCTGTGAGTGCTGTCATGGTTGTGGAGAGACAAGAAACAGGAAAGGAATACCCTGTCCAGAGACCAGTATACTACGTGAGCGAAGTCCTCACAGCTTCCAAACAGCGTTACCCACAGTGGCAGAAGTTGGTGTTTGGAGTGTTCATGGCGAGTCGCAAGCTGAAGCACTACTTCCAAGAGCATCCAATAACTGTGGTGAGTTCAGCACCATTGGCAGATATCATTCGTAATCGAGAAGCTACTGGAAGAGTCGCTAAGTGGGCGATCGAGTTGGGACCACATCACATCAGTTACGAGCCGCGCACATCAATTAAGTCGCAAGCCCTTGCAGATTTTATTAACGATTGGACAGAAATCCAAGTTGCTCCTAGCATGGCAGAAACCAAATACTGGACCATGCATTTTGATGGGTCAAGACAGTTGCAAGGCTCGGGGGCTGGAGTTGTTCTAACATCTCCCAAGGGAGACAAGCTGCGGTATGTGTTACAGATACACTTCAACTGCACAAATAACGTGGCGGAGTACGAGGCACTGCTTCATGGTCTACGTATAGCAAAGGAGATGAACATCAGTCGCATACGCTGTTTTGGCGATTCAGACTTGGTGGCACAGCAGGTCTCCGGAACGTGGGACAGCAAGGATGCGAACATGGCTGCATATAGAGAGAGGTGGACAGAATTGCTGGACATTTCACTGGATACCAAGTTGAACATATTGATCGGAGACAAAATGAAGCTGCGGATGCCCTGTCTCGGCTTGGATCCAACAGACAGTCAGTCCCACCCAATGTTTTCCTGGATGAACTGCACAATCCATCAGTCAAACCTCCAGCAGAGATTGACATTGCAGAGCCAGAGGATGATTCAACTTTAGTCGCAGCCCTGCATGAACAGCCAGGATGGACAGAGCCATACATGGCATATTTAAGTCGCGGAGTGCTGCCGGACGATGAAATTGAGGCGCGCAAAATCATACGACGATCAAAGGCCTATACAATCATCAACAACGAATTATACAAGCGCAGCGTATCAGGAGCATTCCAAAGATGTGTCTCACCAGAAGAGGGACGAAAAATCTTGCACGAAATTCATTCAGGCGATTGTGGCCATCATGCTTCGTCAAGATCTTTGGTGGCAAAGGCGTTCCGACATGGATTCTTCTGGTTAACAGCATTAGCAGATGCAGAGCAAATTGTCAGAGTGTGCGATGGATGTCAAAGATACGCTAGGCAAGATCATATGCCAGCCAAGCACTTCGCACAATACCCATCACATGGCCTTTTGCCGTATGGGGTTTTGACATGGTAGGGCCTTTCAGACGGTCTTCAAACGGAAAAACTCACCTCTTAGTCATGGTGGACAAATTCACAAAGTGGATAGAAGCAGAACCTGTGGGAGATTGCGAGGCTGAAACAGCAGTCAAGTTCTTGAAGAAGGTCATATTCCGCTTCGGTTACCCCCATAGTATCATTACAGACAATGGGAGCAACACCTCTGAAGGGGCTACACAGATATTTTGCGCAGACAATGGGATAAGATTGGACCTCACGTCAGTAGCACACCCGCAGAGCAATGGACAAGCTGAGCGAGCTAACCAGGAAATTCTCCATGGAATTAAGCCGCGCCTTATTGAAAAGGTCGAAGCATCTCCAGGATGTTGGGTGGAAGAACTGCCAGCAGTACTGTGGAGCTTAAGAACAACCCCTAACAGATCCACAGGATTTACACCATATTTCATGGTCTATGGAGCAGAAGCAGTCATGCCCAGCGATATCATACATGATTCACCAAGAGTTGCGGCTTACATCGAGACAGATAATGAGATAGCTCGGCAAGACTCGGTGGACACATTAGAAGAGGTTAGAGACTTGGCAGCATCAAGGTCAGCAGTATATCAACAAGACTTGCGACGCTATCATGCCAGACGCATCAAAACCCGCACCTTTCAAGAAGGCGACCTAGTACTGCGACTTAAACAAGATCACAAGGGAATGCATAAGCTGTCCTCTCCATGGGAAGGACCCTACATCATCAGCAAGAAGCTAAACAATGGGTCGTACTACCTGCTGGATGTAAGGGAAGAAAGCAGCGAACGCCATGATTTCGAGGATCGTCTCGAGGCACCTCGCCCTTGGAACGTCGCACACCTGCGACCGTACTATACATAAGAAAAGGCTAATCAGAGCCAAGCATCATCCTTTCCAGCTTTATAGCTGAGTATCATCACAGCCACTCAGGGCTAGAACTTCAACTTTGGTCGCCACCTAGGCGCGACCTATGCAACATCTGATCGCCACCCAGGCGCGATCGACCCTTGTATCAGAAACCGGCTGCCACCTAGGCGCGGCCGTAAACTTTGTATCATCTCTGGTCGCCACCTAGGCGCGACCGACCCCATGTATCACCATGGATCGCCACCTACGCGCGATCCAACCCTATGTATAACACTCGGTTGCCACCTAGGCGCGACCTTATGTGTCATCATAATCAAAGCTTATCATAGCTTAGCCTATCATGGCAATATCATTATGTTTCTTGGGGTCTTTGTTACCCTGAAACAGCCGATTTATTGGCAATTATCAAATTTACCTTAAGTTGGATTGCTACTCGCATTATGTGGCCAAAGTACTGGGGTGTGGCGTCAATCGAGCTTGATTGCCTATCATGGCCGCTCTCGACCCTGAACACACATTCCTAGGAAATACTGAGTCGCGCGAGTGCCCACTTAAGGATTCAGATGGCCTAACTAGAGGTCGATGTACTGCTTATAGTACGGCAACACCAATTACAATTACTTGTAACTTAACAATTGTTTTATTCATGATATCAAGTTACAGGTGATGACCTTCAGAGTTCTCTGAGAAGAATTGAGATGATTACCACATAACATCCTCTCAATCCTTGGGGGCTACATCATATTATCATCAAAAATTTGAAGATAGATCGTCATCAAGTTCTGAAGCTATCAGGATACTCTAACAAAGAAGCTCACGAAGTCAGATGATCTTCCAGGTGCGAGTCAAGGCCAAACTGCACAATTATAAGTCGCGAAACAAGGAAAAGCGCGGCCTAAGCATTCAAGATCAAGAAATACTATGAAGTTCAGGCCACGCTTGGGGGCTAATGTCGGGGGAATACTTTCTGGATTAACCCGCGGCCCAGTGCGACTTAACTTACTCGCACGGACAAAGGCCCACTTGGGAGCAAGCCCAATATTGAACCGCCATAAGGGGAAAGATCTAGAAGACATATCCCGGAGGACGTGAAGACCAAGTAGTCTCCGAGTAGGCCTCTGTGGATGTATTCCTTATGGGGAAGTTTCCTTTTGTAACCTAGCGAGCCTCTGTGTATATAAAGAGGACTCGCAGGACTTAGAGCGGGTCAAGCTATCAAGCCCAAACCCTAGCTCATACGGCGAGTACCAGATCGGATCGCCTCCATTGTAACACCTCGATTATCATATCAATACCAATCTAGGGTAGGCAGGAAGTAGGTCTTTTACCTCACATTGAGGGGGCCGAACCTGGGTAAATCTGTGTTGATCTTTGTTCCTGCGATCCCAAGCTCGGAGATGCTTGACTCGCGTAATCCCACACCTACGAAGTCATCTATGACACCTGACGTGACAAACCCACGACAATCACCGCTTTATAGGCCTTTCCTTTGTGAGGCCTCTCGCCCTCTCTCTAGCAATGTATGCAATGATCCGCCAATTATTAAGCATGAATTTTCTACCTTTAAACCCCTATGCAACGATCCGTTTTCATTGTTAAATTTGTTGTTACGAGATCTTTGAATTTCTGTATCACATTGACATGCTTTATAACTTTTTTTCATTGATAATTGCTAGATTATAGTCACTTGCTTATTGGATTAAGCATGTTACCGGGTTAAACTAACCGTGTTACCGGGTTCCTGAAGGTCATTCTGCTCCATGTAAAATTTGCATCATACACAGGTGAAAAAAAAGATTTGCATGATACTACTTATATCAAATGTTGTCGTCTCTTGGTTGTTGGTAAGCTAGATTTCCCAATGCATAACATTGTAATGTCTATGACCATGCAAAAAAAATCTTAACTACTTTAAAAACAATAAGGCTTATAAAGTAAGATAAAGTTACATCTTATAAAATTTAACCAAGTATAAGAAGAAATTATTAACATTTACAATATTGAATGGGCAGTATGAAAATATCTTTTATGCTGTATCTTGATATTAATATTGTTTTTTTAGATGTTCTTATTTTTTTATAAACTTGTAATCTATCTCTCTACTTGATCCGATGATTAAAGATTGTATGAGAGCCTACTATGATCACGGTAACACTAACAATGTTTAATAGTGGATCTTTAGTTCTGAGATGAATTTTCTTTGCTACGGTTGATTGTGAAATATTTATAGATTCCTATTATTTACTCTGTTTTTTATGCTAGATCTAGCCAATTTATAGGATGTAATAGTAGCAGGTGCAGTGTACATGTTGGAGTGAATTAAGTGGTGTGATTGATGATAGGTCGGAAACGTATCTATGTATATTAATGTATGTTATATTACTATCCACTACATTTTGGCAAATTTATGTACTTATTGGGACTAATCTATTAACAGTGGTAAAATTGCACAAAACTCGTTTTTCAGTTTGATGTGTAGCAATTACATGACTATTTGACACATCACAAAGCAGACCTTGCTTGGGGTAAAATTCAGAATTTACTAATATCTATCCCTCCATGACATTTGTCACAGATCGTCACGGGCCCGTCCAAGGATGACGTCAAACATAATAAGATGTTGATACACTAAACGTCCAAAACCGACTTCTTATGGGACCGGTGGGCCCAAATTACCGAAGGTTCAGTACTGCATCATGGGGTTTTGAAACTGGGTGACGGGATTGATTCTAACTCTTATCATACTTGATGACTCCAAGCATGGTTTGATCCTATGACTCATGGGGACAGAGGGAAAATCTAGGAAGGTTCTAGAGGATCCCAAAAGCATTTGGATCAAAGGAGCATGGCTCGAATGGTCAAGATGCAATGCCAAGTCTATATAAAGAGGGGAAACCATAATTTTAGAGGAGGACGCCGTTGCCACCATTCGTGACAATGGGCGGCTTCCTAGAAAACTAGGGTTTGCGCTCGTTATATAGACTTGGGCTTTGTATCTTGGCCACCGGTTCATGCCCCCGTTAATCCAAAAGCTATTGGGCAACTCTAGAAGCTTTCTAGTTCTTCCCTCTATCCTCGTAAGTCATAGCGCGCAATCATAGTCAAATCCATCAAGTGTGGAAATAGTTAAAGTCAATTTAGTCATCCACTTTCGGAATCCCGTGGTGAAATACTGGACCTTTGGTAAATTGGGTCCACGAGTCGCATACGAACTCGGATCATAGTCGAATCCATCAAGTGTGGAAATAGTTAAGTCAATCTAGGCATCCACTTTCGGAATCCCTGTGGTGCAATACTGGACCTTGGGTAAATTGGGTCCACAAGTCGCATACAAACTCGGATCGGGACGTTCAGTATATCATAGTATTTGCCTTGAAATTTCCCACGACTTTCATGTTGAGACTTTGATCGACGTCATCTTGGAGCGGTCCCGTGACGATTTTTTAAAACTGTTCAGAAGGCCAGATTTCAGGAAACTAAGAATTTCGCAGCAACGAGGGATTCTTCGTGATTTTTCCAATATCCATGTAACAATCTATACATCCGGTAGGACGCTCCCGTACTGTAGCCTGTTGCTGGCTGCTCGAGTGGTCAACCTAATTTCTGTTTTTACAGAAGGGGGCCAGGAGCCCAGGATTTGGGAGACACCAATCAATCCATCGATTGGTTATTTCGTTGGGGGAATCATGAGCCAACACGGTCAGCGACAATGGTCCAGAGAAGATCGGCCCAGGTAAACCACACGACAGCGGATGGTCCAGGTAAGATCAAACTTTTTATTTCCTTGTTTGCAGATAGACGCTAGCTCATCTTTATTCGGTTATCTCAATGGTATAATGGAGTACGATTTTGTGTGGAAAAATAATAGTCTCTTACTTTTTTGAGGAAGGATCTGATTTATAAATAAAGGAGGCTCAGCACTTTTACAAACAGGTCCCAAAGAAACACAAAATTACAAATAAACCCAGAAAAGTGCACAGAGCACCCTAAGCCACCGGGAAGAGAACGCAAACGGATCCACAACTCGCCCCAAGCACCTAGACGACGGCAGCGCCGCCGAACCGCACGCCGGTGGGGAGAGAGCGTCACCACAGCTTGTAGACGACCGCAAGAGCCGTCCGCCGCCGAGCGACGGAACTGAGAGGCGCTGAACGAGCACGGCCACAGCGCCAACTCCCCGCTTCCGCCCAACTTCCAGCCGACACGCCGTCGTCCAGGTCAACCACCGCCAGCCCCCGACCACCTCCAAACGCCGCTCCCCTCGCCGCCAAGGCCGGCCGGAGCAGACATGTTGAAGACGAAGACCACCTCCACCAGAACCACCAAAAACGGAGCAGCAACCACCCCCAGTTTCTCCCCTCGCCGCCACGGCCGGCCGGAGAAACAAGGAAGGAGTAGAGCACCGAACTAACCTCCACAGCCTCTCCGGCGTCACCACCGGAACGGGGAACAGAGGGGGAGGACCAGAACACAAACACCGCCGTCATCGCCACCGTCTCGATGCCGGCAAGAGACTACACGCACACCTAGACCAGTACTATACAAGCACGGCGACCACCGGAGCTCCCCCTGCCTCACAGCGCCAGAACGGCGGCCGGAGGCAGAGGGGAGCAGCAAAATCACCGGCGAGACCCGAAGCTACGCGGTCGCCTCCCTTATCACCTCCTCTCCACTGTAGCGAAGGGATAAGGTGGACGCGCTGTCTTGTGAGCACTCACATGAATAGTCTCTTACTTGTTCAAGCCAATGGATTTTTTTCAATATTATTGCGACGACTTCTCTTGATGATTAGGCAACTTTCTTCCCTTCCTTGGCCGATAAGACACAAAGGAATCCTGGAACTGATAGACGTGCGCCATGGATATATATTTTCTTCGCGTGTAGCTGCCACGAGACTTGGAATTTTGTTCGATCTGGAAAAATCTCTCACAAGCAGTACGTGCTACGCTGTGCCGCGATGGCACCTCCAGATGCTACTATACCAGCAGTTGCCGTTGATCGGTACTTGTCGTCCAAGATCACTGGTCTACAACATGTCCTTGGGAAATTTTGCGTGGCCCAAAATGTTCCTCCAGCACGGAAGTCGTATTAGGAAGTGAAGCGAATCACGGATGTATAATTAACGTCCCGTCGGAAGTCGGATGAACGAACAATCGCGCCCACATTTTTGGCTAGATAGGGAAATGTTGGATGCACAGGTGCGTGTGGTAGAAAAATTAACCAGTCTGGACTGGAGTAACATTTGACAGTTCATACGTCCGCATCGTGCTGGACAGAGACTTGGTTGGTCGATTGTGTTCTAAACAGTTCAACAATATTTACATCACATATATAAACTTGAGCTCCAGTACAACAGAAATATATTTTCCTTACTAAAAAATTAATAGGAAGCTTTTTTTTAACCAGCCTAATCCAGCCTCTCGGGTCCCTCACGGAACCCGCCGCCACCGAAGAAAACTTTCCCTGTCGTATCAACAATGTTCATGGAATACACACAACCAAACATTTCTACTCAAGTGTAAGTGGCGAGTGAATTGCCGACGGAGCTCTATGCAGCATTCCTCTGTGTGCCCAGTGGAGCGCAATCTTCATGCCACGACGATAAGCGCAACGGTTTTGGCCCATATAAGATATGTGCATGTACTTGCAAAAGCTCTGATGACCCTAAACCGCGTGGGCACAGGGAGGGAAGCTAGGAGTATGAGAGGCAAAAATCTACCGAGCCTTGTATTGGGTACCGGATACCGCGAGTTAGCCCATCCCGCCTGGACCACGTATATTTCATAGGTTTTTTTAAGAACAATTTGATAGGTACTCCCTCCATTTCAAAATACAAGGCGCGCTATTTTTATGCTGGTCTTTGATTCTCAACTTTAACCACTGATAAATATTAAATTACTTAGATTGAGAATGCGTAAATGGTACTGTTAGATTCGTCTTGCAACATTCTTTCATTTTATATACCATTATATTAATTTTGTGTACATATTATATGTAAAAAATCATGGTCAAAGTTGTACGTCGTTGACCAGCGAAATTAAAGGGCGCCTTATATTTTGGGATAGAGGGAGTATTTAGTAACAGCCCACGGCACTACGACCCCATTTTTGGTTTCAGGCTTGGGCCTCCCATCAACCGAAAACAATTTCATAGGTTTTTTTTAGAACAATTTCATAGGTATTTAGTAACAGCTCCCAGCCTGATGTTTGGTAGGGGGCATTATTCGCGGGAAGAAAAATATCTTGGCCGTCGACCTGCCGTACTATACGTGTACGTGGTGGTGGTTGCAATGATGGAATACCTAAAACAGATCGCAAACTCGCCATTCTGGCATCACCAACGAACCGGCCGACCAACTAGCTCGCTGTTGTCCACGAGATGCTTGATGCATCGCAACTTTTCAGAGTCAAAATGAAATATCTTCTTGCCAGTGTGAGGAACACCCAAAATATGAATCAAGAGTTTTAGCATGTACTTCTGCTAATATATTAACCACCTTGCCCAGAATTAATGACTGAGATATTTGAGCAATTCCAGCTTTTTGATCTTCATTAAAATTTGGCCGTCAGACACCATAACATTTTTGTTTGCGATGATGCAAAACACTAGATTTAACAAGTAGTAATACAAACAAACATGCATATTGCTGTTACATGCCATGCATGCTGATGCAGCTCATTCGAAACCAATCCACAGATCGATGGAACTATACCCACAGCGAGCACCACAATTTCTGGTCAGGCCATGCAGATCACAGTAGCATCTTAATTACTACCAAGTACCAACGCCGGCGTCGGATCAGCACGGGCTGCCCTCGACTTGGATGGGCATGGCCGGCTCGGGCAGCACCGCCAGGGCAGCTCCCACCCTGGGCACGGTGACGATGAGCTCCCCGCCGTCGTCCATGGCGGCCCTGACCTGCCCCACGGCGGCGTCCTCAGGCAGGCAGAACCTTCCGAAGAATGACGCGGAGCTGCGCTCTATCACGCTGCGGCCGCGCGCCTCGTCCGTCCTGGCCTCCCTCCGCACGCTGCGCTGGCCGGCGATGACCAGCACGTGGCCCTCCTCCTCCACCTCGACCGTGACCTCCTCCTTGGTCACACCCGCGGGGAGCCGCGCGCTGAACACGTACGCCTCCGCCGTCTCCCGGCTCTCGATGTATGTCTCGGCGAACGCCGTGGTGTCGCTGGCCAGCCACGCGTCGGCGCCCGGCGGCGTTCCGAAGATGCTGCTGAAAGGGCTCCTCCACGCGTCCAGGGACAGCGTGTCGAAGAGCCTCATCACCAGAGACATCCTAGCAAAGCTAGATTGCTTTAGCTTCTTGGAAATGGTAGGGAGCTGGTTTCTTTTGACGATGCTGCTGCTTGGAACTAATGGCGAGACACGCGGTGGCTATATATGGACGAACACCATCCAGGCACCTGTCTCTGTAGTTTTGTTGCGTTGCGCATGGACATAAACGGGAGATCCCGGCAACGGTGAAAGCATACCGAATGGGCGTAAAAAAAATCACTGGGTCATTCAGCAGTTGTGACGTTACTTCACAAGTGTCAAGTAGCTAGTGTTCGCACGCACGTTTTACTTCAGCTTCGCTGCGGCGAACGGAATGGGTCCCGGACTCCCGGCCACCTCCGGACCATTCCGACGGTGACGGCGCCTAGATTTGTTGGCATATCCTCGTCACCCAGCTAGAAAATCTAGCCTCGAGTTAAGGCCTGAATGGACAATCGGTTCACACTTTTCTTCACTAATTGATCGACTCTGTTGCAATCTCGACGTTGAGGTAATTACATTGGCCAAATAGTTCGCTGTTTCGTCGCAATCTATCTGTTACGACGCATGCAAGAATCTTGCAAGGATTGTGAACGCAAGTACTGGTCGCTGTTAATGTTTGCATATGCATCACAGTCCATGGGCTTAATTTACATCTCTTAACCGTAGGAGATCGTTGAATTTTTTTTATCATAATTGGGGCAAAGGTGGCAGTTGCAACGTAGAAAAACAACCACCATTAACCGCATGAAATTGTATGTGTCTGACACACCTTTCCCCCAATTGTGGCCGTTTTTTGCAAATTATCTCTCACTGTAGATAATTAATAAGAAGCTTTCGTTGTTAAGTGCCTGGAAAAACAAAAGCTTCTTATTAATTCTCCAGTCGACTTGTCCGCCTCCAGAATCCAGGTTCAGTCACCGTACGTGGTGCTATAAATGATGCTGAACTCGGCATAAACGTCGAAACGATATACCAACATGACGTATGAAAACAGTCAAAATATAGTCCAAATCAAGAGTACTTAATTTTCTACTGCACGTGCCTACATCTCACATCCTCCCAACTTGTTCGGTAATATATGCGAGGATCGACTCTTATGGGTGATCCGCCGAAGAGGCTGCAGGACGTGGCGGCGGCTGCGACATTTGCAAACATTCAACGGGGCCCCTTGTAGCTAGGATCCGGAGGCGCGGCTTCGTCCATTGTCGGAGGAGGATGAGAAGGATAGCGTGGTGGGGATGCAGGCAGACAGGGCCGACAGGACGGGGCGGACTGTCCGCTAAACACTTTTTGTACGTATCACGGGCTTGTTAGCAAATGGGTGAAACATAGAAGCAAGGCGGACAAAAACTTTGACTCAGCGGACGTCCGCCTGCATGCGTAACTTCTGGGGCTAGAACCGACACCATAGCGGTAGGCGGTGAGCTACATTTCACTCTGCTGCTAAGAAATTACCACTCATGTCGATTGGTTTATGATTTGGATCCTGAAATGACAAATTTCCCTCATCGTTTATTTTTTGGCCCGACACAAAATCCATACTATGTACATATGATTCTTTCCTTCGCTGCTAAGACACAAACAAATCTTGGAAGTTGGAATTGATCGACATGGCAAGGCTTGGAATTTTGCTCGATCTAGAGAAATCTCTCACGGGCAGTACGTGGTGTGCTGTGCTGCGATGGCGCCTCCGGATCTTTCTCTCTGATGGCCACGAGAAAGCATTTTCTCCACACCAAACTCCAGCCAGAAACGATAGATAGATTAAAAAAATCGAAGGAAATCTCTTTGCCACAGTGCTACTCCTATCTAATGTCTTCAATTAAGATGGAAGAAATTACGAGGTACTACTGTTGCTAGCAGTTGCTGTTGATCGCTACTTCTCATGGAGGATTAGTCTTTATCATGTCGATCGCCGGCATGGAAAATCGTATCGTGGAAGTGAAGCGAATCACGGAGGAACAATCATGCCCACATTTTTTTGGCTCAACTCGACGGACTAGCAGGGCTCGAGATGTAGATGTAGGATGCACTTACATCCAGTAGAAGAGTGCTATGGAATGGACTGTGTATACGTCGCGTTGGGCAAACGTTTGGACGATTGTGCTCTAGTTCAACGGCATCTATTATATACTAAAAGCAAAATGAGTTATAAATAGAGACACCACGTTAAGCCACATCATCTAAATTAATTATAGTAGTTAGATCTAAAATATATGCCTGAGATTTTTTCAAAAAGTTACGTAACACATCTGACACGACTTATGTTGAGAAGATATGTCTCTTGGTTAAGTAATATACGTACCTAAAAAAATAATATGCGTATCTTGGCCGGAACGTGATCGCTAAAAGAAAAAACTGAGATTTAATTAGATATGATCGTGTGCTCTTTTCCTGGTGGGTCCTGCCAAGTAAAAACTGCATGAAGGAATCCCCCAGCCACACGATTGTATAGCATGCAATTTTTTTTCTTCCTAAACGCATATAGCATGCAATTCTAGAGCCATACGTTGCAATCTGGTCCAGTTTGCAAAGGAAAAACTAGATCGCACAATTTAAAAAATCGTACTTGGCTAACTCTATCGTGTCAAGGCATATGCCTCTTCGGATTGTAAATAAAATAAATAACAAGTTGCACCCCTAAATTTTTGAAAGCTCATCATAACCAAGCCGCGCCGGTTTATAAAATCAAAGTTGATCCTACGAAGCTTACCCTATCGTCAAGACATTAATCTTTCCTTCCTTTTGTTTCCATGAAATAGGATAAAGAAACCAATTTGCGCCAAAGAACTGGAATTACTTACACTAGCTAGCTAGAATGTGGTGATAAAAATGTACTCATTAATCTGATAACTATTTATTAGAATTATTGACTACGATGTAGATTTACTCACGAGCCCACTACCCATGTATACACTACATTGTCCATTGAAGACTTGAGTCGAGTAGTTTTTAGATTGACAAAGGTATCAGTATTGGCCCGCTATCGATAGGAACATCGACTCATATTCAATAGAGTAATCATCTTTAATCGACATAAAGTATTGAGTGCTATGAGGATGTTGCAAGGAGCGATAATAACCCGTTGGCTAAATTTTGTGGTGCAATTTATTTGTGAGATGACTTGAAGTAAATTTCTGATTGATTAAAACGCTGAAACTATGTACAATCCAAGTATTTTCCTTAACTTCAGTAGGTTGCATGAATCTATGTGGAATCTAAGTCTATCTTCCCATTGTTACATGACAAAAAGTAATGTGTTAGCGAGAGACTACAATAATTACGGGTGATGGCGGGTAGAGAGTAAAAACATATACTCACTTCGATCCAAAATAAGTGTCACAATTTTGAACGGAGGTTAGTTCAAAACTGCGACACTTCGTATGGATCGGAGGCATCAATAAAATAACACATACGGGATATTTTTTTTACAAAATCATGGTTATGGACTCACATGGAAAGCAGCTAGAGGATGCACATCACTGAAATCACGGAGGGTCAGCGATTTGCACGAACCAATTGTTTACACGTCCTTCCGTAAGGGTTGTCCGTAAGTCTAGCATTTCCTATAAAATAACACCGCTTACAATTAAAAGTAAATGAACTTCTGAGACATGTGACATGGTACTTTTGCAAATGGAAGCATAGCTAACTCCATAAATTAAAAGATTCCACATATCTGATATTGTATCTACCATAATATTCACGACAATTATAAAATGTTATGATTTAAATTTCCATCTTTCTAGTTTCTATCAAAATTTATTTCACAAACATATATAGTACGCTAAAGACAATGCCCTCGCATTTGCGAGGGCCACCTTGCTAGTTTATAGCAAAGGTGAGTGATCTGGACTGTGGAGCTCTTTTTCTTCTTCGAAATGGGTATGTCCGACCTCCGCATCAAAGTGATGCATACAATCTTTTTTATAATTCAAAGTGCTGCGGGTGGCTGGTTCGTGCGGCGTCGTGGCTCGGTTGCGAGCGGTGCTATGTCGGGACGGCGGTCCCGGAAGGGGGTGCTGGCGGCGAGGCTGTCGGGGCTGCTTGGGCAGCGGCAGCAGCGGTTGTCTTTTAGGCCGGGGCGGCGGCCCCGGATGTTGGTTTGGCGGCCGTGGTCTGCGAGCGGCTTACCTGGTGCAGCTTGGGCTGTGGGTGGCCGCGTCGTGCGGCGTCGTGGTTTTTCTCGAGGTTGTGGGGCTTCGCCCCGTGGGTTGTGTTGTGTTGTTTTGTTGTATGGTTTTCGCCCGGTTTCTTCCATAATAAACCGGGCACCTTCTGCTTAATAAATGGCAGTTTCGAAAAAAAAAATTAATTTAAACATATCTCAAAGAGTATAAAAAGCATGGATCATGGAACCCAATCTAATTAAGCAAAGATAGACCATCAGTCCTATCTCGGCGGCGTCGTCGAGATGTTTGTGGGAGTGGTGTGTTTCTTAAGGATTTCTTCTCGCGGTGGTGATCTCCGGAACGTTAAGGAGTTTTATCGGTGGTTCATCCTTCTTCTTCGGCTCCGGGACGGATGTGGTCTTCTTGACCCTTTCGACGACTTGTTGTCCGCAATCAACAACATCAGGCCGGCTCAGCGGGCGGCGGCGGCGCGCCTTCGACACGGTCTGAAGGTTAAAGACAAAGGGCATCTTAAGAATCTCGTTATGATTTTTCTTTTTTATTAAAATGTTTTGTACTGTTCGGTGTTTATTTTAATGTCAGAATCTTTTCGTAAAAAAAGCAAAGATAGACCAAAAGAAGACTCTGGAGCTCCTGCACGGCGCACACATGGACTAGGGAATTAAAAAGAACCTTTCCTTTTCTTTTTTTCAGATCAATTAACGAAACGTCGACGACTCACCAACATCTCTACAGTATGTGTAACTTGGATCACTTGCGTCCACAAATCCTTGCCTGAAGAATCTTGGGTCGTACTAACAAACAGATCGATAGATTACAACAAAACAACCAACTATTTGGGCATTTGGCCAATGTCACCTCAACGTCGAGATTGCAACAGAGGCTGGCGCAGCGCAGGTATAGCATGCATGTCGATCCAGTAGTGAAGAAAAGTGTGAACGGATTGTCCATCCAGCCCTTAACTCAAGGACGCTGACCGCACAATATTTTGCCCGGTCCACAACCACGTCATGCGTACGTACGGCCGCTTAGAGCATCTCTAGCAGAACCCGCAAAAGGCGAACTCGCAAAACAATTTTGCAGTTCCCGCAACTCGCGTTTTTTGGCTCGAAACGCCGCGCGGCGGAGCAGAACCCGCAAAGCAGAACATTGCGGGTTCTGCTCCGCCAGCAAAAGGCGAACTCGCAAAACAATTTTGCAGTTCCCGCAACTCGCGTTTTTTGGCTCGAAACGCTGCGCGGCGGAGCAGAACCCGCAAAGCAGAACATTGCGGGTTCTGCTCCGCCGCGCGGGCGTTCAGAAACTGCATATGCAAAACTGCAAGGTAGGCATGAATGTCGTTGTATGTCAAATAACTTACAAATTCGACATTAAATATAGCAAATTAAGTAGTTCCTTGAATATAAAAGACGGCCATTAACTAGTTTTCCATCCGTGTGACCAAAAAAATGCTTCCAAAACACCATCCGCATCATCGAAAGCCCTAGACCGTGCCATTGCCGGCACCTTCACCTCCACCACCAACACCTCCACCACCGCTAGCTTTTAGCATCGCTTGTTTCCTTCGATGCAATATCTCCTTCCTTGCGATGTCATGCCACTCCAAGGTGACTTCGTCCATGTCACTTCGGTTCATCATCATGATCTTATTCTCTTCGGCCAAGAGCTTGGCCACGGACTTGTTCTCCTCCGCCGAGGCTCTTTTGGCCTCAATCTCGATCTTCCGCTTCCCTTCTTCACGAAGCACCTCCCACTTTTCTTTCTTCTCTTGAGCTTTCCTCTCGGCCAATTGGTGCTTTGCCTCCAATGTCTTGGCCACCATGGTCTCATTAGATTTCACCATTTCATCGAGCTTCTCTCTCAAGCTTGTGGCCTCAAGTTGCTTTGCCACTCTTTCCTTGGCTTTCTTGTTGCCTTCGGGCTTGTTCTTGTTCCTCCCACCTTGTTCATCATGAGGTTCCGGCTGCGGGTCGGGGGAGGAAACCTAGGATTCTCGGTTCGGAGGCGCGGATTCACGGGGCCCTGCAAAATCTTTTGCGGGTTGGGCAAATTTGCGGGTTCTGTTCTGCGTCTTTTTGCGGTTTTCAATCCGCATCGGGCGGTTATTATGCGGGTTTGCCCTTTTTGCGGGTTCTGCTAGAGATGCTCTTAACAGGTCAGTTGCCATGCTAGATTTTCTAGCGGGGTGACGAGGATATGCGAACAAATCAAGACGACGTCGTCGTCGAAATGGTCCGGAAAAGCAAACATGTGCGTTAGGCATTAGGACAACTCCAATGGGTTGACTCAAAACAGACACAATAGGCGCCTGTTTTGGTCGGTCCATTTACATGCCGAACCGGACTCGCATCTGACGCTTATCCGCTCTTTTCTAACAATAGCACTCAACGTTGCGAGCCATTTTATCTGTCCATGTTTGTCTTTCTTTTTCATTTCGACCATTTGAATATTTCTTAAATGAATTAAATTTTTGATAATGAAACGATTTTAATTTAGATAGGACATAAATTAAAACTAAGATAAACTAGGACATCAAAATAAATAATGAACCTTAGAACTAGGATTTGCTCAAGTACTCATCGTCCGAGTCGAGCACGCGGCCTCCTCCGGCTACGGGTCGCCAGCAACCTCCTCCTGCGCCTCGGCCTCCTCCTTTGCCGGCGGAAGAATGCCACGCCACGTGGTGCTCGAGGCATGGTGACGAGAGTGGCTGTCGCGAGCTCACGCGAGGACACTCCAGCACGCGCTCCATGGCGTCGAGGAAGTGCTGTGGCGGGTCCATATCGGAGTAGGGAGAGGTTGCCGAAGCGAGGATGGAGAGAGTGAGGTGCTGTGGCTAGGGTTTGCCGCATTGGCGCGTGCTAAAGAACTAGCGGCAGATGGGAGGCTGACAGGCGGGGCAGGCACGGACACACGCTAGTCGTTTGGCCACATTTTCAGATCAATTTTTGGTCGGAAATGGGTCGAGCCGGATGCGGCCGTCCCCGCCGGTCCATTTCCGGTGCCCTGTTGGACGATGTTTTTTCCGCACGGACAGAAATGGACAGACGGGGACGAAGGTAGTTGCCCTAATTCTACTGTTGTGAGTAATTTTTACGGCCGTCTGGTCTGCTTTCACCGTTGCTTGGATCTGTCGAGTGAGCTTTCATGATCTCTCCCATTTAAGTCCATGCGCAATGCAACAAAATTGACCCGTTCACACCTGGCCACTGGCGCTACAACGACAACCCAAAGAGACAGGTGCACGCTCTGAGGAAGGTGCAAGGCAACTAGCTGGTGTGGTGTGCCTGGATAGTGTTCGTCCATATATAGCCACCGGATTATTAAATTGAAGCACTAGCCAATTATTCCAAAAGTCCGAACTGATGGGAAAGGGCTGTGCAATGTATATATTATATTTCTGACACTCCCCCTCACGTCTAGGCTGTGGACTTTTTCTCACGAGCCTAGGACGTGGATTTTAAGGTGTCCGCAGATATTTAATTTTTAATACTGCGTTGGCCAGGACTTGAACTCTAGACCTCTGGCTCTGATACCATAATAAATTGAAGCACTAGCCAATTATTCCAAAAGTCCGAACTGATGGGAATGGGCTGTGCAATGTATATATTATATTTCTGACACGGATGTCTCGCCATTTGCTCCAAGCAGCAGCATCATCAAAAGAAACCAGCTCCTACCATTTCCAAGAAGCTAAAGCAATCTAGCTTTGCTAGGATGTCTCTGGTGATGAGGCTCATCGACACGCTGTCCCTGGACGCGTGGAAGAGCCCGTTCAGCAGCATCTTCGGCACGCCGGCGGGCGCGGACGCGTGGCTGGCCAGCGACACCACGGCCTTCGCCGAGACGTACATCGAGAGCCGGGAGACGGCGGAGGCGTACGTGTTCAGCGCGCGGCTCCCCGCGGGGGTCACCAAGGAGGAGGTCACGGTGGAGGTGGAGGAGGAGGGCCACGTGCTGGTCATCGCCGGCCAGCGCAGCGTGCGCAGGGAGGCCACGAGGGACCTCGAGACGCGCCGCCACGTCATCGAGCGCAGCTCCGCGTCATTCTTCGGCAGGTTCTGCCTGCCCGAGGACGCCGCCGTGGGGCAGGTCCGGGCCGCCATGGACGACGGCGGGGAGCTCATCGTCACCGTGCCTAGGGTGGGAGCTGCCCTGGCGGTGCTGCCCCAGCCGGCCTTGGCTCCCATCGAGGTCGAGGCCAGCCCGTGCTGATCATGCATGCCGACGCCGGCACCGGTGCGCGGACACGTACGTAGTAAGTTGCTCGTATGATCCGCTTGGCCGGTTCGCACTGTACGTTCTGTGGCTTGGCCGGAAACTGAGGTGCTCGCTGCACGGTGCTGGCTCCGTCGTTGTGTGTGGTTTGTTGGGAGTGAGCTCCATGCATGCATGGCTCTAAGAGCAATGTGCATGTATCTTTTGCTTGTATTACTTGTTTGTCAGATGTGGAGCTTGCAAGCTGGAATCAGTCTACTCTCTCAGTAATTCTCTGCAAGTTGGTTAATTAGCTGTAGTATTACATGCTAAAACTCTCCATCGATATTTTGTGTCTTCATGACACACAGAAGATAGATATTTCGAGTTTGAAAAGTTTCGATCCATCAAGCATCTCGTGGACAGTACCGAGATAGTTGCTCGGCAGGTTCGTTGGTGAAAGAGGCACGGCAGGTCGACAGCAAGGCGGGGACAGTTCCCTCGCGAGTTTGCGATTATTTTGCAGGCGATCAAGCAAGAGGCCAACGCCCATGTGGACCATTGCACCAACCGCCACGTGGGGTACGGCCGGTCGGCAGCTCGGCGGCGAACATGTCTGTGTTCTGGCCTCGAGATTGCCCTAAAACCATTTTTAGCTACTAATGGCGCTTTTAAAAATTTCAGACAGATCTATCCCTTCCCAAAAAAAAGGCCATTCGTTTTGAATAAGCCATTTGATACGACGTCTCCGATAATCTACCGTGAATGGTGTTTTTTGAAAATCTCAGAGATCCTGAGATTTTCAGAATGTCAACGTGAATGGTGTATTGGCGCGGGGGGGGGGGGGGGGGGGGGGGGGGGGGGGTGTGGCGGATCATTTTAGCAAAAATATACCATAGGGAGTCGGAGACATAGACACGTGCAAACTGCATAGTTCGGCCACCCTAAATACATCATGTATTTTAATCGACGTTGCTGATGCGACAGGGATGGTTTTTCGGTGGCAGCGGATCATTTTTTTGCGAAACACAGTACAACATAGACGCTCACATACACGTGCATACACTCACCCCTATGAACGCACACACGCACGCACACCCTACCCCTATGAGCACCTCCGAGAGACTGAGCCGGTGGATCAGGTCTTGAGATTGACAAAGTCACCACAGGTGTCTCGCTGTCGACGGAAACGTCGCCTCCGGCTGAAAAATATTCTGCCTAAATGAGAAATATCAGCGTCAAACTTGTGGTTTAAACTCTAGTGAGTTGGGAGTATAACCACCCTACTAACCATCCTACTAACTTGCGACGGGATCACATTTGGAGCGAGCGACCTGGGAGGCTAGCTGACTAGGTTGGCTATCCCCAAAAAGGAAGAAAGCTTCTTACATTGATTACTTTAATTTTTGTTAAGAGAAATACTTTTCTCCAGTTATCTGTGATGTAAATGAGGTTGAACTTGAAACAAATCGACCAACCAAGCCATTGTTCAGCACTACACACACGTCAAATATTAGTCCAGTCCATACTAGAACTTGATTTTCTACTGCACGCACGTGCATCCTAATTTCCTAGCTAGCCCGTCGTGTTGAGCCAAAAATGTGGAAAGAATGTTCTGGGCTACGCAAAATTTCCCGTCGATCCAAGGTCATGTTGCAGACCAGTAGTTCTCCACGACAAGTACTGATCAACAGGAACTGCTACAATTAATAGTAGTATCCCGTGATTTCTTCCTTCCTAGTTGAAGACATTAGATATATAGGAGTAGCAATGTTGCAAACAGATTTCCTTTTGATTTTTAAATCTATCGTTTCTGGCTGGAGTTAGGTGTGGAGAAATGCTTGGTGGCCATCAGAGAGAAAGATCCGGAGGTGGCATCGCATCACACGTACACTGCTCGTGAGAGATTTTTCCAGATCGAACTAAATTCCAAGTCTCGTGGCAGCTACGCGAACAAATATACTATTTGTCAACAATGCCATGTCGATCAGTTCCAAGATGCCTTTGTAGCTTCGCGGTGAAGGAAAGACATATGTACTCCATAATTATGTCTTTGTCGGCCAAAAAATTAAAGATGAGAATTTCTTCTCAGTTACCAAATCATAAACGGAACGACATAATCGACAAAATCCATTGGCTTGATCATCAAGTAAGAAAGTGACCCAGCACTTTGTGATCAAGTCACGAGATGTGTGGTTGAGGGTCACTTCTTGCTCCCATGGATTGATGCATGAAATTTTGTGGGCTAACCGGCCGGCCCATCAAAGATTCATCTTCCGCTAGCGTCCCTTTCCTTTTGTACGTACTCCCACAAAGTAGGTATCTCACCCGCGCGTGACGCCACGGCCTGACCCGTTTCACGCCGCCGACCGATCTCGATCGATGACGGCGCTGAGCATGAAGCTCATGGTCGACACGGCGGCTCGCCGCGTGCTGTTCGCGGAGGCCAACAAGGACGTCGTCGACTACCTCTTCTCCATCCTGGCCCTCCCCATCGGGACCGCGATCAAGCTGCTCGGGAAGGAGCGAACGGGCGGCGTGGGCGGCAGCACCGGCAGCCTCTACGCGAGCGTCGAGAAGCTCGACAGGGCCTACCTCGAGTCCGCCGCTGCTAAGGCAGCGCTCCTCGGGCCCGCCGCCACGCCGTCCGCCGCCGCAAGCCGAGCTCCCTCCCGTTTCGCTCGAGGTCGGTCGTGCGGGGCGTCCTAACATACACGGTGCTGGACGACCTGACGGTGACGCCCACCTCCGGTATGTCCAGCGTCGCGCTGCTCAACGCCTTCGCCGTGAAGGACCTCGGCGCCCTACAGGAGAAGCACGTACAGCTCATGCACAAGGAGGTGAGTGATCGATCGAGAAGTAGTACTCACTCACTAATAAATTTCTGCGCAATATATATAGGAGATAACCACTACAGCAGAGCTACCCTGTGCCGACGGCCAAACCCTGTGCCGACGGGTTTTTATCGGGGCCGTCGGCACAGGAGCCCTACGAGGCCACCCACGAAGCTGGCCGTCGGCACATATATCCCCGTCGGCACAGAAAAGCTGTGCCGACGGTGACCGTCGGCACAAATATCACCGTCGGCACAGCTCCCCGTCGACTAAAAGGTGACGTCGACACAAATCTGTGCCGACGGTAAAAACCGTCGGCACATGTTCCTTTTTTTTTTCTTTTATCTCGTGTATCCAGACCAACCTATGCCGACGGTTTTTACCGTCGGCACAGGTTACCCTTTTTTTTCTTCAATTTTATGTATCTATTTATTACTGTCAATTAAATTTACTCTTAATTAAATTTAATATGTTTTTATTCATATCTATATGTATATAGCTACGCCGAATAGCGGTCTCCACCCACATAAAATAACGTCGCGAATCTTGTCTCTCGGAAGTATTGTATGTGAATCTTGTCTCTCTGTGTCGATTTGTGATAAAGTTGGTTTCTCATGTTCGTATGGCCTAACCTAACACAACCAAGGAAAAAATTCCACTGGGCTACCCCCTTTCGACGCACGTCTATGGGGGTAGACAGAAACGTTAGGGTTTTTCCAGCGGATTCAGGTTTCGCCGAAGCGGGGCCCCGGAGCGTCGGAACCCCACCCAAACCTAGGTTGTGCCATACCATATGTATACAAGTGTGTTGTGTGTTTCAAATGTCCAAGAATCTACTCCTAGGTGTGACCGACATCACCGGCTTCACTTTCTCTCTACTAAGTGTGTGGACTTATAGCTGAAAACTCCCGTTCCGGGCGAAACGGGGGCAATCTTGTGTCGATTTGTGATAAAAGTTGGTTTCTCATGTTCGTATGGCCTAACCTAACACAACCAAGGAAAAAATTCCACTGGGCTACCCCCTTTCGACGCACGTCTATGGGGGTAGACGGAAACGTTAGGGTTTTCCAGCGGATTCAGGGTTTCGCCGAAGCGGGGCCCGGAGCGTCGGAACCCCACCCAAACCCAAAATATTACATCACAAATACAGCTGTTTATTTTTTTATCTTAACATTTCTACAGATAATGGAATAAAGAAAAGGATTTCAAAAAAAAAAAAATCTGTGCCGACGGTGTTACCGTCGGCACAGGGCTTGGACCAGTAAAAAAGAAAACGACGCCTCCCGCACCACCCACTCCTTATCGTCTCCTCCCGCACCCCCACCACCTACCCGACGCCGCCGCCACGCCCCGGCCGTCCGCCCCGCCGCGCCGCGGTCGTCCGCCGTCAAGGCCGCCACCGCCACGCCCCGGCACGCCCCGCCGTCCGCCCCGCCACTCCCCGCCACGCCCTCGCCGCCCCGCACCAATCCTCTCCGCCCTCACCGCCCCGCACCTCTCCTCTCCGCCGCCCTCGCCGCCTCTTCCCCGCCCTCACCCACCCCAGCCCGCCCTCGCCGCCCCGGCCTCTCCTCTCCTCCTCCACGACGCCCCCACCTCCGGCCCTGCTCCTCCTAGCTCCGGCCGCCCCCACCTCCGACCCTGCTCCTCCTAGCTCCGGCCTCCCCCACCTCCGGCCCCGGCCCCTGCCCATCTCCTCCTAGCTCCGGCCGGCCCCACCTCCGGCCCCGGCCCCTGCCCATCTCCTCCTAGCTCCGGCCGCCCCCTACGCCCCCACCTTCACCGGCGCCACCAGAGGTAAGCGCTGCTCCACCCTCTATTTTTTTGTTAGAATTAGTTAGTGTTAGCGTTAGGGTTAGTGTTAGCTTTAGTTTTAGTGTTAGGGTTAGTGTTAGCTTTAGTTTTAGTGTTAGTGTTTGCTGTTAGTGTTACCTTTTAGTGTTAGGGTAGGTTTAGTTGTTAGCTATATAGTTTTTGTTTTAAGCATTTTCCTGAATATTTATGTTGCTAGACATGTGTGCTAATGTTCATTTTTTTCTGCTTTTTCAGATGACGTAGATTCCCGTCAGCCAGCACCGTCGGTCCCGCGCGTCGTTGCGGGGCTTCTTCTCCAGCTGAGGAGGGGCCTCCTCGGTGCCCCTGTTTCGTCGCCCTGCTTCCGGAGCACGTCCTCGACCTTCTCCGCCACCGATCACGCTTCGAGGGTATAAACCTTTCGCCTCTCTTGCTGCATAGGTTTATTTTGGTCTAGATCACCAAGTCAGTCGCGTAACCCGAGTCAGATCCCGTCCGGAAGGGTTACAAATTTATAAATATGCAGGATTGTCCATCTTTGCATATTTATAACCGTAACACTTCCGGATTACTACGGAAGGTTAGAAAAGGTATACGAGTTGAAGTTCAATCGTACGAACATAGAACTCAAGCTCGTTGTGTTCCAGTGCCATTGGTTCGACCCACGCACTGGACCACACGGTGGACTGAGAAGTGACCCTTCCATTGGGTTAGTTGAAGTTAAGCCTTCAACCACCTATAGCGGAGCCGATGTCTTTGTTGTGGCTCACCAAGCCAAGCAAGTTTATTATTTGCCCTACCCATGCCAGAAAGAGAACCTCAAGGGCTGGGAAGTCGTGTTCCGGGTATCGCCACATGGTAAGCTACCCATGCCCTCTGCCGACGATTACAACAACATTGACCCTAAAACATACGAGGGAATTTTCTATCAAGAGCAAGAGGACTTCGGGGACTTTGCCTTACAAACGGGTGGTCTTGAGGACCTCGAGAACGATGCACACACTCGTGGTGAGTCAGTGGTGGATCTGAAGGACATAAATATGCTCTCGAAGTTACAGGCGGACAATGCCGCCGATGACGAGCCTCCACCGTGCGATGAGCCTCGAACCTACTACACACGTGATAGTGATAGTGATAGTGATAGTGAGAATGAGAACCAACAAAATTATGAGAGTGATTATTCGGGGTGAGCGTCTTTTATGTCTCTATGCTTAGTATTTATTTTTCAACATGCTTCGTCATTGCATTACGTCTTTATGCTTACTGTCTACATTTTATTATGTCTTTATGCTTACTTGTTTTCTCTTTCTCAATGCAGGTGATTGAACAATATGAGCCAAGGCAAGGAAAACTCCTCGTCCCTGATTAGTAAGATTAGTAAGATGATGGTACGGAAGCCTGGAGTTACACGGAGTGGACGACCTTCCACCTCGCGTTACGCCGTGGACGAGGGTGCGCGAGGAGGACGAGGTGGAGGACGAGGTGGAGTAGACGTGGCGGAGGACGAGGTGGAGTTGCCCTCCGCTTCTGGCGACGTGGCTTCCCAGTCTAGACACGAGGTGGAGGACGAGGAGGAGGACGAGGTGGAGGACGAGGTGGAGGACGAGGTGGAGCTGGCGCCGAAGCGGCCGCGGATGCGTGGCGAAGCGGGAGTCCCCGACGAGGACATGGAGCCTAGGAGCGAGGAGGCGAAAGCCCTCATTGTTCCTCAGGGCGTTGAGTAAGTGTACTAATTTTGTAATTTTGAACATGTAATTTCATTGTGTTCATAACAATTTGGCATATGTACTAATGTTTGATTATTGTGCAGCAAATGGACATGGCCAGCACCTAAGATTCCCCGCACTCCTGGGAGCTTGCTTGGAGCTCTAATTAGGCAAAATTGGCCGGGCTTGTACACCGTCGGTCCCGACGCCGAGGCAAAGTTAGCCTATAAATGGGTGGACTATGAGGCTGCTCCTATCCCGGGCTTCGAGACAGCTGCTGACGCCGTGATCACCGGGTTTTGGGTAAGACATATTTTTCGAGTTCCGTTCATAGTTTATGACTCCACCGTGCTAACTCATGACTCTCACAATTTTTTTATGCATGGTTGAAGAAGCATTTTCGGGTGGCGGACGAGCATAGAGACACGGCGATCGCGTATTGCGTGCTCATTGTGTGAGGTTGACACGGCAACAATTCTACAACCAAAAGCATACGTCCGCCAATACTTTCACGTATGAGAAGACGGGCAAGAGGGCCAAGAAGGAGGAGAATGTCAAGACGGCACAGAAGATGACGAGGGAGGAATTCCTTTCGGTAAGTGAACTGTCAATGAAATTCTATATTGCTGCTAAGTTGCCATTGCATTATCTCTTCTTGAATTGCATTTTCAGGTTATGCCCGACTGGGCCGACGGCAAAGAAGCCGCATGGGATGCGTTGGTTACGAGGTGGGTCGGGGGAGACCCCGAGTTCGACGCCGTGAGCCAGCGGAACAAGGCAAACCGAGGCACCGAGGGAACACACATTGCGGGAAGCCGCAACATCTTCCGCTTCAAGGAAAAACTGGTATATATATACATGGAACGACCTCCATTTATTTTCCCCTCATGTTTTTACTTGCTACGCATGACATTTCTTTTCGCGATGCAGGACGCCGATAGGGGGGAGGTAAGCTCTGAGTTGCAATCGTGGAAGAAGATGAAGGAGAAGAAGCGCGATCTATCGAAGCCTCAGCCCCAGCTTCCTGAGTACTACAACAATGCCAACGAGAACTTGGAGAGGTACTCCACGACGTTCCAGTCTTTTCACCCGGAGGTGGATGACCCCTTGAGCCAGGAGGTCGACGAGAGGTCGATGGTCCTCTCAGGGCATGGAAGGCCGCATGGCCGTAATCTCTTTCTTCAGAATGTGGTCAGGCCTTCCATGAGCTTCACGCAGGCAAAAGCTACCCTCCCTGACAGCAGCCCCCTTATCGCGCCTCGTCGACGGCCTCGTCGACCCACTTCCACCGATGTAAGTTTTTCTCATTTTCATCCTCTTTCCGACATTCGTTCCTGCATGGCTAAGTTGACAGTTCCATACCATATTTTCGGAATTGTAGCCCGATCTTGAGGCAGCCTACGCTGCCGCTCATGCGGAGTATCAGGTGGCCTATGCCCAGTGGCTGGAGATGAATACAGCCTACTCCTCGTATCAAAAGTCGTTCCGTGCTGTAAGTTTCAACCTTTATTTTTGTCTAATATGACAAGTCCCACTTCCCTAGTTTGAACCTTTATTTTGGCAACGTCTAACATCTAAACTATCTTGCAGTCGGTGCTGAACTTTTTCACCACTGGAGTGCGGGCCCCCCCTTCTATGGAGGAGCCTCCGGAGCCGGGGCCGTGTCCACGGTTTCCATCGAAGGACGAGTTCGCTCTCACCTACTACTCATCGACCCCGGTAAGTTTGATGCCAAACCACTAGTTACCGCTTTTCCTTTGCCTCGCAAGTTGCTAACTCTTGCTCAACATGTAGGGAACGGGAAGCTCGGCGGAGAACCCACACTTTGGTCGTGCTTCTCCTACTGCCTCGCCGGGTTCGCGTGAGATGGTGAGGTTTGATGCTGATACTTCGCCTGGTGCTTCGTCGGGTTCGCGTCAGAGCACACCGGTACATCCCGATGGTCCTTCTCCTGGTGCTTCGCGTGGTGCTTCGACTTCTCCTGGTGCTTCCGGTGGTTCTACTGCTGCGCCGAGCCGTCGATCGCCTGTGTTCACCCGGGGAGACATGGGGTACACCCCATCGCCGCCGCAGTAGATGTAGGGCTTGAGGCCTCTAGACATTTACCTTTGTATGATGATGCTACGTGTGTATCTTGATGATATGATATTGCTTCGGATGATATATGGAGCCTATGTGTGATCTTGCTGTGATGATATTTGTCATGAATTTTTATTTTATTTTCTGCTGGAAAACGAGTTGCTGCAACAAAATTGCAAAAAAAAAAATCTGGGACGAACCTGTGCCGACGGTATTCCCGTCGGCACAGGTGCTTCATCTGTGCCAAATGGTCATGGCTGTGCCGACGGTATTACCGTCGGCACAGCCCCTCAGCCAGGACATCCCAGGGAGACGCCACGTGCACACCTGTGCCGACGGTATTACCGTCGGCACAGCTTCCCAGACGAGCTCGCCCACGTGGGACCCACCGAACCTACGCCGACGGAATTTGTGCCGACGGGCATTGTTTAACCGTAGGTACCTCCTATGCCGACGGGGAAACGCTGTGCCGACGGGCAAAAAACCTGTGCCTACGGGGACCTACGCCGACGGCCCTGTGCCGACGGTCACCGTCGGCACAGACCTGTGCCGACGGGGAAGGTGTCTGTGCCGACGGTAAATAACCGTCGGCACAGAGGGCGCCTGCTGTAGTGAACCAAGCATATTAGGTGCTTGCGCGGCTAACTTCGATTTGCCACAACTAATTAGACCGGTGTGGCTTTCCACAATAATGTGACGAACAAAGTATTGGCAGCAAAAGATTGAAAAAAATTCACATAACCCATAAGTAAAGGTACAAATCACCTAAACTCCACATAATACAACTTCTATCTCAGTGAATTCTCATGGTGTTCGGCAACTAATGAGAGACAATGTGGACTTCAGTCAACCTAGGTTAGGTTTAGGTTTAACAGACTCCGTTAAAAATGAATTCAACATGGAACCACCGAATACATGGAAATACGCACAACAATATTATAACCCTACTGTACTATGTGGATGCAGATAGCGTAGATGGAGAATATAGGATGAAGTATGGTCGTGTTCAATGATAGCGTTGGCTGCATTAGGGCAAAAAAATTGTTTCAATTTTTGATTGATTTCTAAGAAACTATTTTGTGTTGCCACCATAAATTTACAGGGTTTGGATATTCTGAGAGCTTCACTAGAATCCAAGACTGTTCTTACGGACGTTTTCCTTGGAAAGAAGCCCTGAGAAGTTATGATGTTGTGAAAGTTCTCTTGAGGTTATTCTCCCATCTAATTTTAGGTAGTTCCAATTTGTGTGCACAAAAGTGTAAGCAGTATCACACAGTGGGCCGGGAAGCTTAAACAAAATTATCAGGTACTAAAACTAAGCTAAAGTCCGTGCTCTTGTTGTGTTTCCACTTGAAATATGGCACTCGTTTTATAATATTACGTGTTTCTTTTTAAATAATAAGTTATGCTCATTTTTGAAAAAAGAACTATGGTAGAAGAGATCTAGGAGAGGCAATTTCATGATTTTTTTTCAAACTGCAACATTATCACTCTATAATAATTAAGCTTATAATATCCTATGTCACTAGTGGAAACAGGGCCACTGGTCCCGGGTCGTAAGGGCCTCTAGTACCGGGTGTCCACCCGGGACTAGCAAGGCGACACTAGAGGCCCCCCTCTAGTACCGGGTCCGTTACGACCCGGAACAACAGGCTCCCACGTGGCCGCCGAGGCGCGGGCGTGGTGGAGGACCTCTAGTCCCGATTGGTCATACGACCCGGGACCAAGGACCTCACACGTGGCAGCCTGTAATTTTTTGTTTTTCCTCCCAATTTAATATTGAAATGGTGCAAAAAAATATGCGTTTAATTAATTAAAAACAGAAACTACATATAACATATCAAAATGTTCATAAATAAAAATATGTTCACGTCTATCCGGTTACATGGAGGTGCTCATAACCGGGACTAGAGCCCGTCTATTCGATTACACGTGTGTGGAGATCATAACCGGGACTAGAGCCCGTCTATTCGGTTACACGGGAGATCATAACCGGGACTTCACCGCTATTCTCCATTGTATTTTCCTTTTGTAGGTATGACTTCGCTGAGCAGAAACCCCGCAAGTTCCTCTGCTAGTGCTTGAAAGCGCTTCTTTAGTGGCATACTCTCGCGCAATGGCTCTGCCTATAAAAGAAGGAGATCAATACGAATATTAATCATGACTATCAAAAATTATGAATGACACTGGAGATCAATTGATGAATATGATTGTTCACGTACGTCTAAAAATTTCTTTGGGTCCCGCTCAGTGACCGAACGACGAATCCACTCGCAAACGAAATATCCACAGAAATTGGTCCCCTGTGGTTGCCTCTCGATCCACTTTACGAGAATAGAATTCAATCAAATCATAGTCAACATATAGTGGTATTGAAAACAATAAATAAAGAGATGCGCGAACCTAGCTAGACCGTACTACCTACCTGTGGGTGAACAAAAGTCAGCTGTTCTTCAAATGAACCTGAACCCTTTGTCCTCGCTTTGAATTGTTTCCAAACCCTGCCGGCAAAAAAAAGAATAAATGAGTTATTAGTTGCTTGATATCTCTGAAATCAATAAGAGAGACTGATATAGTGCGATAATGTTTGAAATTACCTTTGGAGCGTATCTAGAATGCTTTGGTACCTCTCCTCAGGCCAGTCCAATGAGTCGTAGACTTGAACTCTTGATCTATCAACTTCAATGACTAGCAGAATGTAATGATCGCTGCGCATGATTATATACACGTCAGTAACTCATCAGTTACACTTAATTTGTACAAGCGAGTAACACTCTCTTACCTGAAGAAGTAAGGAAACATTATCTCCGTGTTGAAATGTTGCTTCATTAGGGCATTTAGCAAGTTCTTCTCCGTGTCCTTCACGTGGTTTTTTAGTGTCCTTGCATTAACTCGTACTGGGTTAACGAACCCAAAGCCATAGATGCCCTTTCTACCACATTCATCACTCTTCATTCTGCATAATACCGTAGTGAGCATAATTAGCGATGGCAATGAACGAGCTGAGAGCTAAAGACTTTATCTTTTTTGGAAATAAATGAATTGAATCACTTACAGACAGTAGGCACCGACGAGAGCCAAGTCGAGGGAGTCAAGGTTGTATAAGTACCAGAGTTCTTCGAGCTGAATTGTGAACATGTCTTCACCCGCGAAATGATTTTTTGTAACTTTCACACAGATCAAAAAGTCATCAAATTCCTTTGTGGTTTTCATGTACCAACTATGGAGTTGTCGCATACATGTCGGTAGACACTTTATCTGATCACCTCGCAGCAGGGACCTCCCCCATTTCCATTTCCATGAATCATCTACATCAGACGGAAAGAGATTTTCGTTGTCCAGTTGAGCAAGAGTAATACCAGCATCTGCAGCAAAGTCCTTCTTCAAGGATAAAGTAGGAATTAGGTCCGTCACGGAGCCATGACCACTGGGTATAACTACGAGCGGGGCTATCGACTGGTTTGCCTGTTGTCCGAGCTGGGCAACGTCTCTTTTCCCTCTGGCACTACTACTTCTCGTCTTGGGAGAGCTACTACTTTTACTCAGAGCTCGTAAATAGTTATCTGGCTTATTTTTCTCATATTGCGATGGTTCCGTGATGAATCCAATAGCCCACTTGTTTTCCTTTGCAGTAAATGTTTGCTTTTCCTCGGGCTTTTTCCGTGCAAGCTGTCTTTTTGTGTCTGCATCCACCCACGCATCCAATTGCTCTTTAGTCATGTCGCAAGCTCTGAGGTCGTCAAGGCTTTTGGGTACTTTTGGGAGGGGCGAACGTCGGGGGTCTCGCCCGAATCCCATGGACGACGAAGTGGCGCCCTTCCTATGTCGGGGCTCAGGAGTCGGCTCATGCGCGGCGGAGTCGGCTGCGCGCGTGGAGTCGGCTCACGCGGCGGTGGAGTCGGCTCACGCGGCGGTGGAGTCGGCGCACGCGGCGGCGGAGACGACTGATGCGGAGGCGACTGATGGTTGTCGTCCCCTTCATCGTCATCAGGTGGTGAATCGTGAATTGGCGGAGACGATGGTGGCCTTGGCGCCCAGCCTTCAAACTTGATGTATTTCTTCCGCCATAGAATTAGACCACCCACGACGTCCCCTAGCACCGACTCATCATCAGCTCTTGGGAACTCAAGGTTCAGTGATTCATATCCTTGTACAACTTGATCCACGCCGACACGAGCAATCCATCTGGAATGGCATTGCCAAGCCACGATGCTGTAGAGTCAATGGAGAATGCATAGCCGTCCGCCACCTTCATGGATAAGTTAAATACTGGGACATGCAGCTCACAAGTTGTTTTCTCCGTGATATAATCCACGGGGTAACTTGTCTCATCATCACCGACCATAACCGAGGAAGCCACGCTGCTTCTGCGATGCGATGGGCCGCCTTGACTCGCTTGTTCCAGCTGAAGAGTTGGCGCCCCTTGCTCGCGCATTTGATCTATTTGCTTCTGCTGCTCCTTATAGAGAGCAACCATCTGGTCATGATTTCTTTCTAAGATCATCAACCGGTCTGATTCCTGCTGCTCCTTCCTCCTCTTTGCTCTCAATCGGCTTCTATAAGAGGCACGGTCCTCGGGAAACCCTTCAATCCACGGCACTTCTCCTAAGCCTCGTGTTGATCCTCCTTTTTCTTTGGTCCCGAGGGCCTCTGACAGCTCGTCCTTCTCTCTGTCGGAAATAAACTTTCCCTCTTTAGACTTGGCAATTAAGTCAATAATTTTTTTTTGGGCTCCGTTGACTACTTTGCTTTCATCAATTATTAACTCCCCTGTTTCCATGTCATACTCCCCTCCATGCGCAAGTAGCCAATTCCTTATCCTTCTGTCCCATTCCTCTGTGACCGGGGTGAGCCCTTTTGCACGCAACTCGGACTCAATTTTTTCCCACTTAGGCTCGGCAACTCGGTAGCCACCTGGCCCCATCTTATGGTGATACTTCTTTTTCGCTGCATTATTCTTATTCGTTTGCGACCTTTTCTTAGCTCGTTCTGATTTCTTGTACTCCAGAAATGCAGGCCAGTGAGGCCGCTGCCTCTCTCGTGTGCCGGTGAAATCCGGAAGTTTCCCATCTTCTTCCCACTCACGGAATAATTTGTTCTTGTAGTTATTGAATTGTTGAGCCATCTTCTTAAGAGCGAAATGCTTGACTTTGTCCGTCATTTTTTTTGTCTTCACCTCATCTTCCAAGACCGGTAGGGTGAAATGTGCAATGAGCTTGTTCCAAAGCACATCTTTGGTTCTCTTGTCGACGTAACTAACTCCCTCTAACTTTGGCTTAATCCATTCCTGAGTGCTGATATAAACGTTGTCCCTGACAGTGACTCCGCATTGATGCACAAACTTAACTGCGTTCGGCACGGGTGCCAGTGGTTGGCCAGTAGTTGCATTCACCTCGTCAATTGTGAGATGCTCATCTTTGCCCATCCCTTGGGCATGGCCTCGTTTAGTGGTTTGGTTCGATGCGGAGGTCTAAAAATATGAAACATGTGTGAATACATATATATGCACAAATCAGTTATTGCATCTGCTCAACATAGGCTTAATATACCTCGCCAGACGGCGTGGGTCCACCAATTTCCGAGTCCTCATCTTCAGCTCCTTCCGCGGATGCCGAAATTCATCTTCAGCTCCTTCTGCGGGATGCCGAAATTCACCGGGTTCACAAATGTAGGAAAGTAGCTCTTCTTCCCCTTCTCTCGTTGCGAAGGGAGCATCGATATCCATTGTTTAACTAATACAAAAAAAAGATAAAACAATAATAGCATTAGTACAATAATTCAAAGGAGGGAACTATACAAATATGCAACAAAAACAATTTAATATTGCATCTAAAGAAAAAAAAATCAAAAAAAACTTAGGCTGCTGTCCCAATCCCAGCCCAGCCCAAATTTGGGCCAGAACCTGGTCAAAGGTGGCCACCGTGGTCATCGCTGGCCCACCTGCCAGCGCCTACCCGCCCCACCGCCACGTGTGACCGCCCACTGGCCACGCGTGGTCAATGCTGGCCCACCCGCCAGCGACCCAGTTCTGACCCCGCCGCCCTGCCTCGTGTTCCCGCCCCGCCTCGTCTTCACCTCCCCGCCTCGTGTTCCCACCCGGCCGCCTCGCCTTCACCCCCCGTGGTCAATGCGGAGCACGAACAGCCCCCGCCCACCCGGAGTCAATGCTCCTGGCCCACTTGCCAGCGACTCGGGCGCTGGCCCACCCGACGGTTCCCCTCCCGACGGTCCTGGTCTTTAAAAAGGGACGCGCCCGTGCGGATGTGGACACTCCACTCCGCTCCGCTCCCACGGTTCCCCTCCGCCCGACGGTTCCCCTCCGCCCGTCCAGTGCCCTCGCCGCCATGTCGCGCTGGTTCGGGAAGTCCCCGAAGAACGAGACCGGCGAGTCCTCCAACCGTCGCCGCGCTTCTCCACCGCCTCCACCGCCGGCGGCCTTGGGCGTCGTTCCCGGGGCGTGCGGAGGACCGCGCCACCGGTGCGGGTCGCCCACGCACCCGACGCGCCGCCACGAACCTCCACCACCACCGCTGGAGGGAGGAGGATCCGGCGCCGGCGCTACGTGCCGGAGCCGGAGTGCCAGTGGCACTGGGACAACGCCGCCACGCTGGAGTGGCACGACGTCCACCTCCCCGAGGGCTGGCACCTGAACCCGCAGAGGATTCCGGTGCCGGCGGTCCCGCTCCCTGGGAGGCAACTGGACAGGGAGATCGCGCGCCGGCGCCGCCTCCTCCCTCCGGCGCTCCGCAACGACCCCGCCTACGCGGCGGACTCCCCTCACTGGGAGCAGTGGCTCAAGGACGAGCACGAGGACCGCCGCCACTCCTACTTCGCCCCGGCGCCCCGCGCCGTCCAATCCGCCTACCCAGCGCTGCCCGACCCGCTGTGGTTCGAGGAGGAGGTCCCCGAGGACGACGACGACCCGGAGATGCAGGCCGCCTACGAGGCCTCCAACCGCACCCTCGTCGAGGACGAGATCAAGAGGTGGGAGAAGGTGAGGACCGCGGCCGCGGCCGCGGCCGCGGCCCTGATGCCGCCGCCGCCGCCACTGCAGCAGCAGGAGTACGACCCGGACGAGGTCGAGCCGTGGCACTACGCCATGGAACGCGAGCAGGAGCAGGACCTTCCGCCGCCGCCTCCTCTGCCCACCGGCCTCGTTGGCCAGTCCTGGGTCTTTACCGGCGGGAGCTGGGAGGCGCCACGGGAGCAGGAGCAGGAGGCGCCACCGGAGCAGCAGGAGGCGCCACCGCAGCAGCAGGCGCCACCGGAGCATCTCTGGACCCCGCCGCCCTTCTACATCCTCGACGACTAGGCGGCACCGGCACCGGCGACCCTCCCCCCTCCAATGTAATGGCCTTATCAATGGCCTCTCCCCCCCCCCAATGTAATCGGCCGGTTGTGGCCTAACTATAATGAAATCGGCCCCTTTAGGCCCTAAAAATTTGTTCTTGTTTGCCAACTCCGGCGCCGGCCCCGTGGTTAGGGTCCGCCGCCGCCGCCGCCGCGCGCTAGATCTGAGAGAGGGAGAGAGTAGTTGGTCGGGGGGGACGAGCTCACCGCGTGGGTCGGGGGCGAGCTTTGCTTGCTCGGGGACGACGATCTTGCTCGGGGGAAGAGCGGGGACGGCCGCGCCCGGAGCAGGAGCAGGACGGCGACCCACGGTGAGGGCGGCAGCGGCGCGGGGACGAAATCCGGCAGCCTGGCGGCGCAGGGGGCGGCGTCGTCTGGAGCCCGGAGGCGGAGCGTCGATTTGCTGGACTTGGGCAAATTTTCGGCCCGAGCCACTAGAAGTAGCGCCAAAAAGGCCTCTAGTACCGGGCCGTGGCTCCACCCGGTACTAGAGACCCTCTAGTACCGGGCCGTGCGACCACCCGGTACTACAGGTCCCTCAGGGCCGCGAATTTTTTTTTTTAATTTTCTGGTTTCTTACTTTTTTTATATCTTTTGATTTACTTGTCTAAATTAAGTAAAAATTGCTTTCATTTTCCTGTTTTCTGTTTTGGTTTAAAATGAAGTATCACATGCGCTTGGTTTTAAATTAAGTACTACATACGCTTAATTTAAAATCAATTCAAAAATTTATAAATCAAGTACTACATGCGCAGTGGATCATTTCACGTCACAAAGTTTGATGCTACATCAAAAATTTATAAATTAAGTACTACATTCCGCAACCGCCATACGCTTGATTTCATTGACATGTCTGTCTTGTCCTCCAGACTATAAATTATATAAAAGTTTAATAAATTATTACACATCATGAACAACATCCCTATTTAGTCTTCGCTTTTTCTTTTTGTGAGACCCTTTCTTCTGATCGCTCCGTAACCATGGACAGGGGTCTACATATAACTTGAGACTTGGGTCAGTGGTCACTTTGAAGGACGGAATTTCATGAAATGAGAGTTTCCACCTAGAAGAAATGGGTTAATACACGAAATGGGAGTTTCCACCTAGAAGAAATGGGTTATAGCTAGGGAACCCGAATGTTTTGTGTTTGAGCGCCACTTCGATCCAAGCAGCGGTAAGACGTCTCTGATGATCTACAACCGGCCGGCAAGACATCTCTGATGATCTGGAACCGTTTGGAACGGTCGCAGGTCATCAGAGACGTCTTGCCGCTGGTTGCCCAAAGATGCCTCTCCGAGTGACGCTGGATTGTTTTGTGTGAGTGAGTAACCTGTCTGAGGAGGGGGGCTATATATAGGGTACGTGTGCTTCTTTAGTCACGGTTGGTAACACCAACCGGGTCATGTGGCTCACGAAGTGGTCGTGATACTGCTGATCCAACAGCTCACAATCCCTCAAAAGAAACACACCCCTGATCCAACGTCTCACAAGCGCTTGAAAGAAACACACGATCCGTGTGCTTCTTTAGTCCCGGTTGGTACCAACCGGGACTAAAGGCGGGCTTTGCGGTCACGACACGTGTCCTCCCCTAGCGTTGCCCTGGGCACGTGTCCTCCCCCAGCGCTGCCCTGGAGGTCTTTATATATTGTCGCCGACGGGGTAAACCCTAATCCAACATTCCTAGCCACGAACGCATCGTCTCCACGAGATGGATCCGCCACGCCCGCCGCAGCGCCTTCTGGACGAGGTCGAGCGCGCTCTGAGCGCGCTTGGGCGCAACCGTGGGAGCCTATCCCGCCGTATGCCCACGAGCCCGGCGTGGAGAGGAATGCCCAGCTACCGGCCTCCTGCTCCACCAGGTGCCGCCGCACCTCCACCTGGCGCCGCTGCACCTCCACCAGGCGCCGCCGCTCCTCCCGCGGAGGAGGAGGACGACGACTTCGACTGGAGTGACGACGGGGAAGAGGGTTGTGGGTTGCAGATACAGGAGGCCATGGAAGCCTCCTTCCAGTCTGTCCGCGACTACCCTGTCCAGCGAGCAAAGACTTCCTACCAGCTCAAGGCGAAGGAGGCTTCCGAGCTGGATTGGGCACTGAAAGACTCATCCTCCATGGATCTTGCTCTCCGCCGCAAACGTGCGCGCGAGAACCGGGCGGCCGCCCACGGGGCTGGCTCCTCCCGCCGTTCCCCCTAATCCTACGGCCTTCGAGCCAGCAAGTCCGTTTATGTAGAATAATGTTGGTGATGTTGGATCAGGGGTGTGTTTCTTTCAAGCGCTTGTGAGACGTTGGATCATGTGTAATAATGTACTAGAGGTTAATTATTTTTAATTTTCTGGTTTCTTACTTTTTTATATCTTTTGATCATTTCACATCACAAAGTTTGATGCTACATCAAAAATTTATAAATTAAGTACTACATTCCGCCACCGCCATACGCTTGATTTCATTGACATGTCTGTCTTGTCCTCCAGACTATAAATTATATAAAAGTTTAATAAATTATTACACATCATGAACAACATCCCTATTTAGTCTTCGCTTTTTCTTTTTGTGAGACCCTTTCTTCTGATCGCTCCATAACCATGGACAAGGGTCTGCGTATAACTTGAGACTTGGGTCAGTGGTCACTTTGAAGGGCGGAATTTCATGAAACTTGTCGTAATCTTCTGACATGTCTGTCTTGTCCTCCACTCCCACGATGGTTCTTTTCCCTTAAAGAACTATGTGGCGCTTTGGCTCATCGGCTGATGTATTCACTTCCTTATCTTTTCTTTTTTTTGGCTTGGTAGACATGTCCTTCACATAGAAAACCTGAGCCACATCCTTGGCTAGAACGAATGGTTCGTTGTCGTACGCAACATTCGTGAGATCCACAGGGGAACGTGGTTGTTAGCGTCATTCGGAACAGACTGCCCGCCAGGACCCTTTCCAAAGATTACATCTAAATCCTTGACCGCATCATATATATCTTCACCACTTTGGAGGGGTGGCTTCGGCCGGCGATCTTCCTCACCTTTGAAATGCTGCTGCCTGCTTTTCTTTCTTAGGGGATGCTGAGTTGTAAGAAATCGACGATGACCCGGGTACACATTCTTGTTACCTACATATATACTTTCAGTGCTATCTAAACAGTGTGTGCATGCATTGTATCCCTTGTTCGACTGTCCTGAAATGTTACTAAGAGCAGGCCAATCATTGATGGTTACAAACAACAACCCTCGTAGGTTAAATTCCGCTTGTTTGTACTCATCCCACACAGGTACCCCTTCATCACGCCACAACTGTAAAAGTTCATCAACTAATGGCCTCAGGTAGACATCAATGTTGTTACCGGGTTGCTTCGGGCCTTGGATGAGCACTGGCATCATAATGAACTTCCGCTTCATGCACAACCAAGGAGGAAGGTTATAGATACATAGAGTCACAGGCCAGGTGCTATGACTGCTACTCTGCTCCCCAAAAGGATTAAAGCCATCCGTGCTAAGACCAAACCTTAAGTTCCTTGGGTCACGTGCAAATTCCTTGTACTCTGTATCGATTTTTGTCCACTGCGACCCATCAGCCGGGTGTCTCAACATCTCGTCGCTCTTGCGGTCTTCTTTGTGCCATCGCAACAACTTGGCATGCTCTTTGTTTCTGAACAAACGTTTCAACCGTGGTATTATAGGAGCGTACCACATAACCTTGGCAGGAACCTTCTTCCTGGCGGGCATGCCCTCAACATCGCCAGGGTCATCTGCTCTGATCTTATACCGCAATGCACCGCATACCGGGCATTCATTCAAATTCTCATACTTCTCACCGCGGTAGAGGATGCAGTCATTAATGCATGCATGTATCTTCTGCACATCTAATCCTAGAGGGCAGATAATCTTCTTTGCTTCATACGCACTATCGGGCAATTCGTTACCAGCCGGCAGCTTGTCCTTCACTATTTTCAGTAAACTCCCAAATCCCTTGTCAGATAAACCATTCGCTGCCTTCCATTGCAATAATTCCAGTGTGGTACCGAGCTTTGTGTTTCCATCTTCGCAAGTTGGGTACAACTTTGTTTTGTGATCCTCTAGCATGCGCTCCAACTTCAACTTCTCAAGTGTAGTTTCTGCTAGGGTATGTGCATCAACGATGACCCCACGTAAATCATCATGTATGATGGGATCATCTGGTACCTCTTCATCATCAGCTTCCCCTGTTGGGTTACCAACTTATTTAGGGTACATGTAGTTGTCATCGTTCTCTTCTTCTTCGTTATCTTCCATCATAACCCCCGTTTCTCCGTGCTTGGTCCAACAATTATAGCCGGGCATGAAACCAGAAGTTATCAAATGGAGGTGAATTCTGTCTGTGTTAGGGTAATCCTTCTCATTCCGACAATTCTTGCATGGACAACACATAAAACCATTGGGCCCCTTGTTATCCTTAGCCACATTGAGAAAAGATTGCACGCCATCCATGTACTCTTTAGAGCGTCGGTCAGCGCACATCCACGAATGACTCATCTGCAAATCACCGCTAAAACCCATTACGATAAACCAACATAATAGGAAACATATCATATTCATTAATACAAGTTCATCACATTAAAACCAAAGTATAGTAGTGACCAAATATAATACATAGTTCTCATAAAACATAAATTAATTGAAACTAGAATACAACTATCTAAAGAATTTAAATCCAACAACAAATGCGATCAGAATCGCAACTAAGGTAACTATTGAACCAACAGCATAATGATACCAAGCCTCTTGACTATGACATATTTTCTAATCTTTCTAAGCTTCAAGCGCATTGCATCCATCTTCATCTCGTGAACAGCGACGACGTCGGTAAGCTCGACCCCGTGAGCATCAACGATGTCGGCAATCTTCAAGTCCAATACCATCTTCTCTTCTAGGCATTGGAGACGAAGATCTTCACTTATCTTCAATTTTGCTTTCAAATCGTTGTTTTCTTTTATAAAAAACTCTACAATAGGGTCGGCTGGAATTTCCGGTTCAACTACCTCCTAAATAAAAATATATCTATGTCAATTTGGTCGGCATGATTGTTATAAACACGAAACAAAATAAATAGTGATAAAAATATACCACATCCGAATCATAGACCGGACGAGGGACGACCGGGACGGATATCAAAACCATGACACTATACATAAAAAACATAAGAAAATTATACAAGAAAAATAATTATGCAATCAAATCATACAAGTAATTTTGTAAAATAACAGATAAAAGAAGAGGCTCACCGAGGTGGTGCCGGTCACGGGATGGCGGGGCTATCGACGGCGGTGAGGACCGAGACGAAACTAAAATCCACAAATAATAAATTAATTTGAGCTCAAAATACATAAAAAAATGAACTACCTAGTTTAGGCATTTCATCAAACACCTAGGTAGCACTATAAAAATGAAATGAGCTAAACTTGTATGGAAATGGCTAAAATTCGGCCGCCGGGTGAAAGGATCAAGTGTTGCTAACCCTTGGAGAAATGGGTGCCGTCTATCTTGACAAATCTAGGAAAAAAATGGGGCTACACTTGAGCTTGAGAGAGGAAACAATGGAGATGATCTTGAGAGTTCAAAATGGTGGCTGGCCCGGGGTGGGAGATGATATAGCGGGACCTCTAGTCCCGGGCTGTACCACGGCCCGGGACGAAAGGTCCACCCTCCTGTCTCCACCCTGCCGCTGACTGCCTCGGTCCCGGGTGGTATCACGGCCCGGAACTAGAGGTGCCCTACAACCCGGGACCCGACCTGCGCAGCGTCGGAGTAGCCGGCCCGGTACTAGTTCCCTCCTCTAGTCCGGGATCGAACCACGCCCGGGACTAGAGCCCAACACCACTCTCCACCAAATCCCTGTTTCCACTAGTGTGTTGACTTGTTTTATAATAAACATATAGAAGTAGAAAAAATGGTTAAATAAATGTAAATTATGAAGAACTTGTTGGGAAATTTGGATTATCGTAATCCAGCTCAAAACTAAACAGTGCTGCGCAGGCTATTACCTGTGCCTTGCCAACCCTTTGCCCTGCCTACCTTCTTTCTTTGACCAAATTTGTTCATTTATTTCTAGGTACAATCATACTTTTGGTACTACTATTTTAAACCTGTTGGCGGTGAATTAAAAAGTGAATGAAGGGCAATGAATGTCCTGTTACCCGGTTACAAATAGGGTTTTGTCTTAGCTATGATATTTGAAAATTATCTCCTGGAAAATTGCAAATGGATCATAAATATTTGAATTGTGGCTGGAAATGATTCTCAGATGTAAAATTCTGAAGCTCCCTCGTCCAAACCCTCATGTCTTTTGATAGGAAAAACTAATTGTTTTAAACTGTGAAAAACTAATGTTCAAGAGACTAAGTTTTGAAATTTTGTACTATTGCAGAATTTTTTAGTAACTTCCCAAAATTTTGGAAATTAATTGAGGTTGTTGTAATGAAAAAATAGGAACTATTCCCTCTCCTAGATCTCTTCCACCATAGTTTGAAAAAAAAATGTTCAAATGTTAGAAACCAAATGTTCAAGAGAATAAGTTTGGGCAAAAATTATAATATTTGAAAAACTATAAAGTTTTTTCGAGTAACTTCTCAAGGAGGGCAGGGTGTTCCTGCAATTCGTATACAAGTTTTTTGAAATTTTAGTTGAGGTGATTTATCCTTATCTCACATATTGGATAGTATTCCTGTAGTAGAAGGTAGAATCTGTTGACAACAATACAGCCTTGGCAAATTCATTAATCTTGAGTAAAAGTAGGTACAATGTGAGTGTATATAATTGTGTAAATGCGTGCTTCCAGTAGAAAAGGACTATTGTCTCTTTTTTTTTTTTTTTGAAAACTCAGGACTATTTTCTCTTAAGACTACTAGTTAACGTGCACGTGCAACGCACCACTAACCTGATAATATATAAATATATTTGTTATATTAAAAATTAAAAAAAATTAAAGAAAATTACAATAAGAGATCATAAGATCCTTAACACAACTACCAAGAAACTATGAAGTACAAAGAAACTCATATGTGGAATATTCCTAATGCATTGTTCATAGACAACGTTCGAAATAACACCAGAACACGTTTTGATGCTTTTTGCAAAGAAATCACAATACATCATCGAGAAAGGTATTATTTGATTCAACATCAATTGCAAACTGGTAAATCTATTCTGAAAACAGTGGGTATCACACATGTCAATATGTCATCACTATTCCTATAGCTTATGCTCAAGATGTTCATCATAGCATCGTTTTGTAGTTGACCTACCAATTGTCATATGTTCCGCCTCGCTATCATCTTCTGTACCCCGTCGGCAATTAAGAGCACTGTTTGTATTTTTGTGCCATTAAGAGAAAGAATCATTACTCTCCATGGAAGCCTAAGAACATACATAATTTTACATATCAAATAGACTTTTTGAGGCTTTATAATGTTACAATGAAATTAGGCATCCTTATTAAGCTTATACCAAAGTCAATAGTATATCTCTAGAACATCGATCGAACAATAAACCCTTTGCGAGAGAAGAAAATGCTATCAACAGATTACTTTCATCTTCTTTCCATGTAATCTAGTTTTCATTTTTCGTTAAGAGAGTGCATCCCTTAAATAGAACCAATGTTGCAACAAAATAGGGAACATACTTCTATAACACATTCTGAATGTGTAAACAAAGTGGCAGCCTGAGTTTCGGCAGAGCACGCCATAAAGAATACATGGAACTCTAGACCTTAGACCTTGGAGCACAATTATAACCCCCCGTGGAGAAGATTTATTTCAAGAAAGGCAAGTGAATGTTAAGTCTTGAGAGATAGTTGTAACTCTGTATGCCTCTGGGTAAACTAGAGCTCGTGCTCCGAGCTCCTCTGCGTCACCTAGTACATCTATTCCTCATTTATGCACCTAATAGAAAACCACCAGTTAAGGGTAATGCAAGATGAAAGAATCTCACCAGTTTACCTTATTGCTGGGAAAAAAGATGGACTTTAATGTTCATAATACACAAATGAGGATATACAAAAAAGGGAAACATGATATTTCCATTTAGAGTCAATTGAAAAATTGATGTAGAAATAGAAGCCTATGCCATGTTTTAAAACCAGCATAAGAAAGACAAATTTGGTCCCTGAAATACAGAACTCAAAGTTGCAAGGAATCTATGTGGGGAAATAACTTCAGAGAATTTCAGTTACAAGGGAATTTCAGTATTGCTAATCATAAGCCAGTGAAAGTGAGCTGCTACCAAATTAACAAAATAGGCATTTCACTCGAGAGACGTGATTTTCGCTTCAAAAGTTGAAATTAACCAATTTTATCTTAATTAGAAGAAAGTGTTTAGGAAACATATAGAACCCACGTCCTACACCAATGCAAATGAATTTTACAAAATGAAAATTGTAGTTGCACTGCTCGTTCACCATCAAAAGAATTGCTGCCATATTAATTATGCTGATTCAATTTCCCAAGTAGCGTACTGTCTTGATTCAGTCAAACATCTGGCTTAACAAAACGATGCATCCAAATCTACTCGAACAAACTTCACACAGCTGAGCAGTACTGACGTACCAAATGATTGATTGACTGAACGAAATACATAGGCTAGGCACGTGTACCAAGATCAAACGGAATCAGATCCTTTTTCCTACCCAATTGCACGAACTGAAACCAGACTACACACGCTAATTACTTGTCTGAACTGAAGACAAGCGAGCAAGCATGAAGTAAGGATGGATACGGCAACATGCCAGTCCCGAGCTCAGCGACGTCAGTCTTGAAGAACATGATGCCGACGAAGCGGGAGTCCATCACCCTAGAAGGCAGGCTCAATTAAGCTGTAGGGCCTGTACGGAGACGTCGGGAACTCGATCACCATCTACAGCCACATATCGGCGAATTCACTCGGTCAGATCTGTAGGAACACGATATGCTCGTGGGGATTAACAGAGGAACAGGGTAGATGATGAGGTGAATGCCGCTGGTGGAAGGCTGGTGGCAGGGCGGCGCACCTGTGGGACGACCGGCTGGGGATGGCGGATCGGCATCGTTGCGGAGGGCATGGCGGGGTGCACCACGGACGGCAAAGGGTGGGGCGTGGTGCGTGGGGCTCCTCAGCGTGGAGACGTCGGAGCGTTGGGCGTGGAGGGCAGCGTGCCGAGCGTGGGCGGTGGCGTGGAAGACGGAGGCAGTGGCGATGACCTTATTCTAGGATGTGATGAATACCGTTTCGGGATTGATGATTTGTGCTGAGTTGCGATCTGAATCGTTGATCAAATTGAACGGTTCAGATTTAATGTATCAACACAGTACAACACAAGTTTGCTCTTTTAATAGTAGTATAGATAATGTTAACACGAAACCAAGATCTGGTCATGCACTGGGTGGGCTATGCACTCCTTGCTGGGTTAAAGCCCATGCTACCATGTTCTTATTCTCGGCCTACAGCCCAATTTGCCTTGGGCCTGCTCTGCTGTCTGCTGTCTTACAGTTGTATGAAAAATAGATACTCCATAACTAATTGAAGTTGACGGACTGATGGGATGTACAATTAGGCAGTATAAAAAAACTCAGAATTAGCAAGTACAGTCTTTTTATTAGATCAATTCTCTGGCTCTGTTAACAGACTGTTCGTTGCTTATGTCCCCCTCTCTATTGTTTCTGAATCTGACCAGCCGTTTGAGAAAACCAAATTTAGACCTTACTAACAGGAAGTTCCACTTCTTGATTATCACAAGCAATACGGGATAAGAGCCTGCAAAATATACACGATGGACCACGCTCAAGTCACAATGATTTATTTCTTATTCGGCAAACTACTAGACCTCAACCTTGGGCACTGTAACCGTAAACCCTCTAGGCAAAAACCCGTTTGTGTCTACCATGAGGGCTTTGCCGAGAGCAAAACGTGGCTGAAGCCCTTGCTACAATGCTCTTATTCCCAGACTGAATTCTGAAGCCCGTTCTGGCATGGCTCTGTGTCTCTGCTGTCTGCTCGCTTAAGTTGCTTAAATGGCTGATTAATTGAAGTTTCACCTGATATGAAGTAAAATCAGGCAATTTAGTAGACGGAATGCACAAAATTAACACCTATATATGAATTATTAAATTCATTTATCTTGCTCTGTGAACAAACTACTTGGTCTCTATGTCCCTGTCTCTACTAATAGTTCTAAATCTAACCAAAAGTAATCAACTACTTAAGAAAACAGGGAGTGTCGTTTCCTTAGGTCTCCCATCTAATTTTAGGTAGTTCCAATTTGTGTGCACAAAAGTGTAAGCAGTATCACACAGTGGGCCGGGAAGCTTAAACAAAATTATCAGGTACTAAAACTAAGCTAAAGTCCGTGCTCTTGTTGTGTTTCCACTTGAAATATGGCACTCGTTTTATAATATTACGTGTTTCTTTTTAAATAATAAGTTATGCTCATTTTTGAAAAAAGAACTATGGTAGAAGAGATCTAGGAGAGGCAATTTCATGATTTTTTTCAAACTGCAACATTATCACTCTATAATAATTAAGCTTATAATATCCTATGTCACTAGTGGAAACAGGGCCACTGGTCCCGGGTCGTAAGGGCCTCTAGTACTGGGTGTCCACCCGGGACTAGCAAGGCGACACTAGAGGCCCCCCCTCTAGTACCGGGTCCGTTACGACCCGGAACAACAGGCTCCCACGTGGCCGCCGAGGCGCGGGCGTGGTGGAGGACCTCTAGTCCCGATTGGTCATACGACCCGGGACCAAGGACCTCACACGTGGCAGCCTGTAATTTTTTGTTTTTCCTCCCAATTTAATATTGAAATGGTGCAAAAAAATATGCGTTTAATTAATTAAAAACAGAAACTACATATAACATATCAAAATGTTCATAAATAAAAATATGTTCACGTCTATCCGGTTACATGGAGGTGCTCATAACCGGGACTAGAGCCCGTCTATTCGATTACACGTGTGTGGAGATCATAACCGGGACTAGAGCCCGTCTATTCGGTTACACGGGAGATCATAACCGGGACTTCACCGCTATTCTCCATTGTATTTTCCTTTTGTAGGTATGACTTCGCTGAGCAGAAACCCCGCAAGTTCCTCTGCTAGTGCTTGAAAGCGCTTCTTTAGTGGCATACTCTCGCGCAATGGCTCTGCCTATAAAAGAAGGAGATCAATACGAATATTAATCATGACTATCAAAAATTATGAATGACACTGGAGATCAATTGATGAATATGATTGTTCACGTACGTCTAAAAATTTCTTTGGGTCCCGCTCAGTGACCGAACGACGAATCCACTCGCAAACGAAATATCCACAGAAATTGGTCCCCTGTGGTTGCCTCTCGATCCACTTTACGAGAATAGAATTCAATCAAATCATAGTCAACATATAGTGGTATTGAAAACAATAAATAAAGAGATGCGCGAACCTAGCTAGACCGTACTACCTACCTGTGGGTGAACAAAAGTCAGCTGTTCTTCAAATGAACCTGAACCCTTTGTCCTCGCTTTGAATTGTTTCCAAACCCTGCCGGCAAAAAAAAGAATAAATGAGTTATTAGTTGCTTGATATCTCTGAAATCAATAAGAGAGACTGATATAGTGCGATAATGTTTGAAATTACCTTTGGAGCGTATCTAGAATGCTTTGGTACCTCTCCTTAGGCCAGTCCAATGAGTCGTAGACTTGAACTCTTGATCTATCAACTTCAATGACTAGCAGAATGTAATGATCGCTGCGCATGATTATATACACGTCAGTAACTCATCAGTTACACTTAATTTGTACAAGCGAGTAACACTCTCTTACCTGAAGAAGTAAGGAAACATTATCTCCGTGTTGAAATGTTGCTTCATTAGGGCATTTAGCAAGTTCTTCTCCGTGTCCTTCACGTGGTTTTTTAGTGTCCTTGCATTAACTCGTACTGGGTTAACGAACCCAAAGCCATAGATGCCCTTTCTACCACATTCATCACTCTTCATTCTGCATAATACCGTAGTGAGCATAATTAGCGATGGCAATGAACGAGCTGAGAGCTAAAGACTTTATCTTTTTTGGAAATAAATGAATTGAATCACTTACAGACAGTAGGCACCGACGAGAGCCAAGTCGAGGGAGTCAAGGTTGTATAAGTACCAGAGTTCTTCGAGCTGAATTGTGAACATGTCTTCACCCGCGAAATGATTTTTTGTAACTTTCACACAGATCAAAAAGTCATCAAATTCCTTTGTGGTTTTCATGTACCAACTATGGAGTTGTCGCATACATGTCGGTAGACACTTTATCTGATCACCTCGCAGCAGGGACCTCCCCCATTTCCATTTCCATGAATCATCTACATCAGACGGAAAGAGATTTTCGTTGTCCAGTTGAGCAAGAGTAATACCAGCATCTGCAGCAAAGTCCTTCTTCAAGGATAAAGTAGGAATTAGGTCCGTCACGGAGCCATGACCACTGGGTATAACTACGAGCGGGGCTATCGACTGGTTTGCCTGTTGTCCGAGCTGGGCAACGTCTCTTTTCCCTCTGGCACTACTACTTCTCGTCTTGGGAGAGCTACTACTTTTACTCAGAGCTCGTAAATAGTTATCTGGCTTATTTTTCTCATATTGCGATGGTTCCGTGATGAATCCAATAGCCCACTTGTTTTCCTTTGCAGTAAATGTTTGCTTTTCCTCGGGCTTTTTCCGTGCAAGCTGTCTTTTTGTGTCTGCATCCACCCACGCATCCAATTGCTCTTTAGTCATGTCGCAAGCTCTGAGGTCGTCAAGGCTTTTGGGTACTTTTGGGAGGGGCGAACGTCGGGGGTCTCGCCCGAATCCCATGGACGACGAAGTGGCGCCCTTCCTATGTCGGGGCTCAGGAGTCGGCTCATGCGGCGGCGGAGTCGGCTCATGCGGCGGTGGAGTCGGCTCATGCAGCGGCGGAGTGGGCTGACGCAGCAGTGGAGTCGGCTCACGCGGCGGTGGAGTCGGTGCACGCGGCGGTGGAGTCGGCGCACGCGGCGGCGGAGACGACTGATGCGGAGGCGACTGATGGTTGTCGTCCCCTTCATCGTCATCAGGTGGTGAATCGTGAATTGGCGGAGACGATGGTGGCCTTGGCGCCCAGCCTTCAAACTTGATGTATTTCTTCCGCCATAGAATTAGACCACCCACGACGTCCCCTAGCACCGACTCATCATCAGCTCTTGGGAACTCAAGGTTCAGTGATTCATATCCTTGTACAACTTGATCCACGCCGACACGAGCATATCCATCTGGAATGGCATTGCCAAGCCACGATGCTGTAGAGTCAATGGAGAATGCATAGCCGTCCGCCACCTTCGTGGATAAGTTAAATACTGGGACATGCAGCTCACAAGTTGTTTTCTCCGTGATATAATCCACGGGGTAACTTGTCTCATCATCACCGACCATAACCGAGGAAGCCACGCTGCTTCTGCGATGCGATGGGCCGCCTTGACTCGCTTGTTCCAGCTGAAGAGTTGGCGCCCCTTGCTCGCGCATTTGATCTATTTGCTTCTGCTGCTCCTTATAGAGAGCAACCATCTGGTCATGATTTCTTTCTAAGATCATCAACCGGTCTGATTCCTGCTGCTCCTTCCTCCTCTTTGCTCTCAATCGGCTTCTATAAGAGGCACGGTCCTCGGGAAACCCTTCAATCCACGGCACTTCTCCTAAGCCTCGTGTTGATCCTCCTTTTTCTTTGGTCCCGAGGGCCTCTGACAGCTCGTCCTTCTCTCTGTCGGAAATAAACTTTCCCTCTTTAGACTTGGCAATTAAGTCAATAATTTTTTTTGGGCTCCGTTGACTACTTTGCTTTCATCAATTATTAACTCCCCTGTTTCCATGTCATACTCCCCTCCATGCGCAAGTAGCCAATTCCTTATCCTTCTGTCCCATTCCTCTGTGACCGGGGTGAGCCCTTTTGCACGCAACTCGGACTCAATTTTTTCCCACTTAGGCTCGGCAACTCGGTAGCCACCTGGCCCCATCTTATGGTGATACTTCTTTTTCGCTGCATTATTCTTATTCGTTTGCGACCTTTTCTTAGCTCGTTCTGATTTCTTGTACTCCAGAAATGCAGGCCAGTGAGGCCGCTGCCTCTCTCGTGTGCCGGTGAAATCCGGAAGTTTCCCATCTTCTTCCCACTCACGGAATAATTTGTTCTTGTAGTTATTGAATTGTTGAGCCATCTTCTTAAGAGCGAAATGCTTGACTTTGTCCGTCATTTTTTTTGTCTTCACCTCATCTTCCAAGACCGGTAGGGTGAAATGTGCAATGAGCTTGTTCCAAAGCACATCTTTGGTTCTCTTGTCGACGTAACTAACTCCCTCTAACTTTGGCTTAATCCATTCCTGAGTGCTGATATAAACGTTGTCCCTGACAGTGACTCCGCATTGATGCACAAACTTAACTGCGTTCGGCACGGGTGCCAGTGGTTGGCCAGTAGTTGCATTCACCTCGTCAATTGTGAGATGCTCATCTTTGCCCATCCCTTGGGCATGGCCTCGTTTAGTGGTTTGGTTCGATGCGGAGGTCTAAAAATATGAAACATGTGTGAATACATATATATGCACAAATCAGTTATTGCATCTGCTCAACATAGGCTTAATATACCTCGCCAGACGGCGTGGGTCCACCAATTTCCGAGTCCTCATCTTCAGCTCCTTCCGCGGGATGCCGAAATTCATCTTCAGCTCCTTCTGCGGGATGCCGAAATTCACCGGGTTCACAAATGTAGGAAAGTAGCTCTTCTTCCCCTTCTCTCGTTGCGAAGGGAGCATCGATATCCATTGTTTAACTAATACAAAAAAAAGATAAAACAATAATAGCATTAGTACAATAATTCAAAGGAGGGAACTATACAAATATGCAACAAAAACAATTTAATATTGCATCTAAAGAAAAAAAAATTCAAAAAAAACTTAGGCTGCTGTCCCAATCCCAGCCCAGCCCAAATTTGGGCCAGAACCTGGTCAAAGGTGGCCACCGTGGTCATCGCTGGCCCACCTGCCAGCGCCTACCCGCCCCACCGCCACGTGTGACCGCCCACTGGCCACGCGTGGTCAATGCTGGCCCACCCGCCAGCGACCCAGTTCTGACCCCGCCGCCCTGCCTCGTGTTCCCGCCCCGCCTCGTCTTCACCTCCCCGCCTCGTGTTCCCACCCGGCCGCCTCGCCTTCACCCCCCGTGGTCAATGCGGAGCACGAACAGCCCCCGCCCACCCGGAGTCAATGCTCCTGGCCCACTTGCCAGCGACTCGGGCGCTGGCCCACCCGACGGTTCCCCTCCCGACGGTCCTGGTCTTTAAAAAGGGACGCGCCCGTGCGGATGTGGACACTCCACTCCGCTCCGCTCCCACGGTTCCCCTCCGCCCGACGGTTCCCCTCCGCCCGTCCAGTGCCCTCGCTGGTTCGGGAAGTCCCCGAAGAACGAGACCGGCGAGTCCTCCAACCGTCGCCGCGCTTCTCCACCGCCTCCACCGCCGGCGGCCTTGGGCGTCGTTCCCGTGGGCGTGCGGAGGACCGCGCCACCGGTGCGGGTCGCCCACGCACCCGACGCGCCGCCACGAACCTCCACCACCACCGCTGGAGGGAGGAGGATCCGGCGCCGGCGCTACGTGCCGGAGCCGGAGTGCCAGTGGCACTGGGACAACGCCGCCACGCTGGAGTGGCACGACGTCCACCTCCCCGAGGGCTGGCACCTGAACCCGCAGAGGATTCCGGTGCCGGCGGTCCCGCTCCCTGGGAGGCAACTGGACAGGGAGATCGCGCGCCGGCGCCGCCTCCTCCCTCCGGCGCTCCGCAACGACCCCGCCTACGCGGCGGACTCCCCTCACTGGGAGCAGTGGCTCAAGGACGAGCACGAGGACCGCCGCCACTCCTACTTCGCCCCGGCGCCCCGCGCCGTCCAATCCGCCTACCCAGCGCTGCCCGACCCGCTGTGGTTCGAGGAGGAGGTCCCCGAGGATGACGACGACCCGGAGATGCAGGCCGCCTACGAGGCCTCCAACCGCACCCTCGTCGAGGACGAGATCAAGAGGTGGGAGAAGGTGAGGACCGCGGCCGCGGCCCTGATGCGCCGCCGCCGCCACTGCAGCAGCAGGAGTACGACCCGGACGAGGTCGAGCCGTGGCACTACGCCATGGAACGCGAGCAGGAGCAGGACCTTCCGCCGCCGCCTCCTCTGCCCACCGGCCTCGTTGGCCAGTCCTGGGTCTTTACCGGCGGGAGCTGGGAGGCGCCACGGGAGCAGGAGCAGGAGGCGCCACCGGAGCAGCAGGAGGCGCCACCGCAGCAGCAGGCGCCACCGGAGCATCTCTGGACCCCGCCGCCCTTCTACATCCTCGACGACTAGGCGGCACCGGCACCGGCGACCCTCCCCCCTCCAATGTAATGGCCTTATCAATGGCCTCCCCCCCCCCCCAATGTAATCGGCCGTTGTGGCCTAACTATAATGAAATCGGCCCCTTTAGGCCCTAAAAATTTGTTCTTGTTTGCCAACTCCGGCGCCGGCCCCGTGGTTAGGGTCCGCCGCCGCCGCCGCCGCGCGCTAGATCTGAGAGAGGGAGAGAGTAGTTGGTCGGGGGGGACGAGCTCACCGCGTGGGTCGGGGGCGAGCTTTGCTTGCTCGGGGACGACGATCTTGCTCGGGGGAAGAGCGGGGACGGCCGCGCCCGGAGCAGGAGCAGGACGGCGACCCACGGTGAGGGCGGCAGCGGCGCGGGGACGAAATCCGGCAGCCTGGCGCGCAGGGGGCGGCGTCGTCTGGAGCCCGGAGGCGGAGCGTCGATTTGCTGGACTTGGGCAAATTTTCGGCCCGAGCCACTAGAAGTAGCGCCAAAAAGGCCTCTAGTACCGGGCCGTGGCTCCACCCGGTACTAGAGACCCTCTAGTACCGGGCCGTGCGACCACCCGGTACTACAGGTCCCTCAGGGCCGCGAAAATTATTTTTTTAATTTTCTGGTTTCTTACTTTTTTTATATCTTTTGATTTACTTGTCTAAATTAAGTAAAAATTGCTTTCATTTTCCTGTTTTCTGTTTTGGTTTAAAATGAAGTATCACATGCGCTTGGTTTTAAATTAAGTACTACATACGCTTAATTTAAAATCAATTCAAAAATTTATAAATCAAGTACTACATGCGCAGTGGATCATTTCACATCACAAAGTTTGATGCTACATCAAAAATTTATAAATTAAGTACTACATTCCGCAACCGCCATACGCTTGATTTCATTGACATGTCTGTCTTGTCCTCCAGACTATAAATTATATAAAAGTTTAATAAATTATTACACATCATGAACAACATCCCTATTTAGTCTTCGCTTTTTCTTTTTGTGAGACCCTTTCTTCTGATCGCTCCGTAACCATGGACAAGGGTCTGTATATAACTTGAGACTTGGGTCAGTGGTCACTTTGAAGGACGGAATTTCATGAAATGAGAGTTTCCACCTAGAAGAAAAGGGTTAATACACGAAATGGGAGTTTCCACCTAGAAGAAATGGGTTATAGCTAGGGAACCCGAATGTTTTGTGTTTGAGCGCCACTTCGATCCAAGCAGCGGTAAGACGTCTCTGATGATCTACAACCGGCCGGCAAGACATCTCTGATGATCTGCAACCGTTTGGAACGGTCGCAGGTCATCAGAGACGTCTTGCCGCTGGTTGCCCAAAGATGCCTCTCCGAGTGACGCTGGATTGTTTTGTGTGAGTGAGTAACCTGTCTGAGGAGGGGGGCTATATATAGGGTACGTGTGCTTCTTTAGTTATGGTTGGTAACACCAACCGGGTCATGTGGCTCACGAAGTGGTCGTGATACTGCTGATCCAACAGCTCACAATCCCTCAAAAGAAACACACCCCTGATCCAATGTCTCACAAGCGCTTGAAAGAAACACACGATCCGTGTGCTTCTTTAGTCCCGGTTGGTACCAACCGGGACTAAAGGCGGGCTTTGCGGTCACGACACGTGTCCTCCCCTAGCGTTGCCCTGGGCACGTGTCCTCCCCCAGCGCTGCCCTGGAGGTCTTTATATATTGTCGCCGACGGGGTAAACCCTAATCCAACATTCCTAGCCACGAACGCATCGTCTCCACGAGATGGATCCGCCACGCCCGCCGCAGCGCCTTCTGGACGAGGTCGAGCGCGCTCTGAGCGCGCTTGGGCGCAACCGTGGGAGCCTATCCCGCCGTATGCCCACGAGCCCGGCGTGGAGAGGAATGCCCAGCTACCGGCCTCCTGCTCCACCAGGTGCCGCCGCACCTCCACCTGGCGCCGCTGCACCTCCACCAGGCGCCGCCGCTCCTCCCGCGGAGGAGGAGGACGACGACTTCGACTGGAGTGACGACGGGGAAGAGGGTTGTGGGTTGCAGATACAGGAGGCCATGGAAGCCTCCTTCCAGTCTGTCCGCGACTACCCTGTCCAGCGAGCAAAGACTTCCTACCAGCTCAAGGCGAAGGAGGCTTCCGAGCTGGATTGGGCGCTGAAAGACTCATCCTCCATGGATCTTGCTCTCCGCCGCAAACGTGCGCGCGAGAACCGGGCGGCCGCCCACGGGGCTGGCTCCTCCCGCCGTTCCCCCTAATCCTACGGCCTTCGAGCCAGCAAGTCCATTTATGTAGAATAATGTTGGTGATGTTGGATCAGGGGTGTGTTTCTTTCAAGCGCTTGTGAGACGTTGGATCATGTGTAATAATGTACTAGAGGTTAATTATTTTTAATTTTCTGGTTTCTTACTTTTTTATATCTTTTGATCATTTCACATCACAAAGTTTGATGCTACATCAAAAATTTATAAATTAAGTACTACATTCCGCCACCGCCATACGCTTGATTTCATTGACATGTCTGTCTTGTCCTCCAGACTATAAATTATATAAAAGTTTAATAAATTATTACACATCATGAACAACATCCCTATTTAGTCTTCGCTTTTTCTTTTTGTGAGACCCTTTCTTCTGATCGCTCCGTAACCATGGACAAGGGTCTGCGTATAACTTGAGACTTGGGTCAGTGGTCACTTTGAAGGGCGGAATTTCATGAAACTTGTCGTAATCTTCTGACATGTCTGTCTTGTCCTCCACTCCCACGATGGTTCTTTTCCCTTAAAGAACTATGTGGCGCTTTGGCTCATCGGCTGATGTATTCACTTCCTTATCTTTTCTTTTTTTTGGCTTGGTAGACATGTCATTCACATAGAAAACCTGAGCCACATCCTTGGCTAGAACGAATGGTTCGTTGTCGTACGCAACATTCGTGAGATCCACAGGGGAACGTGGTTGTTAGCGTCATTCGGAACAGACTGCCCGCCAGGACCCTTTCCAAAGACTACATCTAAATCCTTGACCGCATCATATATATCTTCACCACTTTGGAGGGGTGGCTTCGGCCGGCGATCTTCCTCACCTTTGAAATGCTGCTGCCTGCTTTTCTTTCTTAGGGGATGCTGAGTTGTAAGAAATCGACGATGACCCGGGTACACATTCTTGTTACCTACATATATACTTTCAGTGCTATCTAAACAGTGTGTGCATGCATTGTATCCCTTGTTCGACTGTCCTGAAATGTTACTAAGAGCAGGCCAATCATTGATGGTTACAAACAACAACCCTCGTAGGTTAAATTCCGCTTGTTTGTACTCATCCCACACAGGTACCCCTTCATCACGCCACAACTGTAAAAGTTCATCAACTAATGGCCTCAGGTAGACATCAATGTTGTTACCGGGTTGCTTCGGGCCGTGGATGAGCACTGGCATCATAATGAACTTCCGCTTCATGCACAACCAAGGAGGAAGGTTATAGATATATAGAGTCACAGGCCAGGTGCTATGACTGCTACTCTGCTCCCCAAAAGGATTAAAGCCATCCGTGCTAAGACCAAACCTTAAGTTCCTTGGGTCACGTGCAAATTCCTTGTACTCTGTATCGATTTTTCTCCACTGCGACCCATCAGCCGGGTGTCTCAACATCTCGTCGCTCTTGCGGTCTTCTTTGTGCCATCGCAACAACTTGGTATGCTCTTTGTTTCTGAACAAACGTTTCAACCGTGGTATTATAGGAGCGTACCACATAACCTTGGCAGGAACCTTCTTCCTGGCGGGCATGCCCTCAACATCGCCAGGGTCATCTGCTCTGATCTTATACCGCAATGCACCGCATACCGGGCATTCATTCAAATTCTCATACTTCTCACCGCGGTAGAGGATGCAGTCATTAATGCATGCATGTATCTTCTGCACATCTAATCCTAGAGGGCAGATAATCTTCTTTGCTTCATACGCACTATCGGGCAATTCGTTACCAGCCGGCAGCTTGTCCTTCACTATTTTCAGTAAATTCCCAAATCCCTTGTCAGATAAACCATTCGCTGCCTTCCATTGCAATAATTCCAGTGTGGTACCGAGCTTTGTGTTGCCATCTTCGCAAGTTGGGTACAACTTTGTTTTGTGATCCTCTAGCATGCGCTCCAACTTCAACTTCTCAAGTGTAGTTTCTGCTAGGGTATGTGCATCAACGATGACCCACGTAAATCATCATGTATGATGGGATCATCTGGTACCTCTTCATCATCAGCTTCCCCTGTTGGGTTACCAACATATTTAGGGTACATGTAGTTGTCATCGTTCTCTTCTTCTTCGTTATCTTCCATCATAACCCCCTTTTCTCCGTGCTTGGTCCAACAATTATAGCCGGGCATGAAACCAGAAGTTATCAGGTGGAGGTGAATTATGTCTGTGTTAGGGTAATCCTTCTCATTCCGACAATTCTTGCATGGACAACACATAAAACCATTGGGTCCCTTGTTATCCTTAGCCACATTGAGAAAAGATTGCACGCCATCCATGTACTCTTTAGAGCGTCGGTCAGCGCACATCCACGGATGACTCATCTGCAAATCACCGCTAAAACCCATTACGATAAACCAACATAATAGGAAACATATCATATTCATTAATACAAGTTCATCACATTAAAACCAAAGTATAGTAGTGACCAAATATAATACATAGTTCTCATAAAACATAAATTAATTGAAACTAGAATACAACTATCTAAAGAATTTAAATCCAACAACAAATGCGATCAGAATCGCAACTAAGGTAACTATTGAACCAACAACATAATGATACCAAGCCTCTTGACTAATGACATATTTTCTAATCTTTCTAAGCTTCAAGCGCATTGCATCCATCTTCATCTCGTGAACAGCGACGACGTCGGTAAGCTCGACCCCGTGAGCATCAACGATGTCGGCAATCTTCAAGTCCAATACCATCTTCTCTTCTAGGCATTGGAGACGAAGATCTTCACTTATCTTCAATTTTGCTTTCAAATCGTTGTTTTCTTTTATAAAAAACTCTACAATAGGGTCGGCTGGAATTTCCGGTTCAACTACCTCCTAAATAAAAATATATCTATGTCAATTTGGTCGGCATGATTGTTATAAACACGAAACAAAATAAATAGTGATAAAAATATACCACATCCGAATCATAGACCGGACGAGGGACGACGGGGACGGATATCAAAACCATGACACTATACATAAAAAACATAAGAAAATTATACAAGAAAAATAATTATGCAATCAAATCATACAAGTAATTTTGTAAAATAACAGATAAAAGAAGAGGCTCACCGAGGTGGTGCCGGTCACGGGATGACGGGGGCTATCGACGGCGGTGAGGACCGAGACGACACTAAAATCCACAAATAATAAATTAATTTGAGCTCAAAATACATAAAAAAATGAACTACCTAGTTTAGGCATTTCATCAAACACCTAGGTAGCACTATAAAAATGAAATGAGCTAAACTTGTATGGAAATGGCTAAAATTCGGCCGCCGGGTGAAAGGATCAAGTGTTGCTAACCCTTGGAGAGATGGGTGCCGTCTATCTTGACAAATCTAGTCCGGGGTGGGAGATGATATAGCGGGACCTCTAGTCCCGGGCTGTACCACGGCCCGGGACGAAAGGTCCACCCTCCTGTCTCCACCCTGCCGCTGACTGCCTCGGTCCCGGGTGGTATCACGGCCCGGAACTAGAGGTGCCCTACAACCCGGGACCCGACCTGCGCAGCGTCGGAGTAGCCGGCCCGGTACTAGTTCCCTCCTCTAGTCCGGGATCGAACCACGCCCGGGACTAGAGCCCAACACCCCTCTCCACCAAATCCCCTGTTTCCACTAGTGTGTTGACTTGTTTTATAATAAACATATAGAAGTAGAAAAAATGGTTAAATAAATGTAAATTACGAAGAACTTGTTGGGAAATTTGGATTATCGTAATCCAGCTCAAAACTAAACAGTGCTGCGCAGGCTATTACCTGTGCCTTGCCAACCCTTTGCCCTGCCTACCTTCTTTCTTTGACCAAATTTGTTCATTTATTTCTAGGTACAATCATACTTTTGGTACTACTATTTTAAACCTGTTGGCGGTGAATTAAAAAGTGAATGAAGGGCAATGAATGTCCTGTTACCCGGTTACAAATAGGGTTTTGTCTTAGCTATGATATTTGAAAATTATCTCCTGGAAAATTGCAAATGGATCATAAATATTTGAATTGTGGCTGGAAATGATTCTCAGATGTAAAATTCTGAAGCTCCCTCGTCCAAACCCTCATGTCTTTTGATAGGAAAAACTAATTGTTTTAAACTGTGAAAAACTAATGTTCAAGAGACTAAGTTTTGAAATTTTGTACTATTGCAGAATTTTTTAGTAACTTCCCAAAATTTTGGAAATTAATTGAGGTTGTTGTAATGAAAAAATAGGAACTATTCCCTCTCCTAGATCTCTTCCACCATAGTTTGAAAAAAAAATGTTCAAATGGTAGAAACCAAATGTTCAAGAGAATAAGTTTGGGCAAAAATTATAATATTTGAAAAACTATAAAGTTTTTTCGAGTAACTTCTCAAGGAGGGCAGGGTGTTCCTGCAATTCGTATACAAGTTTTTTGAAATTTTAGTTGAGGTGATTTATCCTTATCTCACATATTGGATAGTATTCCTGTAGTAGAAGGTAGAATCTGTTGACAACAATACAGCCTTGGCAAATTCATTAATCTTGAGTAAAAGTAGGTACAATGTGAGTGTATATAATTGTGTAAATGCGTGCTTCCAGTAGAAAAGGACTATTGTCTCTTTGTTTTTTTGAAAACTCAGGACTATTTTCTCTTAAGACTACTAGTTAACGTGCACGTGCAACGCACCACTAACCTGATAATATATAAATTATATTTGTTATATTAAAAATTAAAAAAAATAAAGAAAATTACAATAAGAGATCATAAGATCCTTAACACAACTACCAAGAAACTATGAAGTACAAAGAAACTCATATGTGGAATATTCCTAATGCATTGTTCATAGACATCGTTCGAAATAACACCAGAACACGTTTTGATGCTTTTTGCAAAGAAATCACAATACATCATCGAGAAAGGTATTATTTGATTCAACATCAATTGCAAACTGGTAAATCTATTCTGAAAACAGTGGGTATCACACATGTCAATATGTCATCACTATTCCTATAGCTTATGCTCAAGATGTTCATCATAGCATCGTTTTGTAGTTGACCTACCAATTGTCATATGTTCCGCCTCGCTATCATCTTCTGTACCCCGTCGGCAATTAAGAGCACTGTTTGTATTTTTGTGCCATTAAGAGAAAGAATCATTACTCTCCATGGAAGCCTAAGAACATACATAATTTTACATATCAAATAGACTTTTTTGAGGCTTTATAATGTTACAATGAAATTAGGCATCCTTATTAAGGTTATACCAAAGTCAATAGTATATCTCTAGAACATCGATCGAACAATAAACCCTTTGCGAGAGAAGAAAATGCTATCAACAGATTACTTTCATCTTCTTTCCATGTAATCTAGTTTTCATTTTTCGTTAAGAGAGTGCATCCCTTAAATAGAACCAATGTTGCAACAAAATAGGGAACATACTTCTATAACACATTCTGAATGTGTAAACAAAGTGGCAGCCTGAGTTTCGGCAGAGCACGCCATAAAGAATACATGGAACTCTAGACCTTAGACCTTGGAGCACAATTATAACCCCCCGTGGAGAAGATTTATTTCAAGAAAGGCAAGTGAATGTTAAGTCTTGAGAGATAGTTGTAACTCTGTATGCCTCTGGGTAAACTAGAGCTCGTGCTCCGAGCTCCTCTGCGTCACCTAGTACATCTATTCCTCATTTATGCACCTAATAGAAAACCACCAGTTAAGGGTAATGCAAGATGAAAGAATCTCACCAGTTTACCTTATTGCTGGGAAAAAAGATGGACTTTAATGTTCATAATACACAAATGAGGATATACAAAAAAGGGAAACATGATATTTCCATTTAGAGTCAATTGAAAAATTGATGTAGAAATAGAAGCCTATGCCATGTTTTAAAACCAGCATAAGAAAGACAAATTTGGTCCCTGAAATACAGAACTCAAAGTTGCAAGGAATCTATGTGGGGAAATAACTTCAGAGAATTTCAGTTACAAGGGAATTTCAGTATTGCTAATCATAAGCCAGTGAAAGTGAGCTGCTACCAAATTAACAAAATAGGCATTTCACTCGAGAGACGTGATTTTCGCTTCAAAAGTTGAAATTAACCAATTTTATCTTAATTAGAAGAAAGTGTTTAGGAAACATATAGAACCCACGTCCTACACCAATGCAAATGAATTTTACAAAATGAAAATTGTAGTTGCACTGCTCGTTCACCATCAAAAGAATTGCTGCCATATTAATTATGCTGATTCAATTTCCCAAGTAGCGTACTGTCTTGATTCAGTCAAACATCTGGCTTAACAAAACGATGCATCCAAATCTACTCGAACAAACTTCACACAGCTGAGCAGTACTGACGTACCAAATGATTGATTGACTGAACGAAATACATAGGCTAGGCACGTGTACCAAGATCAAACGGAATCAGATCCTTTTTCCTACCCAATTGCACGAACTGAAACCAGACTACACACGCTAATTACTTGTCTGAACTGAAGACAAGCGAGCAAGCATGAAGTAAGGATGGATACGGCAACATGCCAGTAGCGCGAGAGAAGTACCCCGAGCTCAGCGACGTCAGTCTTGAAGAACATGATGCCGACGAAGCGGGAGTCCATCACCCTAGAAGGCAGGCTCAATTAAGCTGTAGGGCCTGTACGGAGACGTCGGGAACTCGATCACCATCTACAGCCACATATCGGCGAATTCACTCGGTCAGATCTGTAGGAACACGATATGCTCGTGGGGATTAACAGAGGAACAGGGGTAGATGATGAGGTGAAGGCCGCTGGTGGAAGGCTGGTGGCAGGGCGGCGCACCTGTGGGACGACCGGCTGGGGATGGCGGATCGGCATCGTTGCGGAGGGCATGGCGGGGTGCACCACGGACGGCAAAGGGTGGGGCGTGGTGCGTGGGGCTCCTCAGCGTGGAGACGTCGGAGCGTTGGGCGTGGAGGGCAGCGTGCCGAGCGTGGGCGGTGGCGTGGAAGACGGAGGCAGTGGCGATGACCTTATTCTAGGATGTGATGAATACCGTTTCGGGATTGATGATTTGTGCTGAGTTGCGATCTGAATCGTTGATCAAATTGAACGGTTCAGATTTAATGTATCAACACAGTACAACACAAGTTTGCTCTTTTAATAGTAGTATAGATAATGTTAACACGAAACCAAGATCTGGTCATGCACTGGGTGGGCTATGCACTCCTTGCTGGGTTAAAGCCCATGCTACCATGTTCTTATTCTCGGCCTACAGCCCAATTTTTTTTTTTTTTTTTTGAACCATGCATGAGCGCTGCATGTATTATTATAGGAGAGAAGAAAGGCTCGACGAGCCAAAGTTTACAGACCTGCTGGTAAACAGCAAAAGAAAGAAGAACGACCTAGCTAGGGATCAACTTAGTACGACCTGATTGCCTCCAAGCAACCCAAAAGGACTGCCTGAAACTAAAGAAAAATAAGCGAGAGCTCCAACGACCACACAGACTAGATACAGGTACTTCAATCCTCGGTGAGATGCATGCGACCCTTGCTCGCCAAATTCCATTGCCTTGCTTCGTTCTTTATCTGATCGAAGAGGACGTTGATCGGTTTGCAAGTCTTCTCAAAAACTCGGTTATTTCTTTCAGTCCAAAGAGTCCAGACCGTTAGCATTATTAGAGAGTCTAACTTTCTTCGCTTCTTTCCTGTAACCTTGCTTCTTGCTTCATGCCACCACCACTGCAATGTGTCACTGGTAGTAGGAATCAGTGTTTGCAAGTTTGCCCAAGTAAGCACTTTGCTCCAGATGATACTGCTTATGGCGCAGCCGAGGAAAAGGTGCTGAGCATCTTCATCTGTGGTGTCACAGTAGGTGCATTTTTCATTGTGTGGTAAACCTCTTTTTGCAAGTCGATCCGCGGTCCAAATTCTGCCACGAATAAACAACCAATCAGCTACCTTGCATCTTAGAGGAGTCCAAGATCCCCATATTGCGGAGGCCAGAGCACATTGCGTTTTCGCCGCGTAATGCGCTCGGTAGACAGATTTTGTTGTGAAATTTCTTTTAGCCTCCCACGACCAGGTCCATTCGTCCTCCTCATGGGTCAAGGGCTGTACTGAAATACACTCCTCCCAAATCTTGAGGATTTGTAGAAACATGTCGATGTTGATTGGTTTCTTGATGTCCTCCATCCATCTTCCATGGACTAAAGCTTGGGCCACGGTTCTGCGAGCTTTTGTTTCGGGGTTTATGATTGAAAAAATTTCAGGAGCAATATCTTCAACTGTCTTTCCATTTAACCATTTGTCTGTCCAAAAATACGTTCTTTCTCCGTTTCCAATTCGCACTCTTGCCGCAGTGTTAAAATGCTCCTGGTTTGGGCATCTGTAGGACTCACAAGGCAAGCCCATTCTTTCTTTTCCTCAGCTCTAAGCGACCAAGCCCAGCGGGTGTTGAAAGCAGTGTTCATCACCTGCAAATCCAGTATGCCAAGTCCTCCATTGGCCTTTGGTTGGCATACCGTCTGCCAATTGACGAGGCATTTTCCTCCTTGAACAGTATCTGTACCTTTCCATAAGAATGCCCTTCGAATCCTATCGATGGCTTTGAACACCCAAGGTGGAGGGTCCAAAGATAGGAGGTGAAATATTGCCATGGCGCTCAGTACAGATTGAACCAGTATGAGTCGGCCTCCTTGTGTCAGCATATGTATTTTCCAAGCAGCAAGTCTGCTTCTAATTTTATCAATCAGCGCATGGAAATCCTCCTTTCTTGCTTTTCTTGTGTGCAGGGGTAGACCGAGGTAGGTAATAGGCAGTGTGGCGACCTGACAGTTTAAGACACCACTGATTTCTTGCAAGGTGTTATCATCACAGAACAAAGCTGAGACAGAGCTTTTGTTCATGTTGCATTTGAGTCCCGAGGCTTGTCCAAAAATATCAAGGATTTGTTTGACTGCCATAGCCTCTCTTTGGGACGCTTTGATGAAAAGAATCACGTCGTCCGCGTATACAGATAAGCGTTGTGGCACTGCTTGTGGTGCTTGAAACATGGTTAAGGCGCCGACCTCATCAGCTTTCTCGAACAAGAGGCACAAGGCGTCCATTACCAGAATAAAGAGCATAGGAGATAAAGCATCTCCTTGCCTGAGTCCTCTTGCATGCCAAATAAACTTCCCGGGGATTCCGTTTAAAAGAATGCTAGATGGCGAAGTTGAGATAATTCTTTCATTGTGATAGTTAGAGTTCTACTTACCTTATTAAGGTTCAGATGTTTCATGACAGAAACAAAACACATTGATGTCAAATAATTATATTCACGATGTTGCCGCACAAGGTAAACTGAAGGTATGCAAGATTAGTACTCATGGTAATACATACATAGTTTAAAAAGCCAGACCAGGCCGCCGATTGAACAGGATAAACCGGAACCGGAGCCTCCACCGGTTTGTTAAGCGCACTGGACCGTCCGCACTGGCAAACCGGTAAAAATGTCATTATCGCGGTCGAACCGGCGGTTTCATGAGAATACTGGACCTGAGAATGCACTGGCGCGCGAGAAAAATGTTTTGCGCGAGTCAGGAGTCAAACCTGCGACCTCACCCGTAGTGTAGACTCACCCTGACTGCCCTGGGAAAATATCCGGTGTAAACCAACTTCCGGTGCAAACCGGTGAAAACCGCAAAAAAAATCATGTTTAAATGTACTAAAAAATTCTTAACAAAAATTCATTACGAACGTAGAGTTCTATAGACATGTAGATTGGCATCTTGAAATTCGAAATTGCTTAGGAGTTAAGCTACTATTCATTGTCGAATTTGTCATTTTCATAACTCCTAAGCAATTTCAAATTTCAACTTGCAAATCTACATGTCTATAGAACTCTACGTTCTAAACATAATGCATTTTTGTTAAGAATTTTTTAAAACTTTTAAACATGATTTTTTTTATGGTTTTCACCGGTTTCCACTGGATACTTTCTCGACTGCCCCATCCACCTTGTTCGAGACATGTTTGTGTTATATTTCTGTGCGCATGTGCTAAATATGTTACGTTTTCTAACGAATTATTCTTATTTATCCCTTGTTCTATTGTTAATAAACCGACAAGTGAACCAAGGAAACCGGTGGTCCAACCGGTGAACTGCGAACCGAGGCCCCCACCGGTTCGTTCGCCGGTCCGATTTTTAAAACTATGGTTCCAGTTGCTATAATTGTTTACCCCCTAGTGGTTGTTTGACGTCGAAAGTGTTTTCCTTGTTGCTCAATGAGAAGGTTCTCGATCGTGCTGCAAGATGGAATTTGTTTTGTGGTGTAGTGCTGTTGAGTTGTGATTCAAAATCATATGAACGCTATGCAGATAAAATACAGTTCTATCAGAGTGAAACGGAGGCCCGTCGCCGGAGGATTGAGCCATAGCGAAGCAGTACGGGTCAGTATGGATCTGTGTCATGCCTGTTATATACCCGTTATAAGGCACCGGTTGGGATAAGTTGCAAGTTGAAAATTCTGGGATTTTTAACCTCTCCTAAAATAGTGAAATTTCACGCTAGCGTACATGGTTTTCCCTTCTTATAAGATTTTTCACGTTAAATCTCAGGTGCTCTGTGTTTGAGTCGTATATAACAAGACTAAAGATAGTTCTGAAAAGTTTGACCAGTATACCACGGATACTAACTTCCCAAAGGTCAGGCTCAGTCTAACGTGCATGTATAAGAACTCTGTTCATGTCCATAGCCAAACGAGACTGCAAAAGCCCTACGTATTCTCTCTGCCAGAAGGCTAGACGAGCCCGCAGAAGCCTGCGCAGCCCTATGCGGCACTTTATAATTATTTGGATGCAAAATAACACTTCAAATATTATTTCCTCTTAGACTGTAATGTCACCGCTTCAAATGCCTTCCACGTCCATTTCTTTGCTGCTTCGAGGCAGACCGAAATAGAGCGTTGGAGGGAAATAGGCCCCCACTCATATTTGAAATTTTAAAAGAATGTGTTTGTTCCTTGAAGAAAATTATGTTCCTCACTAAAAATTTCCCCTAGTCCAAAAACTTCATAGGCCTGCCCTTGTTCTGGTCACGCTCCACGTGGCGTGATGCTCCCCGGATCTTCTTACAGCTGGCTCCTCCCTATTACATATCTCATTTTTTTTCTAGATTCTACCCCTAGTTCTCCCTCTTCATCCATGGTGGTCATGGGCTAGCTCCCACGCCATGTCAGAACTCAATGGGTGGACATTCAAACCTCAGAGGTTGTGAGTTTTTGGGAAACTGTCCTGATTGCGTGGAATGAGTCTGAGGTTGTCAGATCCCGCGACGGCTGGCGAGCCCGATTTGGCAGATGTCACTCATTGTCCGTTGCAAATGATGAATTTACTAGAAGGAAATGGCGCGCTTTGCCGCGCCCGATTGGATTTATTGTGTTGCGTTTGTTTTGTTTTGTTGTTTTGTAATCACTTTGTTGCGATTTTTCTCCTTTTCATGCATAGGCCCCAAAAATAAAAAATGTATGTATGTTGTGTGTGAATACTCCTCAAGTGCCTTACACCTCACTAATGGAATTTCATCTAAGTATTTTTTTCTTATTTCTGATCAATTTTTTCAATTGCTCACAACACAATTGATTAGGAAAAGCTAAGCATAAAATATAACTTCTTAGAAAAAAGAATCAAGTATGTCGTACTAGAACAAGCATACATTTGGAGCAAAGCAGTTACATTAGCCTAATTTTTGTGGAGCAAAGCGACGACAACATAGTAGACTGACATAATATATATCAAACGATCATTGCATAGAAAAGTAGCTAATCCTAGTAGGCGGGAAGCTTGCACAATAAAAATAACATGCCTAATATTTGTGGAGGTGACCAAATTAGTTAAAATTTCAAGCTAGTAGGCGGGCAGCCTGCACACAAAAAAAGTGCCTAATATCTGTGGAGGTGACCAAAGTAGTTAAAATTTCAAGCAACATGAACCCAAAGTGACATGCAAAGCTCCACTATAGAAGCTGTAATTGTTGTAGAATAAGTAACAAAATAGAGGAGATGTAAGAAACCACACCAGGGAAGTAAATTTGTGAAGGGGAAATACTGAGAATATTTCCAGCCCATCCATGCTATTGCAGGACTATCTTTTTCACGAATGCAACAAAGATATGATGGATCGTACGGAATTAAGAACATATAGGAAATAAAAGAAGAACTGAAATGTTGTTATTGCACCAAGTCTTGTAAGAATCAGACTAAATTCTTGTATGACTTTACAGTTTTCTCAAGTTGATGTCAGACATCACTAAGTTTTCTTTAAGCACATTATGAACCATGTCATGTCTCGTACACAAACTAAGGGAAAGAATCACCTCAAAGGTGTGCTAAAACATAGCTCCATATGAAAATGCAATGTTGTGAGAATTAACACGTTGGAAGTAACATAAAACAATACCGTATCTATTTGTTTGATGTAGACATAAGCTGATCAAAGCTTAAATTGGCTCTAGTGCTTGAATGGTACTATTTCTTTTAGAGATAAAGAAATGTAAAAAAGCATCTAAAAATATATGGGGTGGATGTAAATTAAAGTTAAAACATAAGAGGGGTTGTTATTATCTCACTATTTAGATAAAACATGAAATGAAGTGAAGTATTTTTTAATCAAAGTACTAAAAAACCAAGCGAATCAATACTTCAGTACTGGAAAAAGAGCAATGACACTCTTTTTCATATACTTCAAAAACAGTACAGTTTGATAAAATATTGAAGCATATGTGTACATTAGTTTTGTTTGCTGAATTGTTATTTTATTTTTATTCATCATGACATCATGCCATTGCATATTTGTCTAATAAAATCATTTTTCCTAAACTCTATTTTGCTCTGGAAAATTTTATCCTAAAATGTTTTTTGCCAAATGGTTCGGCGTTCCAAGTTGCTTTGCCAAATGATTTACAAAGCACGTAAAAATGATTTGCAAAAATAATAATAACAATAAAACAAACATTTTAGAGAGAGTATGTGTGTGAGCAGCCAGCAGTCCAGTCAGGCCAATTCTGGCCCAAGGCCCAGCCAACCAAAACCCTAATTTCCCCTTGCCTTTTTCCTTTCCCACCCCAGGCATCTTGCAGCCGCCCTCCTCAATTTGTCTGTTTTCGCATTCAGGTCCTCCCACCTCTCTTCCTTCTCTTCCTGCACCCAACACACACCACGCACGCAAGCGAGCACACACACGGGAGACGCTCCCTGCACCCGAGCGCCTCCTCACGCACGCGCCAGCGCCGCCACCTTTCTGCTCCCTTGCTAATCCCCGCCGTCGGCAGCGCCCAGCTCCTTCGTGTGCTCCTCTCTATTTCCTCCTCTTCACCTTGCTCGCTGACTTTTGGACCGGCCGGCGACGCCGCCTCCACGACGAGCTCCTCCACGAGCCCTGGCTACAGCCTTGAGCGCCGCGCACGGCCGTCGTCGATCTTTGCGCTGACCATCGCTCCTTCTGCGCGCGGGCACCGGGCCACGTCGGACAGTGACACCATGGTGCTTGGACGGTAACGTGAGAAACCGACTATGCTGAACCGACAAAACGGATGGCTGAGATGGATTCTTTATTTTTTCGACAAATCAGGAACGTTTATAACTGACAATGACGTCACGGTTAAGGAGAGCTCACCAATCCCTAGGAGCTTAGTTATCTTAGAGATTCTGCAAGTGTTTGCTTCCTACTACACACGATGCTTTATTTTCAGTTGTTTCTAAGAATAAATGTTTATTTTTTGCAGCTGAATGGTGTTTTCAAAAAACAAAAATAAGTCATATTTTCAAAATCTTGTGATTTTTCCTTTGTTTTGACAAATCTGATGAATAATACTGTGATGTCTCTCCTGCTGAGGGCTGTCGTTTCCCCCTGTCGTAAGGGTGAAGGCAAGGCCGGAAGGTTAATTAGCCATGATACCATGCTCTTATTCTCAAAGTTGACAGGAACTTGCGTAGCTATCCACTTTACTTATTCCTGGCTGAAGCCAATGCTTTTATTCTCACAAGGAGCAAGTGTTTAAGCCAAAAAGTTTGGCCGGGCTTGGAATTCTCAATCTAAAAAAGTTTGTCGTGGCCCTTCGTCTTCGATAGCTTTGGTTTGAATGGGAGGAGGAACCCAAGCCATGGGTTGGTCTTGGCAATCCTTAAACCCCGAATGACATCAACTTGTTTGCCGCGACAACTAAAGTGGAGGTGGGAAGTGGTGACAAGGCTAGTTTTTGGAGTTCCCCTTGGTTTGATGGGATGCGGACCAAGGCTTGGCCCCTCTAATCTTCGACATCTCCAAGAGGAATTTTTTTACGGTTCACAAGGGTTTGGAGAATGACTTTTGGATCAACCAAATAAATACTCAAGAGGGGCTCTCCGTTGATCATATATCCCAATTTTTCTCCCTTTGGTGAGCGGTTCATGGCGTCCAACTTGATCCAGAAACACCGGACAAAATTACTTGGAAGCTCACCAAGGATGGAAAATATCCGTCATCTTCGGCTTACAACATGCAATTTTTGGGCCATACATCCTCCACGATGCCTTCCTTGGTTTGGAAACCATGGGCGCCTCCCAAATGCAAAATCTTTTCGTGGTTGATCCTCGAAAACCGAGTGTGGGCGGCGGATAGGCTTGAGAGATAGGGGTGCCAAAATTATGGTCAATGCAAGCTTTGTAACCATGAGCAAGAAACGGCGGCGCACCTCCTTTTCAAATGTCATTTCACTAAGAGGATTTGGTTCTCTTTGAAATCATGGCTTGGGCTCCAAGACCTTGATCAATCGGCGTGGGACACTTTGCAAAACGTCAAGGAATGGTGGGCTAGTATCATACACAAGAGAGGCGATAATCGGAAGCTTTAGCCTCACTTGTCATGCTTGTCTCGTGGGAAATTTGGTTGGAAAGGAATGCCCGGGTCTTTCAAAACAAGTCGGCCACCGCACCTATGGTTATCCAAAAAATCAAAGACGAAATGGTTATGTGGTCAAATGCCAGTGCAAAAGCGTTGTGCAATGTAATGTCACAAGAGTAGGCTTTTGTTTTCTTCGCCCTTGTGGGGCGAGGCTTGGCTTGTAACACTCCTTAAAACTCCTCTCTTAATTAATGAAAATGACAAATCTTTTGCCTATTTTAAAAAACACGAAAACGACTTCTGCACAAGGTAAACTTTGCAAATTCTGCACCGAACTCCATTCCAAACGATTTATTTCTTATTTATTCTTCAGCAAACTGGAACATAATCACACGTGTACAACTCAAAAAAGACACACAAGACTCCGATTCAATTATTCGCGATGGGCGGGCCGCGGGCTATTCTCTGAGAGGTGCTTGCGGAGGCGGCGATTTGGGTAGTGGGTCAAGATGCACCCATTAGGTAATTTATTTTTGGTTTTTTTTTCAGAATGTCAAACAATTCCAGAAAAAATCCGGATGTACATTACAGCGTGATGTGTTAGCACAAAAATTGGCATGGTGAAAAAACTTTTTTTGCAACCTGTGCAAAAAAGACAAATTAACCTAGTTGCTAAAAAAGTTTTTTCGCGTAACTTTTTGTGCTGACTTGAAATGTGTTGGACTACATGCAAAAAATTTATTTTAAATTTTTTGACATTTGGAAAAATTGTTTTTTCGATAGTGGGTGCATCTGCACCCACTACCCGTTGTGAATATCTGAAACTTGCGTAGCTATATCCACTTATTCGCGACTGAAGCACATGGTGCCATGTTCTTATTTTCACAATCCAAACTCGAAAACGCTCGTGTAAATTTTGCAAATTCTGCACCGAGCTAAATTCTTAACGACTTATTTCTTATTTATTCTTCGGCAAACTGGAACATAGCCACACACGTGTACAACTGAAAAAAAGACACACAAGAGTTCGATTCACAAATACACACGACTCCACGAGAACACTGAAACCGCCGTTGCAGAGACATGAACCAAGCTGGTCCGATCAACACGCACTTAGCCGGAGATCTCAATGGCCTTCACCTCCGGCTTCTTGACCTGGGCCTTGGGCACCGTAACCGTGAGCACGCCGTCCTCCAGCCCGGCCTTCACCTCCTCCACATTGGCGTTCTCCGGCAGGCGGAAGCGCCTCATGAACTTGCCGCTGCTGCGCTCCACGTGGTGCCACCTCTCGTTCTTGTCCTCCTTCTCCTTGGACCGCTCGCCACTGACGACGAGCACACTGCCGTCTTCCACCTCCACTTTGACCTCCTCCTTCTTCACTCCTGGAAGGTCTGCCTTGAAGACGTGTGCTTCAGGGGTCTCCTTCCAGTCCATTCGAGCATTCACGAAAGCGGCGTTGTCGCTGCTGTCGGAGATGGCCGGGACGATGGAGCAGAAGGCGTTGAACGGGTCGACCAAGAGGTCCGCGAAGGGGCAGCGCCTAACCATCGACATTGTTGGCTTCGAGTTTCTGCGCGGAAAAAGTGATTAGCGAGTGTCTGATTTTTTTTTCGAGAGTGCTTATGTTGTGTATGAATTCGCGATCTTCTCTGTTGGTCTCAGCTCAAGTGCGAGGCAATCCATTTATAGATAGACTCGTTCGTGAGGCACGTCGATTTCTCTGGGTCTTTCCATGTTTGTTCTGGAAATGGCCCTCACACGACCAGTCCATTCCAGATCGACTAGTCTCCAACTCTCCATGGTGCGACTAACAATTTGAGTAGAAGGCCCAGGATAACAGAAAGGAGGAGAGGGCTCTAGAACGCAGTAGCCCCTTCTTTACAGCGTCTAAGACCAGCTGGAAAGCCACAAGAACCAAATGCTGATTGACTGGACATGACATGATACGCTTTTAAGACCTGCACTTGACGACGTTATTTATATTTTTCTGTCGATATTATCCGACTTAAAAAACATTTTTTTACAGCAGAGGCTTCAAATACATGCATACTATCATTTTGAACTTTTTTTAATAAGGCGCTTAAAAATTATTGTATTATCTTCCTCAAAAGTACATATATATATAATTTTATGGTGAAATTGAAATATAGGTCAAATATATGTTTTGGTGGTGATTGTCAATGCTATTGACCGACTAAAATAATTCAGAGGCTTGTCAAGTTTTGCCTTGACTAACACGCTATGCACTTACAAATGGGGATTTGGGGCAATGAAAATACAACGAAATGATACATTACACATTGAAGATTTCAACGATCCCCTATACTTGTGGGTATCAAGACATTTTCTGGCGCTGTTGTCGGGGAGTGTAGCGCTTAAGTTTTTATTCTTATTTGCACTAGATATTTATTTTCAGTTTTGCATATACTCTAGTTTACCTTCAGTTTTGCATTTAGTTTAGTTTTACTTTCAGTTATATATATCAAAACCCAAAAAAATAGAAAATGGAAAACTATTATGAAAACGACATGATAGCTGCTGAATTTAGAAAATCAAATGAGGGGAAAATATTAGGAGGCTACATAGAGCTTCTAAATAAAATTGCTAGTGGGCTGCTTAATTATCATGAGGAAAAAATTTGTTGCTCTGAATACTTTAGACACTTTGAATTCCAATGCCCTTCCAATAAAGAACATGTTATTGCAACTTATCATACATGAAATTATGCTCACTTAGGGATGGAAGAAGTAGAGCAATTTGTTATTTTTATGGCAGCCTATGAATTATACACCTTCATTGATGAACATGAAACCTGCCCTATAGCTTCTCAATTTAAAGTTTTGATTGCCACTATCCTTGATCTCTGCATAGTTGAATTTAATGAAAATATCTATGTTGTTGACACAAGGAAGAGAGTTGTCCAAGAAAGCTCTAATATTTTGCAAGAAGAAGATGACAAAAACCTAAGCTTGGGGATGCCCGTGCAACCCAAAGAAGATGAAAATGATGAACAACTAGAGAATGAAGAGAGGGAACTTCCACCTTCACCACCTATGGATGAGGGTAACACTAATTTTTTTGTTGATGATAAACTTTGTTCTTATGATTCTGATAATGAGGAGGAATATCAACCTATGCCTAATGATAACATTATTGATAATAATTTTGATGATGATGAGGAGTATGGTTTAGACATGTTTTATGATAGTACTCTAGATGATGGACCTATGCTTATTGATAATCCTCCATGTTTAGCTGTTATTACTTTATGTGAGGATAAAAATGATATACTTGCTGCTTGTGACAACACTCTCACTTATGAGAGTCCTACTTTATTTTTGAATTCTCCTATTCACACCATGGAGGAGAAGCTTTTATATGTTGAAAAGTACTTATGTGGGCTGAAATTATCTTGCACTAATAACCATTCCACCCACAACCATCATGTTTATGATGTTTCTTGCAATTATTTTGAGAGAGGAAAACATGCTAATATCTTACATGATAGTTTTAATAATCCTTTATATGTTCCTAAGTTTGCAAAGTTGCACCAATCTAATAGTTTTTTATCAAATTTGGTTCCACTACTTGTAACTATTATGAGAGAGGAAGAAAGACTTATATTTATGTTTCTATGTTATTTAAAATGCAACCTACTGATCATTACATGCATTGGTTACCACAAAATTGCTGCTATTTATTCATATATAAAATGCCAATGCATAGAAAAGGAGTTAGACTTAAAAGTTAATGGTTTAATGTTTTGTGTTGTGCTCTTTATGCTTTTATTTCCTATTCGGTTTGAGCACACCTTTATATCTTGAGAACATGCAAAATAACTTTACCTACTGTTTTCTAATTGCTAGTTTAAGATTTTCACTTTATATAAAATTTGGGAAAGTAAATGAGAAGGATGAGTAATGGAGAAGTTGGGGTCGACCTTGAACATGTGTTGTTCATGCCAATGGAACCATTGCAAAGTCTCTATCATTAAAACTTTTCCCAAAGCTAAAACCAAATAAAAAGAGTGTTTATGTTGTATATATTTGCTTCTTCTTTTGCCCTTTTGCTAAATCAAAAACAACAAAAATATTTTCTTTCTTCTTTATTTGTTTCTCTTGATTCTTTCTTAGTTCTTTTTGTTTCTTTTTTATTTCTTTTATCTTCAGTTTAAGTTTTGGTTTTTGAGTCAAGGTGCTTGTTTACTACTGTAACAACACCTTTGTATCTTATTTTTCATCTTTATGGCAAGAATAACCTCTTTTGAGAGGTAGGATCAAACAATAGTGATTTGCTGTCCAGAAAACAGATTCCTAAGCTTCACTGCGAAAAATGTTAGAAATCACAGAAGAGGAATTTTGACCTAATATTTTACGACAGCAATATTCAGTTATTATTACACATTTCATTAGTTCAAAGTTTTCTGATTTGAGCAACGTAAGTGCCTCTGAAAATTCACTCTTTACGGGCTGTCCAGTTTTTGACAGATTCTGTCTTTATTTTGCATTACTCTCATTACTTGTGTTTTGTGTGGTTCTATTGATCAAAGAGCAATACACAACCATAGTAACAGTAGCTAATGTTTAGAATCAACTCATGATATGTCTTTGCTGTACCTATGTGGATTTAATTTATGGAGACACTAACCCCTCTAATCAAGTTTTATGATGAGTTTTGTGTAAAGAGAATTTTCAAGTGGAAGAGTTGAGGGTGATGAACAATGATCAAGAGGGACAAACACTCAAGCTTGGGGATGTTACCCCTAGGCTCACCTACATATATCAAATAAGTACAAGAATTCAAGCTTGGGGATGCCAAGCCACCTCACTCCAACCATCTTGATACCAAGTAAGTAAGCCTAGCTATATGGCTATAAAGAAAGCGCTTTACGGGAGGCAACCCGGTTGTTTTTACTTTTGATTTTCTTTGTGTCCTCTTGCTGTAACAAGAGACTTAGTTTTTAGTTTAGTTTCTGAATTTTCAATAAAGTGCCAAGTTTTACCTATTTTGGATTGAAAAAGTTGCTCATTATATTCGGAGATTTTATTCCAGCACGAATCTGTGCACGGTATGATTTTTAATTCCTATTCTGTAACTCCGATTAAGCTCAAATTTGAACTGTAGTTGCAACTTTTCATCCTCTGTAAGCATGAATTTTTTCAGAATTTTTCGACATATTTAAGTAGGGTAGAAAAATACGTTTTGCTGCTGCTGTTTTTCTGGACAGATTCTGTCCCATTTTGTTTGATGCATTCTTTGAACTTTTAACTTGAATCTTTTTGATCCAATTGAGTTTATAAGTAGGCATACAACATTATACACTTTCTGGACATTCATATGAATTTTTGTTTAAGGATTTTATGCAGCAAGTAATTCATTTGTCTATCACTACTAATGTCACCCCACAGAAAAGAAATGGGAGAAACGGTGTTTTGAAGTTTTTTCACAGGGATTAGAGGAGATGCACCAAGAGCTATCCAAGGATGGTGAAGACCATAAGCTTGGGGATGTGAAGCAACCCCACTGGACCAACACACTCTCGGTTTGCACACGTCTAACTTCTGTTTTTCGATCAATGCACTTATCGCATAAACTTGGAGCGTCTTTTATTTGCTTTTTATTTCGGTTTGATTTTTGTTTGTCTTGAGACCACCACTATCATTTATATATGAGAGAGCTACTGGAAATTTGGGTTGAATTAAGTTGGATGCTATTAAAAAGATTGGGAAAGGGATGTTTGAGTTGATTCAAAAAGATACATATAGTTGCATGATTCATGTGCTTTTAATGAGTATTAATTTGCAAGTGTTTTATCAAGAGCTATCTTTTATTCATGTTTTGATGCTGAATGTTACTTTACTTTGTTTAACATGGATTGGTTAGTTCTATGGACACTTATGCATGCATTTAGACGGTCAACTTTCTCCCTCTTGCTAGCCCAAAAATTCCAACAAGTAAAAACTTGTTTTCCAACACCTTCAACCAAAGTTTTTCCAGTGAGTCCACCATATCTACCTATTAGCTTTATGCTATTCCGAGTATGTTTATCATGTTATATTGTATTATCTATACTTCCAAATTAAAATGCTTATGTTATTGATTGTTATGGGAAAAGTTGGTTAAAGAGCTCTCACGAACTTGATGCACACCTTACTTTTATTGCACTTAATAAACATGACCCATTGTGATTAAAATTATGAAGTTGTGACTTGACAAGAGTCTTGGTTGGGAGTTAGCTCATATGTGCTGTCACATGGCAAGCTTTCAACGTGCTTTTTATATTTTGTTGATATCATGTACTTTTGTTTATGGATGCTTATCATGGTGCCAAATAAATGTGAAAACTTAGTAAGTTTAATGAGTTTGTATAAATGGCTAGAGAGACGCCTGGGCCGCTAATCTAAGCCATGCATCATTCATGGTGGAAATTTACTTACATGCTATGGTGAACCTTCAGTGATGCACCCCACAATAAAAAGCTATACCAATAGTAAATAAAAAGGGTGTGGAGATTGTTCATTTTGTTTGTTTGTCTTGTCATTTTGACATGGGCTTGTTCCATGTCCTGGGACAAGAGGTACCCCAGTTGACGCTCTTGATGACGCTATTATATTACTTACAATGACCTTAACTTGAACTTGCTTTTGTGTCCCAAGTTGAGTAACACCGTGGTGTAGGTACTCGTATTCACGGGGCATGAGACATTCAACCCATACTTTGTCAAGCACATACTCATATTTGCTTTCACTTTAAACTTTAACCATTCAAGATGCTATGATAGGGGTAATGAGAGCTCCACACCAATGATACCACATTGCAAACATTAACTTAAGTAGAAGCATTTGGAAGCTAGATGAAACTTATTCATGTTTTACCTCTACTTATTTATCTATCTTTCCAAAGTGTCCACCTTTTATATTCAGATTTACAAGAGTACTCTATGACCATTATAGGATGTTTTTACTTTTCATTATGCATACATTTGGTCCATAGTACTTTCTTCTATGTTACACTTTGTGAATTATCATTGAACATCCTTACATTGAATATTTGATATCACTTCATAATCTATCTTGTATATTGCTACTCCTTTGAGAATGAATCATTTGACTTTATGTAGCAATAGTAATCATCTTTGATATCCATTGATAGTATTAAAATGCAAAGTCCATGTTAGTTTTATCACCTTCATACTCGAGGACGAGTATAGGTTAAGCTTGGGATGTTGATGCATGTAAAATGCATACATGAACTTTGCATGTTATTATTAGATATTCCTACATATTTGCAACTTATATGATGTTATATTCATGTTTTATAATGATTTCGGGGATTTTCTAAACAATCCCCCCTTTTGGTTCTAACTCTGTTTTCCAGAAAACGTCTTTTTTAGTGTTTCGGACTTTCCGGGAGCTTCGGGACTCCAAAAAGGGCAAGGCCAAAGAGCACGGTTCAGAATTTTTGAGACGAACGCAATGGGCTGAAAATGAAGACCAGAAGCCCAACCAGCTGGGAAATAGGTGGTCCCCCTGGCCGCGTGAGGCACCTCCTTTTCCCCCTCGTGGCTCCGATGCCGTCCGTTTTCATCTCCGTGGCTTCGTCTTGACCTAAAACCGACTATAAAAATAGTCCCCGAGGAGTTTCACGAGGAGGCGGCGGAGAAACACAAAACCACAAAACAGAGAGTCAGAAGGCTGTCACCGGAGAAGATTGGAGGGGGGAAACGCCGCCGGATCACCTCCGGAAGGCTCCTCCATCCCCCTCCGGAGTCTCCATCAACACCACCGTCAAGACCAGCACCATCTCCATCACCATCTTCGTGATCCACTTCACCCCCCTCATAGTTTGAGATTGTTCGAACCCTAGCTATTGTCTAAGTACTATTCTACATGTTTGTGAATTGCTACTTGTCATTGTTTTGTGGGAAGATTATATTTTCAGATTGTGTTGTATCACTTATACCATTGAATCATATCATGTCTTCGCGTTGTGAGTAGTTCTCTCATATTCCTGGGGGCATAGGATGGATTGGCAATGATTTCCACTTAACATGTATTGAGTATTTGGTCAAGTTTTTATCTTTTATGGTTATCTTATTGTACAACGTATGGGTGCACACATATGTTGAGTAATGCATGAAGGTGATCACACTAATGTTATGGAATGGGTAGGACCTGGAAGGACACGTAAACCTGTGATCTAATACATGAAATACCATTAGGAGGGGATTTATATCGGGGACCTTAGAGTTTAAGGCTATGGTGGGACTCTATGTCTTAATAACTCTTGTACAGTCATTTACTTGGCCATAAGAACCATCATAAGGGTTTAGTTTATTTATTTAGCTACACCTAATTATGGCTCCGTCCAAAGAAGATTAAAACTTGACAAAATATTTACCTTGTTGTTCTAGAAATATCTATGCCATGAAATCCATGTAGCCCTTGGGAACGTTTTCCACGCATAAGAAACACACACTTAAGCTTGTACTCTTGCTGCATAGAGGATTGGGCTTTCTCTCTTTGAGAGCTTTCACTCATCATATTTTATTTTCAGCTTTTTACTTTATTGCAAACTCTACACTAAAAACCCAAAAAACACTTGCATCATTTAATCATTTTAGTTTGTCTAGTGCATAGATAATAAGAGAAGTGACACTCTTATTTGAGAGGATAAATACTTATACCTTCTACTCCTCGTGGGATCGATACTATACTTACACATTGAAGATTTCAACGATCCCCTATACTTGTGGGTATCACCCAGCGGCATGCTCGCCCAGCTCGGCACCCATCTCCTCGTCGTCTGACAACAACACCTGCTCGCACGACGCATCGACTGGCGAGAAACAGCACCATGGCGAGGCCCTCACCCGGACCTCGATCAGCTAGAAGAGGGGAGCAAGCCGACTCCTGCCCTGCCGGTGATGGCTGATCTTGCAGCCCCTGCGTAATTGCCTCGCGATCACCGTCCTTATCTTGTGGAAGCAGCAGTATCAGGCCGCCGTGCTCTTTCTCCTCAGATAGAGCTCCGTCCATGCCACCCTTTTAGCACCGCTCGCAGGCCAGCACCACCTCCTTCGCCTTGGTGTTGCACACGTCGAGCTCCCTCACCGGCGCCATGAGGACGGAGGCAAACGAGCGCAAGGGCCTGACCAGCGTCGTCCGGTGGCGAGGAGGGCTTGGGGGGCGAGGTCGATCCGGCGGCTTGTTGCAGTCCTTGGCTAGGTGCCCAGCGCGCTCGCAGAGCCAGCAGACCTTGGGTCCTCTACAGGAGGCGATGTGGTGCTCGGAGCTCAGGTATCTGAAGCAGCGGCCGCGCATCCGCCTTAAGAAGGCGGCCCTCCCCGGCCTCCGCTCACCTCCCTTGGACGCGTGACGGCCATCGACTGCCAGGGGCGTTTCTGCCGCTGTCCCGTCGCCACCAGGTCATCGAGCGGCCGCCATCAAGACGCTTGAAGGACCCATCTTGTCTCTGCCTCCCCGCCATGACCGGACGCGGAGAGCAAATGCGCCGCACGGCGCCCGTCCCCGTCGGAGCCAGCAAGCTCCCCCCTCCCACAGCTCCAATCCACGAGCAGAGGCGTCGAGGCTTCCCCCCAGGTGGAGGCCCAGGCGGAGGAGGGTGTAGCAACTCGCCCCGCGCAGCAGGATCTGCCATTAACTTGCGGAAGCGGGGCGGCGTGCCTTGCGGAGGCGAAGGTGCGCGCCTGGCCGGGGCCCCCAGCGGTACAGCCTCCATGTCGCCCGCGGTTACCGAGGCCATCGACCCCCACAGATCAGACACAGCGCCGCTCGACACCACCGGCCGCGAAACAGGCACCACCACTAGTAGAAACAAGACCATCTATCCCGGGTCCAGAGGGCCTTTGATCCCGGGTTTACAACCGGGATTAAATGGTCGGGACTAGAGGGGGGGTGGCTTTTATCCCGGGTGTCCACGACCCGGGATAGATGGTCTTCCACGTGGGCGCGGCTGGGCGCGCAGGGGGGGAGCTTTGGTCCCGGTTCGTGACACGAACCGGGACCAAAGGGTTTGCATCTTTTGTATTTAATTTGCTTATTTTTTAGGGTTTTCGATTTTTTGTTTTCCATTTAATTATTTCCTATTAATTAAGATCACGTCGCGCATACAAAGTCACACACATATATAAAGTTGACACATCGATCGATGTCACGCGCGTGATGCATACATATAAGTCACACACATACGTTTTGATACATATATAATTAAGTCACACACCGACATCACGTTTCTCACGTCGAGATCACGTCAATTACATTGGAGGCAGAAAATAATTTCTAGGGTGAAAAAATTCTCCGGATTTCTTCAGGACCTCCTTGTTCAAAAATCCCGCCAATTCCTCTTGAATTGCTATAAGGCGCTTCGTTGGTATGAGCTTGTCCTTCTCTCGTTCCATCTAGATCAATAAGAAAATGTGAAATCATCAGAAAATGTGAAAATGGAAATGAACACAAATATGGTAATGAAGTAATTGCCGAGAGTGTATACAGACCTCTGTTGTTCTGAGCTTTCTATCCCGCTGATGAACAAAAGATCGTATGTACTCGCAAACATAATATCCACATAAATTATTCCCTTGTGCCTGCCTCAGACACCACTTTACAAATAATAGAATTTAATCAAAATAACAATCAAGCATGATAATGGTGCTGAAACTAGAATTAAAAGTTGTGCGGACATATATATATAGTACTACTACTTACCTTGGTTTCATACCAAAACAGGTGCGGTTTCCAAGTCCCACGAACCTCGGTAATGAACTTTTCCCAAACCCTGGCCGGCAAAAGAAAAAATCAAAGGACTTGAACGAACGAAAGAGATCGATATATAGAGCGATAATGACTGAAGTTACCTCTGAAACATTGCTTGCAAGTTGATATAATCGTCCATATCTTTCCTTAACGAGTCCAGGACTTGAACGCATGCTTGTTCAGGTCTAATGTCTACCAGAATCCAATGGTTCCTTCACACATTTATATGTCCATGAGTTACACTAAACATCGAGTAAGCAAAGTAGAATGTGTAGAAGGTACGGTAACACTCACCTGAAGTTGTAAGGAAGAAGTATATCTTCACATGTATGGTGTTTCACTAGATATTGGAGCATGTAATGCTCGGTGTCCTCGGGATGGTTCCTTACGGTTACTTCATGAATCCAATATGGGTCCATGAACCCTAAACTATAGATTCCGTTGTCTCTGCATTCGACGATCTTCATTCTGCATATATAATAGCGTACAAAAGAATAAAGTTAGATAATTGGCAACGAACGAGCTGAGATAGAGACTTAATTAAATTGCATAAAATAAATCACTTACAAACAATAGCAGCTGATGATGGCTTTGTCGAGGGAGTCTTGATTGAATAACTGAAATATTTCGTCAAACGGCACATACATCGCGTTATCCTCTAAATAATGGTCTTTCTTATATGAAACGTGGAAATACTCATGGTGCCCCTTTACGGCTCCCTCGTACCACTCATGCAAACGTCGCAATTGTGTCGGCAGAGATTTGACCATCTCAGGTCTGACCAAGGGCTTCCCGTAGGCATATGTCCATGCATACATATACTCTTTGGGGTTTTCTATGCGAATTGTGTCTTGCTGTATTTCCTTATCGGACACCACTTTGAACGCGGGGACCGACTGGTTTGCCTGTTCTCCGAGCTGGGCCACTTGTTTCCCAGATTTCTTATTAGCTTCCCTCTTTTGGCGAAATGCAGCCTCCTTCTCCTGCTGGGCCTTTTTAGCTGCCATCTGCTGCTGCTCCCTCTTTTGGCGACATGCCTCATTCTCCTGCAAATTCCGTTCTCTAATTAACTTTTCAATGGTACGATCATAGTCGTCTCGCAGAATAGGCGGCCGTGCCGGCCCAGTCGATAGATTTTTCAGAAATTGTGCCACTTTTCCCGGTGCTATTACCTCCTTTCGCATGTGCCGTTTCGGTGCCAATTGTTTTTTCACATCAGCTCGCACCGACTCCTCGAGTTCCTCTGGAGTCAAGTCGTAGGATCTCTTTGGAAGAGGCTTTCGCAACTCACGTTCCTCTCGAGTTTCTGGCGGGAAGTTTAAAGCACACCTCTCTGTATATTTCGACGGGATCTTTAGTTTCCGCGAAACAGAGCGCACTCTCTCTTGAGGTGGTGGGGATGGACTCGGGCTGGGCTCCCGACAGTCGTCACGAGGTGGCGAGGATGCATCTTGAGGTGGGGGGATGGATCTTGAGGTGGTGGTGCAGGGGATGGATCATGACGTGGGGAGGGAGGATCTTGAGGTGGGGGGGATGGATCATGACGTGGGGAGGGTGGATCTTGAGGTGGGGGGTTGCTACTTGGAGGAGTCGGTGGCCTTGGCGGCGGCAAATTTGGAAACAAGATGTATTTCTTTGGCCACAGAATGATGGACTTCTTGGCATCTCCTAGTGTCCTCTCGCCGTCACCTCCAGGAATGTCAAGATTTAGATTAGCATATAACGGCACAATGTCATCCACCCCGACAATAGCATAGCCAGCTGGAATCCCGCCGAGATGGTACCTTGGTCCAGGTTCATTCAGTAAAGCATAGCCGACCGCCACCTTGAAGGACAAGTTGCCCATTGCCATATGTAGCTCGCATTCTGTCTTCTCCGTGATATCATCCACGGGGTATCGAGTCGGCGGCGCTTCAAGTTCAGAATGTTCCATCTGCGTGGAACCCACGCTGCTTTTTTGCTGATTAGATAGGGCGGCTTCGACTTCTGGACTTTCTAGCTGCACACGAGATTCCCTTTGCTGACTTTGCAACAGCTGATGCACCTTGCGTTCCAATGCCGATAACCGGTCGCTCTCCTCCTTTTTCTTTCTCTGACGGCTTCTATAAGTGTGAGCGTCTGCCGGAAAACCTTGTGCCCAAGTAACTCCGTATCCATAACCTCGTACTCGTCCAACTTTTTCAGGATTCCCGAGTGCGAGTGACAGCTCGTCTTTCTCTCTGTCGACCTTGTAGGTTCCATTTCGAACTTGCTCTATTGCTTTCTCAAGTTCTGTGGTTATAAACCTAATCTTTGCCTCCCATTTTCCCTGAGCAACAATCTTCCCTGTGTCAGGGTCCAACCCAGCGCCATGCGCGAACAACCAAAATTTGGACCTATCGGGCCAGCCCGCTGTCTGTGGAATCTTCCCCTCATCAAGCAGTTTTGCTTCAAATGCTTCCCACTTAGGCACGGCAGCCTTGTAGCCACCTGCCCCCAAAGTGTGGTGATATTCCTTCTTCGCAGCATTTAACTTGTTTCTTTCCGATCGGGCCACAGCGGCCTCCGATTCTCTTTGCTCTTTAAATAAGGGCCACTGGTCGTTTAGCTTCACTTGTGCTCCGGTGAATACTGGAGTGTATTCAGGATCTTTTTCCTTCTCTTCACAATAATCTTTCCATATAGTTTTCTTGTGGGTTCGGAACTGTTCGGCAGCCTTGCCAAGAGTCCACTCCTTGACTTTCTCCATCCACTTCTCGTTTTCTGTCACTTCTGGAGGCAGGGTGACCTTTGTCAAGAGCTTCTCCCAAAACAAATCTTTTGTTTGGTCGTCGACATAAGTCCAAGTGTTGCTCCCGTCCTTCCGCGGATGCCATTCTTGACATGTGATCGGTACCATGTCCCTAACTAAAACTCCGCATTGGTTTATAAATTTGTGGCGGCACTCTAAGGGTTGCATTGGTTGGCCAGTAGCATCAACTATGTCGATCACTACCCTTTGACCCTCCTTCATCGGCTTCGACGGGCCTCGAGGCTTCATGGCTTTCGACCCTTTCGACCCTTTCGACACTCTAGATGCAGATGATTTGCTTGTTCCAGAGGGCTAAAAGAAAAAAAAGATTCGTTAATAACCGCAGGATCAAATAATTAAGCTATGTCATCGATCAACAGAGGCTTAATTAATATATACCTCGCCTGAGTTTGTTACTACCACTTCCTTCTCTACACAAATTTCTGCTCCCTCACCGGAGTCATTGAGAAATTGGGAGCTGAATTCCTCTAAATTTGCCACAACGTCTTCTTCACCGACAGGCGCGGCTGCACGTCCTGCTATAATCATACACATTCGCTCTTCACGATCCTCGTCTCTAACGCCGAGGCCGGAAAAAGTGGATCCAATGGCTCTCCACGCTCCTCGTCTATGCCTAAGTCGTCCGGACAATTTGGATCCATGGCTCAATTAATGTGCCTGCAATCAATTTTGTAACAAGAATATGAATAAATTTAAGATGACACTAATTCAAAGAACAAATTATTTAAGATGACAAAGAACAAATAATTTTATTACATGATTTAAAATGGCCCTAATTCAAAATGGCACAATATGAACAAATAACAAATAATCTCTACAATTTTGTTGTTTAAGTAATCTCCACATGAATCTCCATATTTTCTAATTAAATGACACCAAAATTCATAGCAATTTTAATCTACACATCTAAAATTCATATATAGCACTTGTAATCTACACATCTAAAATTCATAGCAATTTTAATCTACACATCTAAAATTCATAGCAATTTTAATCTACACATCTAAAATTCATAGCAATTGTAATCTACCTAAACTTGGATTTGCAAATTAATAGATTTGCAAATTAAACTACCTAAATTACCTAAATTTAAACTACCTAAATTTACACACACAAAATTAAAACAAAGTGTGCAAAATTAAGTGTTCACACTAACCTATATTTGCTACAAACATATGTACACTATTTGCTAATTAACCTAAAAAAGCTACAAACTAACAAACTAAAAAATTAAAATTTGCTAACCTAAATACAAAATTAAAATTGCAGGGGAGGGGATCGCAGGAGCACCTCGTGCAGGGGAGGGGATCGGCCGGGGCAGCACCGTGCAGGGGAGGCTGGCGTAGGGGAGGACGGGCCGGGGCGCAGCGTACGTTGGGGAGGCCGGGATCGGCGGCGGCCGGCCGGCGGTGGGGATCGAGGCGGCGAGGGCGGCCCTGCAGGAGGGGATCGAAGGCGAGGGCGGCCGGGGATGATGGTGCGCGGGGCGACGTCGACGGGGATGATGGCGGGGCGGCGCGCGACAAACGTGGCGGCGTTGGTGGAAAGAAGGCGGCGGACGGTGGCGGCGGCCTGAGGAGGCGACGGCGGCGGGGTAGCGTCAAGACGCGGCGGGGCAGCCTGGCGGCGTAGGGGAGGGGCAGCACGGCGTCGGGGGAGAAGGAGAGGCGTCGAAGAGCTCGAGGACTTGTGAATTTTTTTGGCCGGAAACCACCCAATAACGCGCGTAAAGGACCTTTCATCCCGGTTCCAGCCACGAACCGGGATGGATGAACCTTTCATCCCGGTTGGTAACACCAACCGGGACCAAAGGTCTGTCTGGGCCGCGAAAAATTGCGCGCGAAGCCCAGCAGGCCTTTGGTCCCGGTTGGTGTTACCAACCGGGATGAATGGTGTGTTTCTTTTTTTTCTTGTTTCCTTTTCTTATTTCTATTTCTGTTTTCTTTTTCTTTTACATCTATTAATTTAATTGCTTTTGTAGGTTTGTTTTTCTTTTACATGTTTTTGAATTGTTATTTTAGTTTCTTTTTAAAATTTAACTTAAATGGTCCAATATATGAAAGGCCTTTTTTTTCTTGTTTCTATTTGTGTTTTCTTTTTCTTTTATATCTATTGATTTAATTGCTTTCGTGATAAATTTGATTTTTGACTGAGATAAGGTTTATCTTTCCTCCTTATATAAAGGCCAGGGGCCGGGATAAGGTGGGGTTGGTGGGGGCTGGGATAAGGTTTATCTTTCCTCCTTATATAAAGGCCAGGGGCCAGGAGACCTGAGAGCCTGCCCCTGCTCTCTCCCCTAATCCGCGCCGCCGCCGCCCTTGTCTGCGCCGCTCGACGCCCTCCTCCGCGCCCGTGGCCTCCGCCGGCGCCGCGCTATATCCTCCACACCACCGTGGACCTCCCCTCCGTCCCCATGCCAAGGTGCTGCCCTCTCCCTCCCCTACCTAGGTTGCACGCACTTAGTTGTTTGATCAAATTCCCCACTCATTTTTTCAGATCTCGGCGGGAATCGATGACGACCACCCATTTGTTGGAACCGGGCAGTGTCCGGGACTGGGCTCCGCCGGGCTGGCACTGGGAGGTGTCTTCCGGGACGCGTAGTTTGGTGAGGAATCCGGGTGACGTCGTCGACCCGGATCTTGTTTGGTGGCCGTCGCGTGGGCCAGCCTCGGTGCAGAGGCCGCCGGCCCCCGAGGTGGAGGCGCGTCACCATATCAGAGAGGAGGACGAGCACGTCCGTCGTTACCTGGTTAGGCTGGATACGCAAGCGGTGCATGACAATATGTGGTATACACTTCATAGGGATCCTCCTCATGTGAGTATTGCCCCAGTGATGGTTCCTTATCTTTGGGTGCAAGCCGCCGGCCGCTCAGCACCTCGCGGCTTAGGACCCGGCAAAAGTTAGTTATATTATTCGTGATGTATTATGGATTAAATAAAGATGTATGCGTGATACTTTTGAATATTTGATCAATGATGTTTTTGTAAAGTGAGGACAATACTGTTACAAAATTAGAAAAATAAAATTCATCTACCATCGACGCAGCCTCCCGCATCACTCCTGCCTTTCGACGACGCAACACCCTTCCCCTTCGACGACGCGGCACCCTTGTCCTAGGTTTGAGCGCCACTTTGATCCAAGCAGCGGTAAGACGTCTCTGATGATCTACAACCGTCCGGCAAGACGTCTCTGATGATCTGCAACCGTTTGGAACGGTCGCAGGTCATCAGAGACGTCTTGCCGCTGGTTGCCCAAAGATGCCTCTCCGAGTGACGCTGGAATGTTTTGTGTGTGAGTAACCTGTCTGAGGAGGGGGGCTATATATAGGGTACGTGTGCTTCTTTAGTCCCGGTTGGTAACACCAACCGGGTCATGTGGATCACGAAGTGGTCGTGATACTGCCGATCCAACAGCTCACAATCCCTCAAAAGAAACACACCCCTGATCCAACGTCTCACAAGAGCTTGAAAGAAACACACGATCCGTGTGCTTCTTTAGTCCCGGTTGGTAACACCAACTGGGACTAAAGAAGCACACGGATCGTGTGTTTCTTTCAAGCGCTTGTGAGCCGTTGGATCAGGGGTGTGTTTCTTTTGAGGGCTTGTGAGCTCTTGGATCAGCACTCCCCACCACCACCACCACTCCCACCTCATCCACAGGTACACTTTGTAATCGCCTATAAATAGCGGCGTCCCTGCAGCGAACGGCACACAACGAGCATCTACCTTCGCCACCAAATCCAATGGCTGGATTTAGCCTACCTGCTGGCATGTTCCTTGGCATTATTGTGTTCGTCGTTGTTCACCGGCCAGCCATTGGAGCCACCTCCTGTAGGTCGGTGAACAATGACAACACAACGATGTTGTTGGAAACACAAGCCCTCAGGTAGGTTGAATCCAGCCACTGGATTAGGGTGACGCAATGATGAATTGCCGAGGAGGTGGGAGTGGTGGTGGTGGTGGAAGTGGTAGCCATGCCCCTCGGTCCGATCCAAGCAGCGGCAAGGCGCTCTGATGATCTGCGACATTCCCAACACTTTTTGGGACGGTCGTAGATCATCAGAGACGTCTTGCCGCTGTGGATCGAAGGTCGATTTGCTGCTCACGACGACTTTAATGCTTTAATACATTACTACACATCACATAAAGGTTTCTAACCGACCGGGACTGAAGAAGCATACGGATCGTTTCACTCACACAGTTACATTATTACACATCACTCACACTTTTCATAAAACGGACTGTAAGGATGCTTCAATGGCCTCCTGCATCTGTGGCCCGCCGACCTCTTCTCCATGGTCGCTCCAGTTGAAGTCATCGTCATCGTCATCCTCCTCATTACACAATCTTCTTCAACTTTCTACCCGTCACTTTCTTCTGTTTGCGCCGTAGCCATGGACAAGCTTCTCCATTTAACGCGAGACTTGGGTCAATTTTCACTGCGAAGGGCCGGATTTCTTCAAAATTGTTGTAATCTTCTGACATGTCTGTCTTGTCCTCCACTCCCACGATAGTTCTTTTCCCTGAAAGAACTATGTGACGCTTTGGCTCATCATATGATGTCTTCGCTTGCTTATCTTTTCTTTTTTTTGGTCTGGAAGACATGTCCTTCACATAGAAAATCTGAGCCACGTCTTTGGCTAGTACGAATGGTTCGTTGTCATACCCAAAATTCTTGAGATCCACTGTAGTCATTCCGTACTGTGGGTCTACGTTTACCCCACCATCCAGGTTGTACCATTTGCACCGGAACAAAGGTACCTTGAAAGAAGGTCCGTAGTCAAGTTCCCATATCTGCTCTATGTACCCATAATATGTGTCCTTTGTCCCATTGTTGTTTGATGCATCAAAGCGGACACCACTGTTTTGGTTGGTGCTCTTTTTATCTTGGTCGGCCGTGTAAAATGTATTCCCATTTATCTCGTACCCTTGAAAAGCCAATATAGTCGAAGATGGTCCTCTGGCCAACAAGTTTAGCTGTTCTTCGACAGTGTTGTCATTAATGAGACGTGTGTGCAACCACCCGCAGAAAGTCTTCAAGTGTTCTTTTTCAATGCATTCTTCAGCCATTAATGAGCGTAAAGTAATCTTGTGTTCCTCGATATACGGAGCCACCAAGCTCGAATTATGTAGAACTGTGTAGTGTGCTCGATTGAAAGAATCCCAGTCAGAAAATATTTGTTTCTTTCCTAGTGTTCCTTTTCCACGCAATCTCCCCTCATGGCGCGATTGAGGAACACCGACCGGGTTAACGTCAGGAATAAAGTCAACACAAAACTCAATGACCTCCTCTGTTCCATAACCCTTGGAGATGCTTCCTTCAGGCCTAGCACGGTTATGAACGTATTTCTTTAAGACTCCCATGAACCTCTCAAAGGGGAACATGTTGTGTAGAAATATAGGACCGAGAACTTGAATCTCTTCGACTAGGTGAACTATGAGGTGCGTCATAATATTGAAGAAGGATGGTGGGAACACCAACTCGAAGCTGACAAGACACTGAACAACATCCTTCTGTAAAGTTCCTAGAGTCAATGGATTGATCACCTTCTGAGAAATTGCATTGAGGAATGAACATAGCTTCACAATGGGTAGTCGAACATTTTCCGGTAGAAGCCCCCTCAATGCAACCGGTAGTAATTGTGTCATAATCACATGGCAGTCATGAGACTTCAGGTTTTGGAACTTTTTCTCTGCCATGTTAATTATTCCCTTCACATTCGACGAGAAGCCAGACGGGACCTTGATACTGTTCAGGACTTCAAAAAAGATCTCCTTCTCTTGTCTGGTAAGAGCGTAGCTGGCAGGACCTTGATACTTCTCTGGATTAAGTTGGTCGTCTTTCGTCTTCTCGTGCATATGTTGATGGTTCAGTCGTGCACCCGGTGTATCTTTCGTCTTCCCATACACACCCAAGAAGCTTAGCAGGTTCACGCAAAGATTTTTCGTCACGTGCATCACGTCGATTGCAGAGCGAACCTCTAGGATTTTCCAATAGGGTAACTCCCAAAATATGGATTTCTTTTTCCACAAGGGTACGCGCTTGTTGGCGTCTTTCGGAACAGATAGACTGTCAGGACCCTTTCCAAAGATTACTTCTAAATCCTTGACCATCTCATATATAGCATCACCATCAGGGCAGGTAGGCTTCGTCCGGTCATCAACCTCACATTTGAAATGCTTGCCTTTCTTTCTTACGGGATGCTCAGGTGGAAGAAATCGACGATGACCTGGGTACACATTCTTGTTGCCTACATATATACTTTCAGTCTTATCTAGACAGTGCGTGCAAGCATTGTATCCCTTGTTTGACTGTCCTGAAATGTTACTAAGAGCAGGCCAATCATTGATGGTTACAAACAACAACGCTCGTAGGTCAAATGCCTCTTGTTTGTGCTCATCCCACACACGTACCCCTTCGTCACTCCACAACTCTAAAAGTTCTTCAATCAATGGCCTTAGGTACACATCAATGTCGTTGCCGGGTTGCTTCGGACCTTGGATGAGCACCGGCATCATAATAAACTTCCGCTTCATGCACAACCAAGGAGGAAGGTTATACATACATAGAGTCACAGGCCAGGTGCTATGACTGGAGCTTTGTTCCCCGAAAGGATTAAAGCCATCTGTACTTAGACCAAATCTTATGTTCCTAGCGTCATCTGCAAACGTCTTGAAGGTCCTGTCGATTTTTCGCCACTGCGACCCATCAGCGGGGTGTCTCAGCATCATGTCTTTCTTACGGTCTTCTTTGTGCCATCGTAACAACTTTGCATGCTCTTTGTTTTGGAACAAACGTTTCAACCGTGGTATTATAGGAGCATACCACATCACCTTGGCAGGAACCCTCTTCCTGGGGCACGGATCGCCGTCAACATCACCAGGGTCATCTCGCCTTATCTTGTACCGCAACGCACCGCATATCGGGCACGCATTCAAATGCTCGTACTTCTCACCGCGATAGAGGATGCAATTATTGATGCATGCATGTATCTTCTGCACCTCTAATCCTAGAGGGCACACAATCTTCTTTGCTTCGTACGTACTGCCTTCGTACGTACTGGGGGGCAGTACGTTATCCCTTGGAAGCATCTTCTTTATTATTTTCAGCAAATTCACAAATCCTCTGTCAGTTGTACCATTCTCTGCCTTCCATTGCAGCAATTCCAGCGTGGTACCAAGCTTCTTCTGGCCATCTTCGCAATTTTGGTACAACAATTTTTTGTGATCCTCTAACATGCTATCCAACTTCGACCTCTCGTTTTCACTTCCGCTGTTTATCCGTGCATCAAGAATGGCCGGCCAAAATCATCATTGGGCTCATCATCATTGGGCTCTTCTTCAGCTTCGTCTTCCCCCATTGGAGTATCACCGTCTGCAGTGAACGTAGGATAGGTGTCATTATCCTCTTCTTCTTCATTTTCTTCCATCATAACCCCTCTTTCTCCGTGCTTGGTCCAACAATAATAACCATCCATGAAACCCTCCTCCAACAGGTGGACGTGAATGGTTCTTGACGTAGAGTAATCCCGCTTATTCTTGCAGACTCTACATGGACAAAGAATATAACCACTCGACGGCTTGTTATCGTTAGCCACACGGAGAAAACTATGCATGCCATTGATAAAGTCGAGACCGCGTCGGTCACTGTACATCCATTGCCGGCTCATCTGCATTATATAAATATATCAAAAACCATTACACTACATCATAAATATATAGTACTGACCAAATTAATTAATACAAGTTCATCACATTAAAACCAAAGTAGAGTAGTGCCCAAATGTAATACATTGTTCTAATGAAACATACATTAATTGAACCTAACATACAACTATCTAAAGAATTTAAATCCAACAACAAATGCGATCAAAATCGCAACTAAGGTAACTATTGAACCAACAGCATAATGATACCAAGCCTCTCGACTAATGGCATATTTTCTAATCTTTTTAAGCTTCAAGCGCATTGCCTCCATCTTCATCTCGTGAGCAGCGATGACGACCCCGTAAGCATCATCGATGTCGGCAATCTTCAAATCCAATACACTCTTCTCTTCTAGGTATTGGAGACAAAGATCTTCGCTTATCTTCAATTTTGCTTTCAAATCGTCGTTTTCCTTTTTAAAATACTCGACAATAGGGTCGACTGGAATTTCCGGTTCAACTACCTCCTAAATAAAAATATCTCTACGTCAAGTTGGTCGGGCATGAGTGTGATAAACACGAAACGAAACAAATAGTTATGAAAATATACCACATCCGAATCATAGATCGGACGAGGGCCGACGGGGACGGATATCAAAACCATGACACTATACATATAAAAAACATAAGAAATTAATTATACAAGAAATAAATATGCATTTAAATCATACAAGTATATATATAGGTTTTAAAAATAAAAGATAAAAAAGAGGCTCACCAAAGTGGTGCCGGTGACGGGACGACGCGGGCTATCGACGGCGGTGAGGACGGGGACAACACTAAAATCCACAAATAATAAATTAATTTGAGCTCGCAAATACACTTTCTAGCTTGGGCATTTCATCAAACACCTTGCTAGCATTACAAAATTGAAATGAGCTAAACTAGCAACGAAATGAGCTAAAGTTGCAACGCCGGAGGAAAGAACGATGTTGCTAACCTTTGAATAGATGGGGTGCCTTCAATCCTCTCAAATGGTGCAAAAAAATGGGGATTAATTTGAGTGGGAGAGAGGAAAATGGAGGAGAAATGGTGATGAACTCGAGCTAGCTCGGGGTGGAAGAAGATGATATATAGCAGGGAGACCCTTTGATCCCGGTTTGTAACACGAACCGGGACCAAAGGTCCCCTGCCAGAGGGGCCCAGCGCGGCGACGCATGTGCGCGCATGTGAAGACCCTTTGATCCCGGTTCGTGTCACGAACCGGGATCAAAGGTCCCAACCGACCCGGGATCAATGCCCACGGGCGCCACGACGGCTCGACCCGGGATCAATGGTGCATTGATCCCGGGTTATAATTCGGCCGGGACCAAAGCTCCGAATGGATGGTCATGTTTCTACTAGTGCACCGAGACCTCCACAGCTTCATCTATGGCTGGTGGAGTTGTTGGGGGTGTTGGCCGTGGCGGCCGGAGTGGGCGCCGCGCAGGTCGCCCCGAGTGGGTCCGGAGCGACTCTCATCCTTTTCTTACAGCTCATAATAAACAATTTGTCTTTGGTACAAAATCTTGTGACATTCTATCCCCAAAACAAACTCTCTCACTAGGTCGATAGGAATACAATTATTTTTTAATATAACACACTAGCAATTTTCTTCTGAGCTATGATGCCGTGAGCTGGCCAAACTAAAGAAAACTTATTTAATGACACCGCAAACCGACATGCCACATAAGTGGTATTTTGAAAAATTTACACGTAGTAGTTACATGTTTTCACAATAGAAGTGGTTTCTTACCTTACATTTAATGGCGCCGCAAACTGACAAACCATGAACAGAGACAAGAGTACACAAATGATTAATCATTAGCTAATCCTAGTTACTGAAGGTTTTAGTGTTTGCCATTTAGGTCAGCTAACCCCAACTCCTCCAAGGCAGCTCCGTCCCTGATTTCAATGCCCGAGCTGCATCGGCTGGGGGCCACGGCGATGTACAATTTCGGGAAGGCATTGCGGCCGATAGTGAGGACGTAGGGCGGCGGCGATGTGACTCGAAGGGTGGCACAGCGACATCCCAATGCTCGATCATTGGTGCAAGTGTGCTATATGAAAATGCAAAGATGGACCAGTGGGATGAAGGCAAGGCAAACGAACTCTGCAGCAGCCTGTTGACGTCATAGTAAAGACACTGGTGAATGACTGGCCGCGAGGCGATGCAACTTGGTATATGATCCTCTATCCAAACAAAATTCACTCGAGAGATCGACTGACAAGAGAAAACCAATCTAGATATAAAGAAAGGAAAAAAAATCTCGGGAAGATCAATTGATATGCGGACGAACTCTAGCTGCATGTTCAGCCCCCAGGCGGATATGCCCGGATACAGCACGGTGTGAAAGCGTGTTTAGAGACAAGACCTAAAATCATTCGGCTGATATCATGAAAGAGTATGAATATTTTACTGCAATATGTCGAATGTACAATTTTGACGAGAACGGCAGGAGCTCTGCCTTATTGCATTATAGAAGGGATAGAAAACCCAAAACGGTTACACGGCATTGCCAAGGCAACACAAAAGAATAAGAAAAGAATGTACAATTAAGTCTCTCTCGCCGCGACTTTTTATGAGTGTACTTGGATCACCTTGAAAGTACAAATCAAGTTTGGATTGTAGGAATCATATACAAATTATATCCTAAACAAGCATAATAACCATAAATACCTAATACTCCAACACTATATGCTATGAAAGAAGACCCCTAACTTCCCTAGGACATCTACAGTACTTATTCATGGGTTCTTATTCTCAATCAGAAGCCCACTTTGCCACATGAATCTGTCTCTGTTGTCTGATCCTTTTGTTGTAGATAAATGGCTGAGTAATTGAAAGTGTGGTGACCCATGATATAATAATCAAGCTTCTCAGTAGCCAATGTCAACCGACTGTTTCTTGCCAATGTCACTGCTATTGCGCTGCCAACCGACTGTTTGTTGCCAATGTTCTTGTCTATCAAAGCCGACCGGCTTTGCCCTCGCCTCACGCGCCCACGTCAATCTACTGTAAAAAATCGCACTTCTACAGTGCCTGCGCCTCTCCGCGACATCGATCTTCGATCGGACGGCCAGCGCGGCGTTTTTACGGAAAAGAACCTGTGTTCACTGAAAATTGCTTAGTAGTTCCAGCTTCCCACGTCGATGGACCTATTTGGAAATTACAGGAACACCGGGGACTTCCCTGTAAAATGCCCGCACATCCCCCTTCTTCCTCCTCTCTCCCGCGCGGCGCCGAACTCACCGCCGCCGCCGACGCGCTGCCCGGCCGCACCGCTGCTCCCCGCTCACATCGAAGCACATGGCGATCTTCGCCACCATCTCCACCTCCTCACCGAAAATCAGCTGCCGGGACGCCGCGCGGGCGACGGAATCGTCCCCGCCGTACTCGACAGGCGCCGCCACCTTCTTCCTCGCCGCCGGCGGCTCCGGCGACCATATGGTCCGCCGCGCCGCCTCTCCGGTTCCCCTGCACCTCCTCGCGCGAACCCAGGACCGCGCGCGCAGTCGCGCTCGAGCTCTCGACGGCGCGGCCACCACCGGCGGGTGACGTCACGCGATGACGTCATCGCGGGCCCGCGCTGTCAGACTTTTCCTATATCCACAGATGATTTTTCGAATTAAAGAAAAAAACTGACGTGTGGGTCCTACATGTTGGAGATATGCCCTAGAGGCAATTAATAAAGTGATTTTATTTGTCATATCTCTTATTGTTCATAATACGTTTTAATACCATGCTATAACTGTATTACTCGGAAACATAATACACGTGTGGTATAGAAACAACCAGGTCCCTAGTAGCCTCTACTTGACTAGTTCGTTGTGTAACAGATGATCAAGGTTTCCTGATCATGGGCATTAACCGGTTAACAACGGAGTCATATCATTGGGTGAATGATTTGATGGACATACCCAAAATATATATAGAAACGTAGTTTCAGATCTTGGACCGTGAGATTATATCAAGTCGCTGCTTCTGAAAGATACGGCTGATCGCACCTAACGTCATGTCTCATACGCACGACAATAAGGGTGACACCTTCGGGTATTGGAAGGAAGTAGTCGGGGCGAGTAATCAATAGCGGGAATTGCCAATCCGCATAGCAGGATAGATACTCTGGGCCCACTCGGTGAGATTACATCTAATGAGCTTGCAAGCATGTGACTAGGTCACGGGGATGTAACATCACAGACGAGAGAAGATAGATTGTCAAGGATGAGGTCAAGCTCGGTAAAATGTGATACCGGAGAACGACACTCGACAATCTAAGTATCACCAGGCAAGAGATTGAAACTGGACGTCTACAGGTTCAAACGAATAAAGAGACATTCGTGGACACACAGGGGCTATCATGGATATCCAGATTCCGCTGTTAGTCGATTGATCGGAGAGAGAGTCTCGATCATGTCTGGAGTGATCCCGAACCGTGGGGTAACACACTTAAGGGTGGGTGACGATTAGATTGGATTTAGAGAGAATGAGAAACAGGAACTCCGGAAGTGTTCTGGAGCTCCGGAAGTGTTCCGGTAATTGTCCGATGATTGATCGGAGGCCACGAAATATGTTTCGGGGTCCGAATGAATTAAATAATATGTATCTAATATTAATAAGTGTTATTAATGATTAAATACATGTTTATTTAATTAATTTCGAATTTAAAAGGCATTAAAAGTTAAATGGGCCTTAGAGGCCCATTCGGGGAAAAAGAAAATAAAAGAAAAAGGAAAAAGGGGGCTGCCACCCTAGTGGGCCACATGGGGCCCACTAGGGCAGCCGCACCCCCCCCCCCCCCCCCATGTGGGAATAGTCCCACATGGGGGAGCCAAGGAGGTTGGCCTCCCTCCCTCTCCTTTATATAGGAGTGCCCCCATGCCTTGAAAATTGCCCATCTCCTCTCTTCTTCTCTCCTACCTTGAACGGGGTTCCGATTCTGGAGCTTCGTACGAGGAGAGAAGTCTCTCTTTAGTTTGCACACCGCCGTGCTGCTAGATCCACTCTCCACTTCCGCTGCTCTGCTGGATCTGGAGCCCGGAGGTCGTCATCCACACCGTACGTGTGTGGAACCGCGAGGCGCCATCGTTTGGCGCTGGGAGCTGTCTACTTCCTCTACACGACCCTGAGGTCGGCTTCGTCGTCTCCATCGACAACGTTTGTGCGGGAACGTAATCCCGCTTCGGTCTACAAGGGTATGTATTCTGATCTCCTTCCGTATAGTATATCTGCATAGAATAGATCTTGGCTAGTTTACGGTTATCGTTGCTAGGAAATTTTTTGTTTTCTGCCTACGATTCCCAACAGTGGTATCAGAGCCGATCTATGCGTAGATATATCTGTACGGTTAGAACACATGTTGAATGTGGGCATCGATTCTACATTTGTTACCCTCTAGCGTGTACTTGTTTATATCGCGGCATTGTGGGATGAAGCGGCCCGGACCGACTTTACGCGTACTCTTACGCGAGACTGGTTCCACACCTGACATATGGCTTGTACCGTATATGTGGCTGGCGGGTGTCTGTATCTCCTACAATAGTTGATATCGCATTTACAATGGAGGGCCCCGAAAGGGGTGTAATAGAGACAATTGTCTTATCGCTGTTGTGGTTGTTTTCGTAGGTAAGAAACGGTTCTTGTGCGGAAGCCCTAGCAGCCACGTAAAATATGCAAAAGATAAAGTAGAAGCGTCTAACTTTATTTTGCAGGGGCAATGTGATATGGTCAAGGTAGGTTTATTAAATTGTTTATAAACTGTTGGCGCGAAGGAGACCATCGGCGCGGAGAAGACCATATCATGTCGCATTACATTTCATATTAGATGTTATGTAGGTTGTGTGCATCTTATATTGTGTATATATATATGTCTATATATTAGTTACACGGCGGTAGTAATATAAGATGATCCCTCCCAAAATTCCGATAATAGTGTTCTCCCTCTGTCGTGCACCACCAATAAAGTTCTACGTTACGGGGTACGTCGTTTGGGGTTTCGATCCCGTTCGTCTACACTCGTCTCTTCGTTCGCATACAGTGGGTGTAAGCCACGTTGCACACGCAAATACGGCAAAGGGTGTTATGGCGAGCCTAGCATATACCAGTATATGGCCTCGGAACACAAGTACCGAAAGGTTAAGCACGAGTCACATACGGTGATGTGATTGATATACGATGTCTACCTTTGAAGTTATGCTATTCGCCTGATCGATGGGGGTAGCGTAATGGATGGGGATTGTGTAATCACTAAGACGATGAGAGGGATACTCGTCTTGAGTGGGAGTTCTGGTAGTTTTAATTTTACTAAAACTTGAACCCATATTTTATTATGAACAAACGTCTTATGTTTTGCAAATTCCATTGTAGATGTCTCGCCCCACCTTTAACCTTGGCCTGTTCCTTGAGAAAGAAAAGCTTAAGACCAATGGGTCGAACTTCATGTCCTGGTTCCGCAACCTGAGGATCCTCCTCACTCCCCACAAGGTGGCTTACGTCATTGAAGCCGCCCTAGGTGACCCTCCTGCAGACGACGCCTCCGATGACGAGAAGAAGGTCTATCAGACCAAGTCGGAGGATTCCTCCTTTGTCCAGAGTGGCATGCTCTACGCCATGGAAGCCGACCTGCAAAAGCGCTTTGAGAAGATGAGTGCTTTTGAGATAATTTCTGATCTCAAGGCTGTCTTTGCGCCGCAGGCTAAGGCTGAGAGGTATGAAGCTTCTGAGCTTTTCTTCTCAGCCAAGATGGAAGAGCATAGCAGTGTGAGCGAGCACGTGGTCAAAATGTCTGGCTACGTTCAACGCCTGAACGCTCTGGAATGCAAGATTCCTGATGAGCTGGCGATTGATAGGGTGCTGCAATCGTTGCCTCCTAGCTACAAAGGCTTCGTCATGAACTATAACATGCAGGGCATGGCTAAGTCCCTGTCTGAGGTGTTCGTGATGCTCAAGACTGCTGAGGTGGAAATCAAGAAGGAGCACACGCTGTTGATGGTCAACAAGACCGTCGATTTTAAGAAATCTGGCGGCAAGGGAAGGAAGAACTGGAAGTCTAGGAAGGATGGCAAACACGTTGCCAAATCCAAGGCTAACAAACCTGGTCCCAAACCTGGCGTGGAATGCTTCTACTGCAAGGGAGATGGTCACTGGAAGCGCAACTGCCCCAAGTACCTGGAAGACAAGAAGGCCGGCAAGATTGTCGGGAGAGATAAAGGTATATTTGATATACATGTTATTGATGTGTACCTTACATGCGCCCGTAGTAATACCTGGGTATTTGATACCGGCTCTGTTGCTCATATTTGTAACTCACAGGTGGAGTTGCGGAATAGTCGGCGCCTGGCAAAGGACGAGGTGACGATGCGCGTCGGCAATGGATCAAGAGTTGACGTGATGGCCGTCGGCACGCTCCCTCTACATCTACCTTCGGGATTAGTTTTGGTTTTAAATAAGTGTTATTTTGTGCCATCTCTGAGTGTAAACATTATAAGTGGTTCTTGCTTGTTGCAAGACGGATATTCATTCAATTCAGTATCAAATGGTTGTGCTATTTCGATGAATGATATCTTTTATGTTGATGCTCCTGTGAATAATGGTTTATTCTTGTTGAATCTCGATCGTAGTACACATATCCATAACATAGATGCCAAAAGGATTAGACTTAGTGATGATACCGCCATGTATATGTGGCATTGCCGACTTGGTCATATTGGTGTAAAGCGCATGAAGAAACTCCACTCAGCTGGACTTTTGGAGTCATTAGATTTTGGATCTCTTGACACTTGCGAACCATGCCTCATGGGCAAGATGACTAGGTCACCGTTCAATGGTTTCGTTGAACGTGCGTCGGAATTATTGGGAGTTATACATACAGATGTGTGCGGCCCAATGAGCGTATCAACGCGCAATGGTTATCGTTACTTTGTAACCTTCACTGATGACTTGAGTAGATACGGGTATATCTACTTAATGAAACACAAGTCAGAAACTTTTGAAAAGTTCAAAGAATTTCAAAGTGAGGTTGAAAATCAACTTAACAAGAAAATAAAGCACCTCCGATCCGATCGTGGTGGCGAATATTTGAGTTTTGAGTTTGGCACACATCTGAAGGCCTGTGGAATTGTGCCACAGCTTACGCCTGCCGGAACACCACAACGCAACGGCGTGTCCGAGCGACGTAATCGTACTTTATTAGATAGCGTACGGTCTATGATGTCTCTTACCGATTTGCCCGTATCGTTTTGGGGATATGCGTTAGAAACAGCCGCATTCATTTTAAATAGGGCTCCATCTAAATCCGTGGAAACGACACCGTATGAGGTATGGCATGGTGCGAAACCTAAGCTGTCGTTCCTGAAAGTTTGGGGTTGTGAGGCTTATGTCAAGAAATTGCAGCCTGACAAACTAGAACCAAAATCGGAAAAGGTCGTCTTTGTAGGGTATCCACGGGAAACCATAGGGTACACCTTCTACCACCAAGCCGAGGGCAAAACGTTTGTCGCTAGAAACGGCACCTTTCTCGAGAAGGAGTTTCTCGCTAAAGGAGTAAGTGGGAGGAAAATAGACCTCGACGAGATAGTTGATCCTGAACTCGAAATACCGAGTGGCGCAACGGAAACAGTTCCTGAACCGTCCTTCATAACAGATGAAGTGGGAGAAAATGTCGAGGAGGCTATTGTACCTCGTAGGTCTGGAAGAACCCGTACTTCTCCTGAGTGGTACGGTAATCTTGTTTGCACCGTCATGTTAATTGAACAAGACGAACCTACAAATTACAAAGAGGCGATGGAAGGACCCGAGTCCGAGAAATGGCTTGAGGCCATGAAATCCGAAATAGAATCCATGTATGACAACAAAGTATGGACTTTGGTGGAGATTCCCGAAGGGCGCAAGGCGTCGAGAATAAATGGATCTTTAAGAAGAAGACTGATGCTGACGGTAATGTGACCGTCTATAAGGCTCGGCTTGTCGCAAAAGGTTTCCGACAAGTTCATGGAATTGACTACGATGAAACGTTTTCACCGGTAGCGATGCTAAAGTCTATTCGGGTTTTGCTAGCAACAGCTGCATATCATGATTATGAGATATGGCAGATGGATGTCAAAACAGCGTTCCTAAATGGCAACATTGAGGAAGAGTTGTATATGGTACAACCTGAAGGTTTTGTCAGTCCAGGAAATGTTGGCAAGGTATGCAAACTTCAGCGTTCCATTTATGGACTGAAGCAGGCATCTCGGAGCTGGAATCTTCGCTTTGATGAGGTGATCAAAGGTTTTGGATTTGTCCAAAATTTGGAAGAGACCTGCATTTATAAGAAAATGAGTGGGAGCTCAGTTGCATTCCTAGTTCTATATGTGGATGATATATTACTAATTGGGAATGATGTGGAACTTCTGAAAAGCGTGAAGGAATATTTAAACAGTAAATTTTCAATGAAGGACTTAGGAGAAGCTGCATACGTATTAGGCATTAAGATCTATCGTGATAGACCCAGGCGCCTACTAGCGTTATGTCAAAGTACTTACCTTGATAAGATATTGAAGAAGTTCAATATGCATTTGGCAAAGAAGGGTCTTGTGCCAGTTGTCAAGGGAAAAACATTGAGCATGGCTCAGTGTCCACGGACGGCTCTTGAAAAGCTGAGGTGGATGGCACTCGATATGCTTCGGCTATAGGATCGATCATGTATGCCATGTTAAGTACTCGACCCGATGTGGCATTGGCTCTTAGTCTGACGAGTCGATTCCAGAGTAATCCTGGCAAGGATCATTGGATAGCTGTTAAGAACATACTGAAGTATCTTAAGTATACCAAGGACATGTTTCTTGTTTATGGAGGCTGTGAAGAGGAACTTGGCGTAACAGGTTACGTTGATGCAAGTTTCTGCACAGATCCCGATGACTCGAAATCGCAAACAGGCTATGTGTTTAAGGTGAACGGAGGCGCTGTGAGCTGGAGAAGTGGGAAGCAACCCATAGTCGCCCAATCTACAATGGAATCGGAGTATATTGCTGCAACGGATGCTGCAAATGAAGCTGTTTGGCTCAGGAAGTTCATCATCGAACTTGGAGTGTTCCCCAGTGCGCGAGACCCTGTGATTATCTTCTGCGACAACACAGGGGCCATTGCCAACGTGAAGGAACCAAGGTCTCACTCCACCGCCAAACATATTCTCCGACGCTTCCATGTCATACGACAGTACGTCAAGGGAGGCGATGTAAAGATTTGCAAAATACACACGGACCTGAATGTTGCAGATCCGTTGACGAAACCTCTTCCACGAGACAAGCATGAAGAACACCGCAATGCTATTGGTGTCAAGCTTTTACCAAGTTGTAAACTAGATTAATTTGTACTCTAGTGCAAGTGGGAGACTGTTGGAGATATGCCCTAGAGGCAATTAATAAAGTGATTTTATTTGTCATATCTCTTATTGTTCATAATACGTTTTAATACCATGCTATAACTGTATTACTCGGAAACATAATACACGTGTGGTATAGAAACAACCAGGTCCCTAGTAGCCTCTACTTGACTAGTTCGTTGTGTAACAGATGATCAAGGTTTCCTGATCATGGGCATTAACCGGTTAACAACGGAGTCATATCATTGGGTGAATGATTTGATGGACATACCCAAAATATATATAGAAACGTAGTTTCAGATCTTGGACCGTGAGATTATATCAAGTCGCTGCTTCTGAAAGATACGGCTGATCGCACCTAACGTCATGTCTCATACGCACGACAATAAGGGTGACACCTTCGGGTATTGGAAGGAAGTAGTCGGGGCGAGTAATCAATAGCGGGAATTGCCAATCCGCATAGCAGGATAGATACTCTGGGCCCACTCGGTGAGATTACATCTAATGAGCTTGCAAGCATGTGACTAGGTCACGGGGATGTAACATCACAGACGAGAGAAGATAGATTGTCAAGGATGAGGTCAAGCTCGGTAAAATGTGATACCGGAGAACGACACTCGACAATCTAAGTATCACCAGGCAAGAGATTGAAACTGGACGTCTACAGGTTCAAACGAATAAAGAGACATTCGTGGACACACAGGGGCTATCATGGATATCCAGATTCCGCTGTTAGTCGATTGATCGGAGAGAGAGTCTCGATCATGTCTGGAGTGATCCCGAACCGTGGGGTAACACACTTAAGGGTGGGTGACGATTAGATTGGATTTAGAGAGAATGAGAAACAGGAACTCCGGAAGTGTTCTGGAGCTCCGGAAGTGTTCCGGTAATTGTCCGATGATTGATCGGAGGCCACGAAATATGTTTCGGGGTCCGAATGAATTAAATAATATGTATCTAATATTAATAAGTGTTATTAATGATTAAATACATGTTTTATTTAATTAATTTCGAATTTAAAAGGCATTAAAAGTTAAATGGGCCTTAGAGGCCCATTCGGGGAAAAAGAAAATAAAAGGGAAAAAGGAAAAAGGGGGCTGCCACCCTAGTGGGCCACATGGGGCCCACTAGGGCAGCCGCACCCCCCCCCCCGGCGCACCCCCCATGTGGGAATAGTCCCACATGGGGGAGCCAAGGGGTTGGCCTCCCTCCCTCTCCTTTATATAGGAGTGCCCCCATGCCTTGAAAATTGCCCATCTCCTCTCTTCTTCTCTCCTACCTTGAACGGGGTTCCGATTCTGGAGCTTCGTACGAGGAGAGAAGTCTCTCTTTAGTTTGCACACCGCCGTGCTGCTAGATCCACTCTACCACTTCCGCTGCTCTGCTGGATCTGGAGCCCGGAGGTCGTCATCCACACCGTACGTGTGTGGAACCGCGAGGCGCCATCGTTTGGCGCTGGGAGCTGTCTACTTCCTCTACACGACCCTGAGGTCGGCTTCGTCGTCTCCATCGACAACGTTTGTGCGGGAACGTAATCCCGCTTCCGGTCTACAAGGGTATGTATTCTGATCTCCTTCCGTATAGTATATCTGCATAGAATAGATCTTGGCTTGTTTACGGTTATCGTTGCTAGGAAATTTTTTGTTTTCTGCCTACGATTCCCTACACTTCATGTCATAAATTTCACAAATACAATAAAATGCTGAAAATTGTAAAAATCATAACTTCTAATTTGTTAATCAGAAAAATGCAAATAATATATCAAAAAAATTCAAATTTAACATATTTTCAAACTCTTCACATAAGAATTGCATAAAAAAACAACCTCAACCGCGATAATTTCTAGACGATAATATTTGACTGCATCAGACGAATTAACGTGAAACTTATTCTTTTCAAAATATTTAAAAAAAATGTTAGATTCCTAACAGGTAGGACCATTTTACTTAAACAAATTCCATAAAGTAAAAATAAAAAAGTTCGAAAAATCAATATTTTTGAATCTACTCACGGAAAAAATATGAATAACATATTCGAACAATCAGAAAAAAATAAATACTGGCTATTTATGGCAAAAAACAAACATGTTCTAAAATTCCAATTTGCTCAACATTTTAAGAAAATTCAAAATGCAAACATTTCAATTCGGGAAAATGTTAGATTCCTAACAGGTAGGACCATTTTATTTAAACAATTTCCATCAAGTAGAAAGTGTTCGATTTTTTCTTTCTACTTTGTTTTTCTGTTTACCAAAACTTTTGTAACTTTCGAAATACAACTCCAAATCAATTCAGAACAATTTCTAAAAATTTGTAAAAATTAAAATAATCATTTCAGCAACTTTGGTACCTTTTTCAAATTATTTCAAATCTTACAAATTTCAAATAATACGTAAAGACCCATCTGACACCTTCATGTCAATTTATAAAACATAGATTTCACAAATTTGTTCTGAACTCAAATAAAATACAGAAAAATAGTATCATTACTATCATTCAGTATGACAAAGCCAATAAAAAAATTTGGGTGCAAAACATCTCATTCAAGTAGAGTTTGGTAAATCATTTAAATACAACTACCCACTTATATCATGGGCTTCAAAAAATCAAAATAAGAATACCAAAAATGTTAATACTGAGACATAGCTGTTTCAACCTTATTTTTCAAATAAATATAATTGAGTCAAAGAGCAAAATTTAAAATAGAGCATGTTTTACGAAATTGTAAAAACTTTATAAATATTGTTTTACGGTATTTAAACAATTTTCAGGAACTACCAAAAGCTGCAAAATCAGTACCTTCAACCATATCCACCAACAAAATATGAAAATATATCAAAATGAACATAAAAATAAATGTTGCAACTTACTATATATGATCAAATTCCAAATTTGGACATTTCCAACTTCAAAATTTTCTCCAAATCTGACCATTTTAGAAATGTAAAAAGAAATCGAATCTAAAAAACTTCTCAATTTGAACAATTTTCGAAATCTAAACAATTTCTGAAAGTACGCTCTCTTTACATTCCAACAATTCTCAAATCTACCCAATTTTAAAATGTCGATACTTCCAAATTCAAATTTTAGCACAACGGGTGCGGCGTGTCGCCGCACAGAATTCCACTAGTATCTATTACTCCCTCCGTTCCAAATTAATTAACTTCCATTTGTGCACACATGGATGTATCTAGACATGTTACACATATAGATACATCCACATGTAAACAAATAGAAGTCAATTAATTTGAAACAAATAAAAGTCAATTAATTTGGAACGGAGGGAGTAGTTCCGTATCTGAAACCAGGAAACCAGCTATTTTACAATACAAAATCAATATCTTACCACTAACAGAAGTACCATTTCCTTGATTCTCACAACCAAACGGATAATAAAAACACTCCTGTACAATCGACATGCACGGGGTACGAGTTTCCAAATTATTCACAGCACTCGTCTCTAGTCGAGACGGTTTATTTCTTATTTATTCTTCTGCAAACTGGAACACCATCCATCACCCAAGTACAAGCGGAAGACAACACAACGACATACACTGACTCAACAACAACGACACAACTTCTGAAAATCAGGGGTCCACTCGCACAAACATGGAAGAAGCTGGTAACGATCAAGACGAACTCAGCCGGAGATGTCGATGGCCTTCACCTCTGGCTTCTTCATGTCGGTCTTGGGCACGGTGACCGTAAGCACGCCGTTCTCCAGCCCGGCCTTCACATCCTCCACCTTGGCGTTCTCCGGCAGACGGAAACGCCTCACGAACTTGCCGCTGCTGCGCTCCACGCGGTGCCACTTGTCATTCTTGTCCTCCTTCTCCCTGCTGCGCTCGCCGCTAACGACGAGCACGTTGCCGTCCTCCACCTCCACCTTGACCTCCTCCTTCTTCACGCCCGGCAGGTCCGCCTTGAAGACGTGCGCCTCGGGCGTCTCCTTCCAGTCCACGCGGGCGTTGGTGAACGCGGCAGTGTCGCTGCTGCCGGAGACTGCCGGGACGATGGAGCGGAAGGCGTCGAAGGGGTCGGCCCAGAGGTCGGCGAAGGGGTCGAACACGTTGCTCCGCCTCACGATCGACATTGTTTGGTGTTGCTTCGGTTTCTCCAAGGAAGAAGTGATTGAAAGTGTCTGATCTGAATCGACTGCAATGCTCTATGGCGTTCTCCTCTGTTGGTTTCAGCTCAAGTGCGAGGCCGTCCATTTATAGGCTGGTCAAGGAGCATGCCCCGTATGCTCCCGAGTCCTCCACATTCTTCATGGTTCCTTCGAGAAAGAGCCTTCACCAGCCATTCCAGACTCGTCTCCGTGGTGCTCGAATTGTGCAGCCACAACAGCAGGCTGGAGAGTGCTCTAGAACGCCGTAGGCCCTTCCTGGGCCGAAATCAAGAAAAAGCTTCACCTGGAAAGGCCGCTCGTCCAGTGGACACCGAGAGGACTCGGGATGCTTCAGGGTATCGCTAGGCGAAGGTGCGAAGGGAAATTTGATCACCGTGCAAGCGCTCCACGTGCTGGCCCTGGGTAGGAAGCGAAAAACAATTTGGTCTCCGCCAGAGAAAGCCTAGTACAAGTACTAGTCCAAGTCTGGCGTATTGCCGAAACCAAATTGCCTGGGCACAAGAGGACTTAGTACAAGTCCTTCTCAATAATGTTTCTACTAATTATATGGTTGCAAAGATTGTAGATTTCATTTATGGTGGGATAGTGTCTGTCTGCATAATTTTAGTGATATTAGGAGTATGTATGCTAATCTGTCTACTGTGCTTTAAGTCCAACTAGTTACACCACAAATCAATACAAAGTCATTGTGCCACACTGGACACGGCGTGTGACAACGCAAGGCAGGCGCCGCGGCGAAGCGCGCTGTCCGTCTAGTTCTAGCTTAAAGGCGATCCATGTGAAAAAATTGTACAATAAATAAAGAGAGAGAAAGGGGAAAGAAACCAATCATGATTGTTACGTTCAGGATCGGCTGAATCTGGTAACCTACACCGAACTCTAAAATGGACTGTATCTCCTTAGAAAATGGACAATATCTCGTGAGCAATTGAGTATATAAATAATCTAGCTATTGAGAACGGGCATAGGCCAAGTGGTTGGGGTCGCGGTGTGGCGGCCCAACGACCTGAGTTCCGATGAACTTTTGCACTAGCGACTTAGGTTGGGCGCTTTGGCACACGAGGAAGTCATGAACATACGAGACAAAATGGGAAGACAAAATTGCGCTCGACATTTTCTCCTCGTGTCGGTAGCACCCTGATCGATCTTGGATGACCAAGATGGACCGCTTTGCTCTGTTCCCGGGGATCGGGATTTCAGGTCCACGACTGCGAGTCCACGTGCGGCCAAGCTGACCAACTTCTAGTTCTAACTCCAAGCGGACAGCATTATGGTGTTCGAATATATGAGGGCTATCGAGTATAAATAAACCTAGTTAAAAATCCACGGATTCATCGGTAGGAATGGCGGCCGATACGGAGCAAAATCTGGTGGCAACATGTTGTGGAAAAAGGAATGCATGCCTCGACGCGGTAATGGTGATTCTGCTACGAAGATGCGATGGACTGCAGTGTTAGGAAGTATAATATGTAGAGGTATTGAAATATTGTAGAGTTAGAGATAGACTCGGTTTAAACCTAGTACGACTTGCCTTGTACTCCAATACGACTTGCCTTGTACTCCAATCCTCTACCCCTTTGTACCTCTATATAAACCCCCACAAGGGTCCAAGCAATACAACACCAAATATTAGGGTTTCATATTTCATATGGTATCAGAGCGGTTAGTCTCACAACGCCGATCCTAGCTTTCTCCACCACTTCCGCATCGCGCGCCGCCCCCGGGAGATCAATCTCCTCTCCTCGGGGGCGCGGCACCCAATTTCGAGCAAAAATCGGACTGGTTCTTAGATTAGATCTTAGATCAATTTCGTAATTTCTATTCCATAGCTTAGATCCGAAGTAGCCAAATAAATCCCTAAATCATCTTGATCCCCTCGTCCGTGAAACCAAGTACAGATCGGTGCTTCAATTGGCGTCGGATCGCTGATGCATGTAAAATGCATACATGAACTTTACATTTTATTACTTATATTCCAACTTATTTGCAACTTATATGATGTTATATTCATGTTTTATAATGATTTCGGGGATTTTCTAAACAATCCCCCCTCTTTTGGTTCTAACTCTGTTTTCCAGAAAACGTCTTTTTTAGGGTTTCGGACTTTCCGGGAGCTTCGGGACTCCAAAAAGGGCAAGGCCAAAGAGCACGGTTCAGAATTTTCGAGACGAACGCAATGGGCCTAAAATGAAGACCAGCAGCCCAGCCAGCTGGAAACTAGAGGGTCCCACGCGGTCAGATTCCCTGGCCGCGTGGGACCACCTCTTTTCCCCCTCGTGGCTCCGATGCCGTCCGTTTTCGTCTGTGGCTTCGTCTTGACCTAAAACCAACTATAAAAAGAGTCCCCCGAGGAGTTTCGCGAGGAGGCGGCGGAGAAACACGAAACACACGAAACAGAAGACAGAAGGCTGCCGCCGGAGAAGATCGGAGGGGGGAAACGCTGCCGGAATCACCTCCGGAAGGCTCCTCCATCCCCCCTCCGGAGTCTCCATCAACACCAACGTCAAGACCAGCACCATCTCCATCACCATCTTCGTGATCCACTTCATCCCCCTCATAGTTTGAGATTGTTGAACCCTAGCTATTGTTTAAGTGCTATTCTACCTGTGTATGATTAGCTACTTGTCATTGTTTTGTGGTGAGACTATATTTTCAGATTGTGTTGTATCATTTATACCACTGAATCACATCATGTCTTCGTTGTGAGTAGTTCTCTCATGTTCCTGGGGGCATAGGATGGATTGGCAATGATCTATATATAACATGTGTTGGTATTTTGTCTAGTTTTATCTTTTATGTAATTCTATGATGGTGTTGTGCGAACGTCGACTGCACATCACTTCACCTAGATGGGCTCATAGGAGAACACCGTAGTGTAATGGAGTGAGGAGACTTGGGAGGACATGTAAACCTGAGACCGAATTATGAAGTTACTTTATGAGGGATTAATATCGGGGACCTTAGAGTGTAATGCTATGGTGGGATTTATATCTTAATAACTCTTGTGCAGTCATTTACTTGGCCACAAGATCCATCATAAGAGGTTTAGTATATTTATTTAGCTATACCTAATAATGGCTCCGTCCTAAGAAGATTAAAACTTGACAAAATGCTACTTTGTTGTTCTAGAAATATTTATGCCATGAAGTCTAGGTAGCCCTTGGGAACGTTCTCCACTTATAAGAAATACACACTTGAGCTTGTCCTCTTGCTGCATAGAGGATTGGGCTTTTCTCTCTTTGAGAGCTGTCACCTGCTACTATTTGTCTGCTGCATTTTTACTGTCTTGCAATTATACAACCGAAAACACCAAAAACACTTGCATCTTTTATTGTCAATTTATCATTCTTACTAACCAATACCTTCAGCTCCTCGTGGGTTCGACAACCTTTTCTATTCGAAAGGTACTACAATTGATCTCCTGCACTTGGGAGTCATCAAGATACTTTTCTGGCGCCGTTGCCGGGGAGCGTAGCGCTATTGGTAAGAAGTTTGGTAAGGAAACTTGAAAGGTGAATTTTATTTACTGTTTTGTCTCATCGCTACTATGGCATTTATGAATCGTGCTTCGCTGCATCTTGCTTTATATGAAAGTGCTTATGCTAATGCTCCTAAAGTGGTTGAAACTACTGTGTCTGAGGTACCTAAAGTGGGAATTAAAATTCCCGTTGATCATGTTAAAAGAGTTATGAAAAATCTATTTACAGGAGATGGAACTAAGTCTGCACGTGAACACGTGGAGACAATTGAAGACATATGTGGTTTATTTAGGCTTCCTGGTATTTCTGATGATCAGATAAAAAGGAAGCTATTATATTTGTCTTTATCTGGTAATGCTCGTATTTGGTTCAAGTCTTTGGATGAAGAAGTTACTATTGTATGGAGTAGTTTGAGGAAGGTTTTTCTTAAATATTTTACTCCTAAAGAAAGAATTATTGCTGCCACGAAAGTACTAATATTTTGCAGGAAGAGGAGGATAAAAACCTAAGCTTGGGGATGCCCGTGCAACCCCAAGGAGATGATGAAAATGATGAACAACTAGAGAATGAAGAGAAGAAACATCCACCTTCACCACCTATGGATGAGGGTAACACTCAAAATCTTGTTGATGATAAACTTTGCTTTTATGATTCTGATGATGAGGAGGACTATCAACCTATGCCTAATGAGAACATTATTGATAATAATTTTAAAAATGATGAGGAGTATGGTTTAGACATGCTATATGATAATGCTTTAGATGATGGTCCTATGCCTATTGATAATTCTCCATGTTTAGAACTTGTTACTACTTCATGTGAGGATAAAAATGATATACTTGCTGTTGGTAAAAATACTCTTACTTATGAGAGTCCTACTTTATTTTTGAACTCTCCTATTCACACCGTGGAGGAGAAGCTTTTATGTTGAAAAGTACTTATGTGGGCTGAAATTATCTTACACTAATAATCATTTCACCCATAACCATCATGTTTATGGTGCTTCTTGCAATTATTTTGAGAGAGGAAAACACACTAATAGCTCACATAATAGTTTTAATAATCCTCTATATGTTCCTAAGTTTGCAAAGTTGCACCAATCTAATAGTTCTTTTATCAAATTTGCTTCCACTACTTGTAACTATTATGAGAGAGGAAGAAAGACTTGTCTTTATGTTTCTATGTTATTTAAAATGCAACCTACTGATCACCACATGCATTGGTTACCACAAAATTGCTGCTATTTATTCATATATAAAATGCCAATGCATAGGAAGTGGGTTAGACTTAAAAGTTAATGGTTTAATGTTTTGTGGTGTGCTCCTTATGCTTTCATTTCCTATTCAGTTTGGGCACACCTTTATATCATGAAAACATGTGAAACAACTTTACCTACTGTTATCTAATTGCTAGTTTAAGATTTTCACTTTATATAAAATTTGGGAAAGTAAATGAGAAGGATGAGTAATGGAGATGTTGGGGTCGACCTTGAACATGTGTTGTTCATGCCAATGGAACCATTGCAAAGTCTCTATCATTAAAACTTTTCCCAAAGCTAAAACCAAATAAAAAGAGTGTTTATGTTGTATATATTTGCTTCTTCTTTTGCCTTTGTGCTAAATCAAAAACAACAAAAATATTTTCTTTCTTCCTTGTTTGTTTCTCTTGAATTCTTTCTTGGTTCTTTTTGCTTCTTTTTGATTTTTATCTTCAGTTTCAGTTTTGGTTTTTGAGTCAAGGTGCTTGTTTACTACTGTAACATCACCTTTGTATCTTATTTTTCATCTTTATGGCAAGAATAACCTCTTTTGAGAGGTGGGATCAGACAATAGTGATTTGCTGTCCAGAAAACAGATTCCTTAGCTTCACTGCGGAAAATGTTAAAAATCACAGAAAAGGAATTTTGACCTGAAATTTTACGACAGCAATCTTCAGTTATTATTACGCATTTCATTAGTTAAAAGTTTTCTGATTTGAGCAACGTAAGTGACTCTGAAAATTCACTCTTTACGGGCTGTCCAGTTTTTGACAGATTCTGTCTTTATTTTGCATTAGCCTCATTACTTGTGTTTTGTGTGGTTCTTTTGATCAATGAACAATACACAACCATAGTAACAATAGTTAATGTTTAGAATCAAATCATGATATGTCTTTGCTGTACCTATGTGGATTTAATTTATGGAGACACTAACCCCTCTAATCAAGTTTTATGATGAGTTTTGTGTGAAGAGAATTGTCAAGTGGAAGAGTTGAGGGTGATGAACAAAGATCAAGAGGGACAAACACTCAAGCTTGGGGATGTTACCCCTAGGCTCACCCTACATGTATCAAATAAGTACAAGAACTCAAGCTTGGGGATGCCAAGCCACCTCACTCCAACCATCTTGATACCAAGTAAGTAAGCCTAGCTATATGGCTATAAAGAAAGCGCTTTACGGGAGGCAACCCGGTTGTTTTATTTTTGATTTTCTTTGTGTCCTCTTGCTGTAACAAGAGACTTAGTTTTTAGTTTTGTTTCTGGAATTTTTAATAAAGTGCCAAGTTTTACCCGTTTTGGTTTGAAAAAGTTGCTATTTGTATTCGGAGATTTTATTCCAGCACGAATCTGTGCACGGTATGATTTTTCATTTCTATTCTGTAACTCCGAATGAGCTGATATTTTAACTGTAGTTGCAACTTTTCATCCTCTGTAATCATGAATTTTTCAGAATTTTTCGACATATTTAAGTAGGGTAGAAAAATGCGTTTTGCTGCTGCTGTTTTTCTGGACAGATTCTGTCCCATTTTGTTTGATGCATTCTTTGAACTTTTAACTTGAATCTTTTTGATCCAATTGAGTTTATAAGTAGGCATACAACATTATACACTTTCTGGACATTCATATGAATTTTTGTTTAAGGATTTTATGCAGCAAGCAATTCATTTGTCTATCACTACTAATGTCACCCCACAGAAAAGAAATGGGAGAAACGGTGTTTTGAAGTTTTTTCACAGGGATTAGAGGAGATGCACCAAGAGCTATCCAAGGATGGTGAAGACCATAAGCTTGGGGATGTGAAGACAACCCCACTGGACCAACACACTCTCGGTTTGCACACGTCTAACTTCTGTTTTTCGATCAATGCACTTTATCGCATAAACTTGGAGCGTCTTTTATTTGCTTTTTATTTCGGTTTGATTTTTGTTTATTTTCTTGAGACCACCACTTTTCATTTATGTTATGAGAGTGCTACTGGAAAATTGGGTTGAATTATGTTGGATGCTATTAAAAATATTGGGATAGGGATGTTTGAGTTGATTCAAAAAGATACATATAGTTGCATGATTCATGTGCTTTTTAATGAGTATTAATTTGCAAGTGTTTTATCAAGAGCTATCTTTTATTCATGTTTCGATGCTGAATGTTACTTTACTTTGTTTAACATGGATTGATTAGTTCTATGGACACTTATGCATGCATTTAGACGGTCAACTTTCTCCCTCTTGCTAGCCCAAAAATTCCAACAAGTAAAAACTTGTTTTCCAACACCTTCAACCAAAGTTTTTCTAGTGAGTCCACCATATCTACCTATTAGCTTTATGCTATTCCGAGTATGTTTATCATGTTATATTGTATTATCTATACTTCTGAATTAAAATGCTTATGTTATTGATTGTTATGGGAAAAGTTGGTTAAAAAGCTCTCACGAACTTGATGCACACTTTACTTTTATTGCACTTAATAAGCATGAACCATTGTGATTAAAATTATGAAGTTGTGGGCTTGACAATAGTTTTGGTTGGGAGTTAGCCCATATGTGCTGTCACATGGCAAGCTTTCAACATTGCACTTATTTATATTTAGTTGATGTCATGTACTTTTGTTTATGGATGCCTATCATGGGTGAAATGAATGTGGATACTTAGTAAGTTCAAAGAGTTTGTATAAATGGTTAGAGAAATGCCTGGGCCGCTAATCTAAGCCATGCATCATTCATGGTGGAAATTTACAGCATAACCATAATGTTCATTCAGTGATGCACCTCATAATAAAAAGCTATACCCATAGTAAATAAAAGAGTGCTGAGATTGTTCATTGTCTGTTTGTCTTGTTGTTTTGACATGGGCTTGTTCATGTCAAGGGGCAAGAGGTACCCCAGTGCAGTTCTTGATGATACTATTATTACTTGCAATGACCTTTATTTGAATTTACTTTGTGGACCAAAGTGAGTAACACATGGTGTAGGTACTTGTATTCAAGGGACATGAGACATTCAACCAATACATTGTCAAGCACACCACTCATATTTGCTTTCACTTTAAACATTAATCATTCAAGATGCTATGATAGGGGTAATGAGAGCTCCACACCAATGACTACCACATTGCAAGCATTAACTTAAGTAGAAGTGTTTGGAAGTTAGATGAAACTTATTCATGCTTTACCTCTACTTATTTATATATCTTTCCAATGTGTCCACCTTTTATATTCAGATTGCAAGAATACTCTATGACCATTATAGACTCTATGACCATTATAGGATGTTTTTACTTTTCATTATGCATACATTTGGACCATAGTACTTTCTTCTATGTTACACTTTGTGAATTATCATTGAACATCCTTACATTGAATATTTGATATCACTTCATAATCTATCTTGTATATTGCTACTCCTTTGAAGAATGAATCATTTGACTCTATGTAGCAATAATAATCATCTTTGATATCCATTGATAGTATTAAAATGCAAAGTCCATGTTAGTTTTATCACCTTCATACTCGAGGACGAGTATTGGTTAAGCTTGGGGATGTTGATGCATGTAAAATGCATACATGAACTTTACATTTTATTACTTGATATTCCAACTTATTTGCAACTTATATGATGTTATATTCATGTTTTATAATGATTTCGGGGATTTTCTAAACAATCCCCCTCTTTTGGTTCTAACTCTGTTTTCCAGAAAACGTCTTTTTTAGGGTTTCGGACTTTCCGGGAGCTTCGGGACTCCAAAAAGGGCAAGGCCAAAGAGCACGGTTTAGAATTTTCGAGACGAACGCAATGGGCCTAAAATGAAGACCAGCAGCCCAGCCAGCTGGAAACTAGAGGGTCCCACGCGGTCAGATTCCCTGGCCGCGTGGGACCACCTCTTTTCCCCCTCGTGGCTCCGATGCCGTCCGTTTTCGTCTCCGTGGCTTCGTCTTGACCTAAAACCAACTATAAAAAGAGGAGAAACACGAAACACACGAAACAGAAGACAGAAGGCTGCCGCCGGAGAAGATCGGAGGGGGGAAACGCTGCCGGAATCACCTCCGGAAGGCTCCTCCATCCCCCCTCCGGAGTCTCCATCAACACCACCGTCAAGACCAGCACCATCTCCATCACCATCTTCGTGATCCACTTCATCCCCCTCATAGTTTGAGATTGTTCGAACCCTAGCTATTGTTTAAGTGCTATTCTACCTGTGTATGATTGGCTACTTGTCATTGTTTGGGGTGAGATTATATTTTCAGATTGTGTTGTATCACTTATACCACTGAATCATATCATGTCTTTGCGTTGTGAGTATTCTCTCATGTTTCTGGGGGCATAGGATGGATTGGCAATGATTTATATATAACATGTGTTGGTATTTTGTTAGTTTTTATCTTTTATGTAATTCTATGATGGTGTTGTGCGAACGTCGACTGCACATCACTTCACCTATGGGCTCATAGGAGAACACCGTAGTGTAATGGAGTGAGGAAGACTTGGGAGGACATGTAAACCTGACCGAGTCATGAAGTTGCATTATGAGGGTATTAGTATCGGGGATCTTAGAGTGTAATGCTATGGTGGGACTTTATGTCTTAATAAATCTTGTGCAGTCATTTACTTGGCCATAAGAACCATCATAAGGGGTTTAGTTTATTTATTTAGCTTTCCCTAATTATGGCTCCGTCCAAAGAAGATTAAAACTTGACAAAATGCTACTTTGTTGTTCTAGAAATATTTATGCCATGAAGTCTAGGTAGCCATTGGGAACGTTCTCCACTTATAAGAAATACACACTTGAGCTTGTCCTCTTGCTGCATAGAGGATTGGGCTTTTCTCTCTTTGAGAGCTGTCACCTGCTACTATTTGTCTGCTGCATTTTTACTGTCTTGCAATTATACAACCAAAAACACTTGCATCTTTTATTGTCAATTTATCATTCTTACTAACCAATACCTTCAGCTCCTCGTGGGTTCGACAACCTTTTCTATTCGAAAGGTACTACAATTGATCTCCTACACTTGGGAGTCATCAATCGCCATCCGCCGTGATCGCCGGTACCGCATCACGGACCCCGCAGCGGCCACACGACGACGAGATGCAGCAACAGCAGACGCTCGCGTGGAGGACTTCGTCACGCACACGGCGGTCAAGACGCGAATCAAATCAAGATCGATCTACAGCACCAGCCGAGCCAATCTACACCAGCCGAGCCAATCTACACCATGTGGGCCCATGAATCAGCGGCAGCCCACGGGCGGACGGTCGCCCGTGTAACTTCTTCGACATCGTCGACGAGCACAACACACGGCTGCACCTCAACATCGACTCCATCGACCTCCCGCAATCCGACACACCGACATGTGCACTTCACCAGCTGGAGTACACCACGCCGAACATCTACATCAAGCCGAACATCTACATCAAGTTGTATGACTACGCCAAGCTACAACATCTACGAGAAGCAACGTCAACCACACGCAGGCCGGTGTGGATCTTCATCGACTTCTCCGAGCAAGGCATCTACACCATCGTCGTCCTAAGAGACGCCTCCGAGCGACGCACCACCTCACGCCTGCCGCTACACCGCCGACACATCATCGCCAAGGTCTACATCAACGTGGTCTTCAGCGACAAACCTCGTCAACACACCACCACCGCCTCCGCTACATCGTCCACAAGAATGGACACGCGCCCTCTGACAGACTACTGCAAGGCGTCACATGACACCGACGACGGTATTGACCGCGTCCGACGGCTAAGACTGCATACAAAAACTCAGCATCACAATTGTGAAAGCCCCTACGATACAACCGCACGCACGGTTCTGGCAAAACCGTTGTGTGCTCGGTGAGATCCCCCAGTCCTGGCAAAACTGGTGGACTTACCTATGACCTCGTCCTCTGACATCTGCAAGACACCCCCGACGGTACCTATGAAGGTACAAAACGTCATACAAAACCACAACTGCAGCCCCGTCATATACACCGCGCAATTTTTTGCGCCTCCGGCATTGCGGCTACATTGACCAGGACGAGTACTACATCGACCACAACACCTCGACCACGGCAACATCACGATCAGCTACCTCGACATCGACATCAACGACAACGTCTACAACAACTTATCGGTAACAACTCCAGTCAACAGCGTCCGCGTCGTCACTTGCGTCCACGCCACTCCCGCCGTGACTGAGGGAGGGAAGAGAGGAGATATCATCAGAGACGCAGTCGATGATGACGGAGGGTAGGAGAAGACGACAGAAGCGCAAGACTTCAAATCCAGTCGCAATCATTCGCTTCACTCCCGCTACGACTGAGGGAGAATGTTAGAAGTATAATATGTAGAGGTATTGAAATATTCTAGAGTTAGAGATAGACTCGGTTTAAACCTAGTACGACTTGTCTTGTACTCTAATCCTCTACCTCTTTGTACCTCTATATAAACCCCCACGAGGGTCCAAGCAATACAACACCAAATATTAGGGTTTGATATTTCACATGCAGCTGTTTTAGGGCGACTAGGTACTGATCCCTGCCGAAGTACCCGATCGGGTTTGGTTTGGACGCTGGTCGATTGGCCAAACGCACAAGGTAGTCACAAACAAAAGAGACGGGAAGACAAATTGACGCTCGACATTTCTCGACTCGTGTCGCTAGTGCCCTAATCCATCACGGATGACCGAGATAGATCGCTTTGCTCCATTTGGGAATCAGGATTTCACATCCGCGACTGCGAGTCCGCACTCAACTTTCTACAACAAGCAGACAACTTCTTTTATTAAAAAAAGGCAAAACAAACTTGTCGTTTTCATTAATAGAGAAGACGTTTTTATAGGTTTTGAGGTTTAGTGTCGCAGATGTGCCCTAGGACTTGCACAAAAGCCTACTCTCAGGCATTACATTGCCCAAATATTTATCACCGGACCTCACCCAAAGTTTGGCCTCCTCTTTTATCTTGGCGATAATGACGTTTGAGGGGGTGGCATGATGTCCGAAGACCCTCGCATTCATTTCATTTCAAATTGTCCAAGAGATGAGCAAGTCATGGACGCTAAAACGTTGCGAGGTTGCCCTGTTATCATGGTTTGAATATATGACGGGCTACCGAGCATAAGCATGACTACTTAATAAAGTTAGGGATTCCTCGGTAGCAATGGCGAGCAATAGTAGAACTGGAAGATAAAAAAGCAGAACCCCCGGTCCTCTCCTCCTTTCCCCATCTACAGTGTCTGGAGGCGATTTTTGGGCGACTCCCCGTGCGACCAGCTCGCCGCCGGCGATCCGCTCGATTTCTCGCCCTCCGCGGCCGCTCCGGCGGCGGGAGGACGGGGAATCGACGGATCCCGGCGTGTACATAGTCTAGGTGTGCGTGGGGTGCCTGCCGGCGGCGCTGTGGAGGTGGCGGCGTGGCCGGAGAGGCTTTTGGTGACGGCGGTCCTCTCCTCTGTCCTCGGTGCTCCGGTGGAGGCCTTGGGCAGATCTGCCGTCTCTGGCGCGTCCGCTGCTTCTCGGAGCCGCGGCGTGCTTCCCCTCGAGCCGGCGGCCGTGATGGCGGTGCTGGCTCTTGTTCTTGGGGTCCGGCAGCCTTCACTTCGGTGGAAGGTGGTGCTTTTGCTTAACCTCTTTGGGAGTTTGCAGGCGGGTTGCTCTCCCTCCTCGGTGGTCGCAGTGGGTGCTGTGGAAGATGGGTGGCGCCTTCGTTTTCGTCTCCGGCGTGAGACGGCGACGGCGATCTGGCGGTGGCTCGAAGCCGATGCTCCTTCAGCGTTCAGATTCTGGCGCCTGCGTCAGATGGCTCCTGCGGCATCTCAACAAGGTTGTTCGAGCCGGCTGCTTCGGTGCGAGGTGAGCTCGCTTCCTTCTGCCCCGGCGGCGTGCTGCTGGTGCTCGAAGGTGGTGTGCTGCTCGGTGGTTCCGTGTCCGCTGTGTGTGGGTTGGATCTTGCCTCTGTTCGTGCGTGTTTGTTCGTTTCCTTGTTGATCTTGTACACGAACTCCCTTTCAAAAAAAAAAATGGCGAGCAATAGTAATACCGAGTAAAATCCGGTGGCAACTTGTTGCGGAAATAAGGAATATGCATGCCGCGACGCCGTAATGCCGTTGCTGCTACGAAGATGCGATGGAGAGTTGCGCGAGTAACGAAAACCGGAACGATTATACCAGTCACCGTGATAACATCGGCTCCCCCTCTTCATCTCTCACAAGTGAGAAGTGAGCAGTCCACAGCCCAGAGTCTACGCACGCGCCCGCGCAGATGCGGACGACCTCCTCTCCCTCGTCGCAGGCCATGCCCATGCTGTTCCTGCTCGCCTCCTTGCTGCTGCGCCCAGCTACGGCCAGCAACACGAGGTGCGAGCCGGAGTCATGCGGCAACCTGGCCATCAGGTACCCCTTCTCTCTCGCCGGCGCGCAGCCGCTCTACTGCGGCTACACACCCTTCGACCTCGCCTGCGACGACAGCCGCGCCTACCTCAGCAACACGATCAGGGAGCGCCTCTTCCGCGTCAATGACATATCCTACGCCAACAACTCGATGGTGGTCGCCTTCGTCGGCGACGGAGGCGGTTGCCCCGTCCCGAACTTCAACGTGTCGGCCAGCCTCGCGCTCTTCCCGTTCAACATCAGCGGCACCAACATGCGCCTCGTGCTCTTCCACGGCTGCACCGTGCCTCCCGGGCTCCGGCTGCCGCGGTCGTGCGGCAACGGCACCATGGGAGCATACATCTCCGGCCGCTGGGAAGAAGGTGAAGGCGGCCGCACGCTGCCGCCAGGGGTTTCAAGGAGCTGTCTGTCAGTGAGCGTGCCGGTGCGTGGAGGAACGGAGCCGGCTCGTCTGCATTATGAGCGGCTGATCGCCGACGGGTTCCTCCTGGAGCTGCCGCCGCCGCTGGGAGACTGCAATGCCTGCAGACGGATGCGCGGGGAGTGCAGGTTCGTTCAACTCTCGTTCCAGTGCGTCTGCCCCGACGGCAAGCTCTGCCCCAGCTCCAAGTCCAACCAATCCAACTCAACTACTCCTCGTCCAGGTAATATTCAAAGTGTGAGCGTTTCCTTTTTCTTGCCTTGCATAGATTGTTCTCGGAATCAAATTGAAATGGTGGTCAATTATTGGATCGATATTGTTTTGAATGAGTTTGGTCATGCCGAATTGCTCCATGTTTGTCGTTCTTAGAGCTAATCTCGGTGTACAATAGCAATCTGTGGTCAAAGGATAGCAGCCTGCAGTCATGCTATCACTATCAATCCCTTCACCAATTGTCATGCACATGTCGTTTTCTTATAAGACCATTCAACCTTCTGTCGAGATAGTCGTGCTATAATGCCTTGGAGCATAGGCAATCTATCACTATATTAGAGTCCTCATTTCGAATAAAGTTGATTTTTCCACACAAAACAACGGATGCCTTTGATGTTAGGGAATAGTGTAATCATAGAAGGTGGATCATAGCTGGCTGAACTCATTTTCCCGCAGAAAAAAATCATGTATTGGAAAGAGTGGACTCAAATAAGGTGACTCACTGCGTCTGTGTCTACCACTAGTATAGAATCTAGCTAGTCTTCCATGAAAAGATGACCGCTCATTTTGTTTGTTATTTCAAGTTGATTTACTCTTTAGGTTTAGACATCATTAAATCCTATTCTTCCATAGCAGTTGAAAACACTAAAAGCAAAATCAACAATACGATCAATAGAAGGGTGCAACTTTGAAAAACTTGGCATAATAAAATATTGGCATTCTTTCCTGCCTCAAAGTAGTTGTAATCAAGATCAATTTCAACATCATAGCAGTAGCAGGACTGCAGAAGTGACCCTGAGCACTAGATAATTGTAATCCACACATAAAGTTATCAACATAAGCATATTTCTCCTCTATAGTAAACCTAGCAGAAGAAAAAAATAGAGCTATCTTCAATGAGAGCACATCAGAAGCACATACCAATATCATTTTTACCCTCCTATAAATTGTCAGCATCGTTACACATGGTGGTTTTCTATTTACTTACATCTAGGGTAGATTTTCATGCACTCTAGAAACATATATCAGGATATGATCGAAAACCAAGGTACATATACTTAAGATAGATAATCACGCACTGTAGAAGATGTGTAGTTTCTCTTTGTTTCTGTCTTTTAACATATGGTTAGTGGTAGCCTGGTGGAGGTATTATCGTGATGCATGTGGCCTCGGTTTTTTCTAACTTTGTATCTTTCCGAACTTTGCAATAAAAAGTTGTGTGCATCGTTTTGATGTAGAGGTCGGGGCTTCGTTCCCCATTTCAAAAAAAACAAGACAAAATTATTAATTGCAATAAATAGGTCAACTAATTCTGCTAAGAGTAAGACGGGGTTTTGGCTGTAAGCATGATGTGGATGACTTCGCCTTTGGCTTTCAAAATATTGTAATGCTATTTCACAGCAGTGAAATGGTCAGTTTGTAACATATATGGTTGTCACTCGTTCATGATATCAAGTTCAGAGTGAAATGCAAAGCACAAATAGTATTTTTCTAGATGACATGTTGAACATCTTATCAAGCAATTCAGTCCAACACATGTGTTGTGTTTGCAAGAACTCTCACTCTGCCTTTAATATAAGGGTTGGATATTTGTTGTGATGCTTTTTCCATAGGTAATATGGCATGTTATTAACATGTCGTGCATTTCCAAGCACAGGAATCTTTTCAAAGTAATAAGGAGTTTGCCTTTGAACTTTTGTTTTTTTTATCTTGCTTCTGTCACATGGAAAGTAGTACATCATAACGGCAAACTTATGAATTTGTACATACTTTGTGCATAACACGTAACAAAAAATTCTCACTTCGTACAAGAAAAATAAAATGCAGAAGCATACATCCTTACTTTGCTATTAGCTCCTCAATCCTGCTCATTTTTCATTTGAACTTTTCACATGCAGACAAAAGCAACTCCAGGCTCAAGATTTGCGCAGGTAATGACAGTTTTAAGACAAAAACAAACTTGCCTGGTTTTGCGAAACATGTTAACAATAGTTATGTCAGCCGCAACATGTGACACATCAATTGATCAAAATTAACTCGCCTTGTTCACTTCTTTTTATTGAACCACTATCAAAATAGGAATCGCAACGGCTCTTCTTTGTCTCGTTGTATTGAGCATCATCTGCATCATCCACAATGTCCGGAGGAAAAGAAAGCGTTCTGCTTCACCGGACAACCTCATCCTCCGTGGAGGATTGACGTTAGCGTCGCCCAAGAAGTTCACCCTCACCGACTCACCGCTTACACATATATTTAGCTATGAGGAACTTGATGAGGCTACTGACGGCTTCAGCGATGCACGCGTGCTCGGCGCTGGCGGTTTTGGGACAGTCTACAAAGGTAGAGAGCCATTTCTTGATCGTCAATGTTAAGAGCAAGATAATGAAGTGTATTTTTGCAGGGATTCTTGGGGACGGGAGCGTGTTGGCGGTGAAGCGGTTGTACAAGAACAGCTACAAGGGTGTGGAGCAGTTCGCGAACGAGGTGGACATCCTCTCGCGGCTGCGCCACCCCAACCTAGTCGCATTCTACGGGTGTACCTCATCCTCCCTAGGCAGTTGTTGCCGCGACCTCCTCCTCGCCTACGAGTTCGTCCCCAATGGAACCCTCGCCAATCACCTCAACTATGACGGTGATGCTCCCTTCCTCCCATGGCCGACTCGCCTCGGAATCGCTGTCGAGGCGGCAGGTGCGCTGGCCTACCTCCACGCGCACCAAATCGTGCACCGCGACGTCAAGACGAGCAACATCCTCCTGGATGAAGAGTTCCATGTAAAGATGGCTGACTTTGGGTTGTCAAGATTGTTCCCTCCGGATGCCACCCACGTGTCCACTGCGCCACAGGGCACCCCCGGGTACGTTGACCCGGCATACCACCACATGTATCATCTCACAGACAAGAGTGATGTGTACAGCTTCGGCGTGGTGCTCGTCGAGCTCATCTCCTCCAGACCAGCGGTGGACATGAGCCAGATGGGCACTGACGTGAACCTGGCCAGCATGGCCGTGCGCATGATACAATGTTGCGAGATCGACAAGCTCGTCGATCCACGGCTCGGGTATGGGTCAGCAAGCGATACGACGAAGACGGTGGACCTCGTTGCCGAGGTAGCATTTCGATGCCTCCAACCGGAGCAAGAGGTGCGGCCGTCCATCAGCGAGGTGTTGGAAGTGCTCAGGGAAGCGCATCAGACGATGACGGAGAGGGAGGTTGTGGTGCCAACGATGACACGCCATTGCTGAAGAAGAGCAGGGATGGCTCGCCGGACTCCGTCATGCAACAGTGGATCAGCCCATCCACGACCTCCAATTACAGCACCTGACATTGGCAGTCGTCATGTAGATGTACTCATGTTGTGCTTCAGATCAAATAAAGGAAACCCGTTTTAAGAAAAACATTAAACGGAGAAAACTAAAGCTGTGTCTCACTCTGCATTTTTTTTTCCTCTGGCTTTGCATTTCCTCGAACACCTCCTGAGCGTTACGAGATGCACCAAAACAGAACGTCAGGTAGAATTCTTGCTAAGAAACACTACCGTCTTACGAAATTCTTGGCAATGGCTCTGTCTAGTCAGAAAGACCGGCGAAGTTGTTACTTGTTGGTACGTGTGGAGCATTTACTCAGTTCAATCTGTTCTTGAATTGGTTAAGGATTTCAGTCACTACCTTCACACATCTTGAATGAACCGTCCTCGATCCCAGGAGTTACCCGCGCGAAATGGTAACAATCGGTTAGGAATGATCTCACGTGCAGTTCAACAATTGATAGATTTTTTCTGTCACAGAGCCACACACGGCCCGCAGTATGCACCTCTCGCCAGTACTGCATGCAACAATGGCGTCACCAACCCATCCTGGCCGCCTGTTCGTCCTCCTCTTCCTCTCTACCATCTTCGCGGGCATCATCGCGGCCACGGAAACAGTCCCAAACACCACCACCACGTCGGCCGGTTGCCCGTCGTACCGGTGCGGCCACGCCGTGGATATCCGGTACCCGTTCTGGATCGACGGCGGCGACACGAACGGCACCACCAACGCCTCCTCCCACTGCGGCTACCCGAGCCTGCGGATCGAGTGCCGCCGCGACACGCCGGTGCTGAGCCTCTCGTCGGGCGACTACGCGGTGACCCACATCCAGTACGGCGACCGGACGGTCTCGCTCTTCGACCTCGGCGTCTTCTCCCACTCCAACACCTGCCCGCTCGTAGCCGGACGCAACCTAACCCTCCCTCCCGCCGGCCCGCTCTCGCTCACCTCCAGGGACGCCAACCTCACCTTCTTCATCCACTGCTCCTTCGTCATGGGCGTCCCGGCGGGCCACCTCGTGGCGTGCCTCGAGGGCGACGGCCGCCACCACTCCTACGTCTTCCGCGACGACGACGACCTCATGCCGGCGTACGGGCTCGCCGGGGCGTGCCAGGACGTCGTCGGCATGCCCGTGCTCAGGAGGTCCCTGCTCGGCGGCAGGTCGGAGGCCGGCCCGCTCGACGCCGTCGTCCCCGCGCTCAACATGGGCTTCGAGCTCAGCTGGATGCCGGCGGCGGGCGGGGAGTGTGGCGGCTGCGAGAAGGCCGGGGGCTTGTGTGGCCACCGACGGGAAGCGGCGCACCAGGCGTGGGCGTTCACGTGCTTCAGGACTGCGTCGAACTCTGCTGCATGGGCCGCTCCGAAATCATCAGGTACGCATGCATGCAGGCCAGTTACATTGTTAGTACCATGGGAGCGTACATCTCCCAGATAGGCACACATTTACTTGGCTAACCTCAAAGAGGAAGAAGAGAAGAATGATCTACTAGTACTGTATGTTGTTATATAATTTTTGCTATATGTTTAGCTAGCACTCCTATTTTAAATGTGTGCTACATTTAAAATAATCATTGCGGGGGTGTATAAACATTGTTAGTACCAAGTTGGACCCTTCTTCCACAATGTTGGTTAATCTCCGCGGAAAAAACAAGGCAGTGTGAAATAGATCATTCTTCTCTTCTTCCTCTTTGAGGTTAGCCAAGTTTCTTTTGCTAACCCTTAGTACCCTTGACCATGGTTTCAAATTTCAGTTTCAGAAAAAAATCGGCCACCACTGAAATCACTGAAATTCAGTTCTCTTCAAATTCATTTAAATATTCAAAAATATTTTAAATATTTTTTGAATTCGTGTGTAGTAGTGAAAGTGCTGAAACAATTTGACAGAAACGTAATTATTTCGGTGTCTACCAAAATCATTGAAATTCAGTGAATTTCGATGAATTCTCACTGAATTTTAAAACCATGCCCTTGACCAATATGCAACCAGGCCCCCCAAGGGCCAAAACCTTTTTGTGCCATCCCTCACCTTCCTGGTTGTCCTTGGCACTGACGGCTCTAGGAGCTTATATTCTTTGGAATCTGACAATCCTGTGTGAAATGCAAGTTCATATAACCTAGATGCATTTTTGGCATTTTTTTCTTGTTTTGTGCATAGTAGCACAATAACAATTGATTTTACAGTATGCCTATATATTAGACCAAGTCAAATGAGTTTCAATTTTTTTTTTTTTTGAGAAAAGAGAAAATAACCAAGGCATAGGTACAATCAAATGTATTGAGAAAACAATGACGACGTCACATGAGCCGTAGATGAGCCGATGAAGTAGTCATGCATGAAAAGACTTTTTATGGGTGGCAGGAGGGGAGCAAAATGTCCGGGGTTACTGGATTTTTTGGCCGAGAATAAGAAAAGAAAAACCTTGTCCGAGCCCAACTACTTCCCGATGATCATTTTACACACAACAAAACGTCTCTTGTACAAATATTCTTCGTGAACTATCTACCAAGAACACCAAAGCTTTCACTTTTCAGAAAAAAAGAACACCAGAGCTTTCAACTATCTGGATGGGCTTCCAAACCAAAAATTTATACGAGCTTTACATTCATGCCGTACATGGTGTTTATCCGAGAGAGAAAACAAGTTACAAGAATGGTCGGTAAATTAAGACCAAATAATTAAGATCCTTTGCTTTCTCATGTCTTCTGCGCTATTTATTTGTTTCCTGGTTGATTCACGTAGCACCTTTGATCTACCATTGAGTTGTAACAATTTTTTTTTTTTTTTGCGAAACACAGTACAACGCAGACGCTCACATACACGCGCATACACTCACCCCTATGAACGCACACACGCACACCCTACCCCTATGAGCACCTCCGAGAGACTGAGCCGGCGGTTGGGTATTGAGATTGACGAAGTCACCACGGGCGCCTCGCTGTCGACGGGAACGTCGCCTCCCACTGAAGAATATTCCGCCTAAATGAGAAACAGCAGCGTCAAACCTGGGGTTTAAACTCTGGTGGGCCATCTTGTCACAGGCAAGTTCTCAGTTGTAACAAATATTTCTAAACATAAAACTATGCAATAAAACCGGATGTGTGCATCGCCTCTGATGCAGTGCCTCCCTTCTGAAAAAAAGTCAACATTGACGTGCCGGCTCAAATTAATGACATTCGTCGTGCCGGGCGCGCATACGTAAGATATGGACAAAGGCATGCACTCGCACTACGTACGTATCTGGATTGGCGTACGTAGGCGTGCAGTCATGCATGCGGAAACCTTGTTAACGTACGTACGTACAGAGACTTAATGTACTCACTCCGTTCATAAAAGTTTGTCTCATCCTTGTTAACGTACGTAGGCTTTACATTCATGCCACGGTCACGGAAAGATTACTTATGATACGGCCCGACGAGACCACTCACTGAAAAAACACCGGTCGTTAAAGAGACCCGTGTTTTTTCGAAGCGGGCAGTAGGTAGATCAGACCGTGCTGGATGCGTTCAAACCAAAATCCGGAACAACGACCTTCTCCAGCCACCAACATCTGGCCCCACTCGTTCCGCTTCAGCACGAGTCCAACTCCGTGACGACGAACGGTCAACACATTCGGCAACATGACGACCTGAGCTTCCGGTCGATCGATCTACTACTCCTTCTACCCGCGCGCATCACCTTCCTCCTCTCTGTGTTGCCAACATTCCAGAGCATCCCGTGCCCTCTCCTCCCATCCACCGCGGCAACGAACTCGATCGATCCATGCATCCGTCTCGTGTCCATGCCGCCGCCGCCGCCGTGCTCTGCTCGGCCACGCTCCTCCTAACCACCGTCCTCACCACCCACGCCCTGAACACCACGACGCCGTCCCCCTCCTCCTCTCCGTCGTCGTCGGACGCGTGCGAGGCGGCCACCTGCGGGGGCCTGCGCATCGCGTACCCGTTCTGGCTCGGCGGCACGCACCCGCCCGAGTGCGGCTACCACGCCTTCCAGGTCACCTGCGACGCCGCCAAAGGCACCGCCGCCTTCCTACACAACTCCTTCCTGAGGTACCAGATCCTCCACATCTCCTACCAGGACAGCTCCTTCACGGTCGCCAACGTCGGGCTCTCCGGCGCCGGCGGCCCGTGCGACGGCGACATGCTTAGCGTGAACGCGTCCTCCGACCTCGGCCTCGCGCCGTTTGGCATCAGCGCCACCAACCAGGAGCTATTCTTCCTCTACAACTGCACCACGCTCCGGGCGCCGCCGCCGCCCTCCTGGACGCCCGTCAGCTGTGGGTCCAACGCGTCCGGTTTGTTCGCGTGGCTCGCCGGCGGGTATAGGCGCGACGACGCCTGGAGGCCGGTGGAGGGGAACTGCACGGTGTCGACGATTCCCGTGCTGGGTTACGAGGGGGCCTCCGGGAAGGACTACCGGCGGCTGATGAAGGCCGGGTTTCTTCTCGACTACACGGCTGGTGGCGACTGCGCGGCGTGCGAGGACAGCGGCGGGCTCTGCCGGATCAACACCACCTACGACCTCTTCCAGTGCCACTGCGCCGGCGGCGTGTCGTCAGACCCCTTCACCTGCAACGGTAATCTGTGCTAGCTCGTTTTTACCTCGTTTCAAAGATTTAAATTCAGTGCTGCACGTATGTCCTTTGTGATCCACCAACTTAACCAGTTTAGTCTTCAAGGATACATAAATTCATCGTCTAATTAGTAATTACGCGTCTGGAAGGACAAAATCCAAGATTTACCAAGCAGGGTTTACAATTTCGTAAAATTTGACGCCGAACTGAAATATATAGTACTAGCATTTTGTACTTAGGACAAAGGCAAGCTAAACTCAAAATTCTTCACAAATTATACGAAATTTGTCAGGAATTTTTGGTCTTTTTCAAATTTCTAAATTAACAGTTTTTCAGTGAGGAGGGAAATATTTATCTATTCAACCTACTCTCTTTGCATTTGTCAATTTATTGGTAAAATAAGGCTGATATAGACAATTCGTCTCCTTTCCCAAGTGATTATATGGCGGCATATGAAAAGGTGTAAAAGGTGGTCAACATATTGACCGTCCTTGTAAATATATAGTGACACGCGCTTCGGATGCCTTCACCTAAAGCTTTGATAAGGACGTAAAACCTAATGCCATTTCATAGGATTTTTACACAACGTGGGATGTGTCCGTCTTGGAATTGGAATGCATAGAACGAGGGAGATACTCTTCTTCAATATCTCAAAAAAGGCTAATTTGACGACTCGCTCGACTTAGCTCAACGTTTTGTTTGAGAGACTTTGTGACACCTTTTCAAATCACCAATACTTTACTTTTTCTGAAAAAATCTTTCTCTTCCTTTTCCCCATCTGTCAACTGCTTGAAGTAGCCAGGTCAGCAAAACTAGAGATGAAACGTTGTCGACAATGTCTTTGGTTAACAAATGATTTTACTAAGATGAGGCTAGGAATTCTAGTTACAAAAAAAATACCTTTCGTTTATCGAATGAATACTTCTTAACGGATTTTGAATTTTAACATGTTATGAAGAATAACAAACTTTCAAAGCACCTATTTACAACATTAAAAATATGAGGTAATTTTTGCCCTTCAGTCTATTTATCGGTGTGCCTCGAAAACGTGATTAAAAAACCCTTCCTTACCAACTAGTTCGATTATCTATTCTATTCAAAGTTTTAACCCTCACAACGAGTAGTAAATCAAGCTACTCTTTTTTGGCTTTGTCAATTCACTGGTAAGGCTGATATAGATATTTTGTCTTCTTCCCCAAAGTGTTATATGGTCGCAAAAGAAAAGGTGTAAAAGGTGATCAAGATATTGACCATCAGAGTAAATCATGTAGTGACACGCGCTTCGAATGCCCTCACCTAAAGCTTTAATTGGGACGATAAAACCTAATGTCGTTGCATAGGCTTTTTACACTGGTGTTTGGTCATGTCATGTTTGGATGTATAACCGCTAGTAGTAGGCGGCGTTGTAGTTAAGCACCTACATAATGTTCTAAAACTTATGTTATATTGTCGTTGTCATAACTACCGATCCTAATTGGATCACGTGAAAAAAAGACCATTTACACGACTTACGATGTTTGCATTTTTGAATAAATAGACCCGGACCGATACTCTTCTTCATTATCTAAGAAATGCTTATTTGACGACTAGCTTAAGTGGGTTCTTTTTTCAACGGATTTAGTGACCTTTTTAAATAACCCACGGTGTCATTGTATGGGTAAAATCTTTCTCTTCCTTCTTCCCATCCGTCAAGGGTATGAGGGTAGCGAGCTCAGTGGAACTCGAAGCAGGCCTGTTGTCCCCAAAGGTTTTTTTACAAAATGATATAATTTTACGAATGGGTGGCTAGGATTTCTAGTTACCATGTTTACCCGAAAATACATGTGGTTACCGCACGAATATTTCTGAATGAATTTTGACTTTGAACTTGTTAAGAAGAACAAAAAATTTCAAATTACCTCTCATTACCGCATTAACTTTATGAAAAAGTCCGGTAATTTTTGCCCGCCAATCCATTTAGGCCCCGCTTGGATTCTCATTTCAGTTTACCGAGCCGACAGAATTTCCGACGCTACGCAGTAATTTTAGCAGGACGTAGGAAGGTCCGTGAAATATTCCGCCGGTATTGGGTAATATACGATAATCCAAGCGCGGCCTTACCGGTAACCAAAACCCCTGGCTAATACCTACCACTATGTAATTCAGTCCAGTCCATGACACGATTGACACGGAGTCCTCCCACCAATTCCGGTGCTTCATACATCTTTAACTTCGAATCTCTTGTCATCAGTGTGTTTGAGCCACAATCCTCTCCCATTTTGGCATGAAAGTCATCCGAAAAAAATCCAAAATAATACGGTGAGAATCCATCACAAACGATCTTCTGAAAGTTCTAACGTTGGACTGCTGACCAAACTCTGTTCCCTCCGTCATCAATTGCCCCAAATGTCACAAAATCGGCTCTTCTCTTCGCCGCTATGATCGAGTCACATTTCCCATCTTAAAATACCAGAAAAAATTACTCCTTCTGAACTTTCCTCCATCCTCACAAATTCACAATGCAATCGCACGCTCCCGCCGTGCTGCTGCTACTGTTCCTTCCTCTGCTTGGCGCGCAGCGGCCGGACGAGAGCTGCGCGCCGGCGGCGTGCGGCAACCTGACCATCGCGTACCCGTTCTGGGTGCGCGGCCGCCACGCGCCCAGCTGCGGCTACCCGACCTTCGGCGTCACGTGCAGCGACGACCCAACGGGCGCCACGCCGCCCAGCCTCAACGACTCCTACCTCCGCCTCATCGACATCCGCTACGGCGACCGCTCCGTCGTGGCCTTCCACGCCAGACTTGTCGACGGCGCCGACGTTCCATGCCGCGCCACGCGGTTCAACGTGTCCAGCAGCCTCGCGCTCTCCCCGCTCTCCATCAGCGCTTCCAACTGGGAGCTCTTCTTCTGCGCCGCCAACTGCTCGCGCGCGCCGCCGCCGCCAGCGGGGGCGCTTCAGCTCGAGTGCCCCGGCAACGGCGCGTGGTCCGTTCACACTGGACGGAGTTACGATCCGGGAGACGGTGGCCGCGGCGGTGGGTCGGTGGTGGAGCCGACGGGGAGTAAGTACTCGGTCGTGCCGGTGATGCCCGGGTCGGAGTCGGAGCTGAAGACGTGGGACGACTACGCCGGGATCGTCAGGCGCGGGTTCTTGCTGGAGTGGACGGTTCCAGGTGACTGCGAGGCGTGCAACGCCACCGGCGGGCAGTGCCGGTACGAGGCCGGCGCCAACGCGTTCGGGTGCCTCTGCCCTGGCGGCCGGATGCAACCGGCGACATGCGGTGAGTTGCTCTCGCAGACACATCACCTCTGCAACTTCGTGCTAGTTATAGATTTTGTTTTGACTATTCCCGATGCTAACAATCGATTGGGCAAATCCCCGTAATATAATATCGTCCGTAAAAGAACCGAAATCAGTAGTGTGAAATTCCGCAATTCGCACCCATTACTTTGACCAGCAAAGTCAGAAAATGAATGCTCCTATAATATACTACTCCCTCCTCCCTCCGTTCTAAATTACTTGACTTGGGTTTGTCTAAATACGGATGTATCTATATTTGTTTAGTGTCTAGATACATTCGTTACTAGACAAATGCAAGTCAAGTAATTTGGAACGGAGGGAGTACTACTGGATGAATCCCTTGTCTACCATAAAGAAAAAAATTAAAATTACATTTCTACTTCCTCTATCTCCCTAGCAGTTCAAATTGAACTCCTGGAATGTCTTATATTTAGTGACGGATGGAGTACTTTAGGAGTAGTTAACATAGTAAATTTCACTGATCTCAACATTGTTCTAACTTCTACCCTATTTCTAACTTCTAATTATAGTTATAAAGTTGACCCCGAGCTCTAGTTATGTGTTATTAGTGAACATTTTCTTCCTATTGTCCTTCGGCGTATCTTTTCGCAATAGATAGCATAGCTTCTGCCTTTTAAAAAAATCTTCTATTTAAATAGAATTATTGCAATCTCGACAGCACAATTATAAACCTACATTCGAAACCATGGAGATTTTAAAGTTAGAAAATTTTATTTGATATTTCAAAAAACACCAAAGGATACATTCACATGTCTACGTAATTTTTTGTCAAGTAGTACTTTATATTTTGGGCTATGTAAGAAAGAAAAAATTGGGGTTCCAAACAAGAAAAAGCCCTTGATATTGATCATCGGATATGTTTTTTGTGTAGATCACATCTGATCATATACGTGGAAAAACTTGTGCGCTTATACCAGGCATATGTATGCATTTGTGTATTTTTTTTAGATTTTTTTTATTTATAACATATGGATTTTAAAAAAACTCTAAGGAGCTGGGAGCAAAAGGACTTAATAGTGAGAAGAGGCCTATTCTTAATAGTGAACAAGATGATCTGGGCTCTAGTTGCTGGAGTAGCTTTTCTTGGTGGTCGCGTGACAATAGAAAAGCCCTTAGAGAAAATGGCACACCAGACATTCCAGCCAGTCCCGAACTCCGGATTCATCTTCTACGGTTTATAAGTCGCAATTTGTTCACGCAAAAAGGATTTCAACCTTAGTAGTAGGTTCAGATGACCAAATTTTAACTGGAAGGCGTTTGGATAAGTTAGTTCCACCTAGAAATTATTTGATGACTTTTCTTTCCCTCCTTTCCCTGGTCAGAAAAATCAGCAACTTGTTACTTAGCTCACATGATGACAGTTCCCGACTATTTAATTATTAGCATATATGACGTCAAATCATTGAGCACAAACCAACGGAAAAAAGATATTGTCTTGCGAGTGTAGACTTAATACTTCTATCTATGTCACCACAACTAGGACCTACTGAAGCATCGTGCGATAATAGGTAAGATCGTGAGCCGTAAATCCACAAGATACTAATGTGAGACTTTTATCTCCTGAGATGCTACGTTCAATATTGATACATTGTCCGCAGCACCTGTATCGAAAAGATAACTGTAGGCGAAAATGACAAGTGGAATACTGGGAAAAAACTCGCTATCGCTAGGTTGTGCTTTTTTATTCTCCATAGTTATGGCGTTACTATTTTTAGGAGGGGGGGGGGGGGGGGGGGGGGGGGGGGGAGGGATTGCGTTTTTCTATTTTTTAGGAAATGGCAGTCTTTTATCGATTATTTGCAAAAGTATGAAGTTGATTCAACCACAAATGAGTCGAGGTGTCCGATTCGGTATTAAGATGCACATGGTCAAAAGAAGGAAAAAAACTACCGAAATACTCTCTGTGTATCCTAAAATAAGACGTATAAATTTTGTTCATAATCAAATAATGTAAATATCGACTAAATTTTTAGAAAAAACTTAACATACACATTAGCAAATTAATATCATTAAATACATGATGAAATTTATTTTCATACTATACCTAGATAGTTTTGTAATTATTAATAGTTTTTTTCTTATTATGTTAGTCAAAGTTAAAATTGATTGACTTTTCATAAAAGATATATGCCTTCTTTTGAAAAAGGGAGATAATAAGCACAAGAAACAAAGCGAGGCACGATAAGAAAGAGCTAACAAAACCTCATGAAACATAACATTCACAGATTATATCCTGACGCGAATGCTAGGCTGCTAGCCATGTTGAGTAAACAAGCCGCTGACGACCATCTAGAGTTGTGTCCACAGTGTATACAATCTAATGTGGATACGAGTATATAACCTCCCTAATCCCTATATATTCAGGAGCACGAAGACTTTTTGGTGACAAACACAATTAGATTAGATGGACAAGTGTAAGCGACTGATTGGAGAACATGTCAAATTAGTACGCGTGCATATATAGCAGCCAAATGTGTAGTGTGAAATTCTGAAACTCCAGAATATCATACCGACCGAACCATCCAGCATTTTGACCAGCAAAGTCAGCGCACGGTTCCCAATAGAGTTACTTCTTCTAATTTGGAAGTGAACCATCACAAGACAGCCACGTCTGAACCCACAAAATGCCCATCGATCCATTGATATATTCGCTGTAGTCACTTCAGATGAAATAGTGCTCTTCTTTCCCTTCTAATAGTTCTTTTCCAGAGAATTCTCTTCTACTCCCTCCGTTCGGAAATAGATGTCTTGCACTTGTCTAGATTCGGATGTATGTAGACATGTTTTAGTATACATATATATCCGAATTTGGACAAATAGAATACATCTATTTCTGAACGGAGGGAGTAATTAATTGTGTAATTTAGTACTGTTCCTTTAAACTTTTTCTGTGATTTTCTTTATAAAAAGGATAAATTTTACTTTGAGAGCATCTATATCTTGTAAGGCTCAAAATATCTAGTATCGTGATGTTTGGATAAGGTACTAAGGTAGTTTCACCTAGAAGCTAATCCATGACTTGTTCACCTCCCTCCTGATCACAAAATTCACCAGCTTTTTCACTTGCCTCACATGATCTATGGGTACCTGTCAATATTTACGGCGCGAGTGACTGGATGAGTGAGATGACAGACCCCAAACAATTCAATTGGCCGGCAACATAGCCATTGCAATCACAGGTTTTGAACCACATAATCAAGTGGAGCTTCTCTTTCATTTTATCTCTCGGTCTCTATCCTCAAAAGTCAATGGCATCACCAGCCCGTTGATATACTAAACGAAGTCTGAACATACCAGTCAAACAAAGCCCACACTGTTGCCATTTCCCTTTCGCCATTCCTCCTCCATCGCTTCTAGCTACATCGATCCACCTGCCATGACTCCATTGATCACCTAGGTACCTAGCTAGCTAGACACCTGCGCGCATGGCGTCCCCAGCGGTTGTCTTTGCCTCCTTGCTCGTCCTCCTGGTTTGCCATCGCGTGTGCGCCGACTGCGAGCCGGCGACCTGCGGGAACCTGACGGTGAGGTACCCGTTCTGGCTGGGCGCGGCGAACCAGCCCGCGCCGGAGCCCTCGTGCGGGCCCCCGCCCTTCGAGCTCTGGTGCGCCGGAAACGGCACCAACACCACGTCGGCCTCCATGCGGGGCTCCTCCATCCACGTCCTAAGCATCGACTACGCCGCCGGCACCTTCGTGGCCTCCCACACCAGGGTCGCGACGGGGGACGACGGCGTGTGCCGCACGGACCTCAACGTGTCCTCCAGCATCGCGCTCAGCCCGTTCCGGATCAGCGCGACCAACCGCGCCCTGTGCTTCCTCTACGGCTGCCACGGCACCGAGCCACGCGGGGCCGAGTTCGTGAACGCCACTGGCCGATGCAGTGGAGCCATCTACGCGTACCTCGGCGGGGGGTACGACCGGGACACGCCGCCGGCGATAGACTCGGGGAACTGCACGTACGCGTACCTGCCTGTGCTCGGGTCAGAGGCGGAGAAGGAGACGGCGGCGAACTACAGTGTGCTTCTCAAGGCCGGGTTCCTGCTGGAGTGGGGAGCGGGCGCCGGCATCGGGGCCTGCGGCGCGTGCGTGGCGAGCGGCGGGGAGTGCCGGTACAGCAACGCGTCGGCAGCGTTCGCGTGCCTCTGCCCGGCGGCGCCGGCGGGAGGAAGCTGCTGCGCGGCTCGACATGCGCCGGTGAGTACCTACCTACGTGCCACGATATCTTCCAATCCACTTGCATACATAATAGAAGTACAACCGTGGTCAGCGGCTCAGCTCTGCCGACCACCGCGGATAGCCCAATCGGCACATGCTTATTTGGGTTTTGTCCGGGTTCAATGCATCTTTGGCCGTAATCTCCGGCTCGACATTGCTCGATCAGTCGATCGTTATGTTTTGGGCGTACTTGCCCAGTTGACGCACAGTGGGTCATGCCATCACGGTGCCCCCAATGCCCCATGGCCATGGACGTACGACCTTGCCTTGCAGCAGAGACTGTCGGTAAACCTGTGCCTGGTCGACATCACCATTAGTCGTTACAAGAGAGAATTAGTTGTGCTACTTTGCCCGAAGCTTCATGTCAACTGGTGCTCTCAGTAGGTACGTAGACGCGTGCATCATTAAGTTCATTAACAAGTGCCAGGAGGTACACGAAACAACAAGTGGGCTCCTGCCTAGTCTGAACCTGAATTTCAGTCGGCAGGCACGGCAAATCCTAGTTGCCGCACCCGTTCGCTGACCCATTAAGAGCCCAGTAGTAGTAGCAACTTAATGGGCCTGTATTCTAGTCCTTGAACTTTCGGCCTAGTCACCGTGCGTTGGTCCCAGGCTTCCAGTCACATCACGCGGCCGGTGATCATGTTAGGACATCTCCAGCCGTTCGGCCCCCCCAGGCCGAAAAACGGCACCTTTTTGGACGGCCTGGGGGAGCGCCGGCGCAATTCGGGCTCCTGGGTTCGGCGTTTTTCCAGCCGTCCCCAAACCCAGACTGGGCCGATAAATTAAAAAAAAAACCCAATTGGGCGAAATTCATCGAACACGTTAAACTTAGGCGAAATTCATACTATATAGGCGAATTCCGCATTGTTCATTACATAATACAAACATAAAACTTAAATTTAAACTAAAACACGGCGATCTACATGCCCAGCTGGCTGTTAGAACGCCGTGTAGTCGCCGCCGTCGTCGTCGTCGCTCGGCGCGCCGCCGCCGAAGGTGCTCGGCCCCGCCTCGTCGTTGTTGGCGCCGGCGCCGAACCACCCTCCGTCGTCGTCGCTGTCGTCGAGGACGATCACCTCGCCGCTCGCCTGACGAGGTGGAGTAGGAGGCCGGCGTGCAGCGGCCTGGCGACGGCAGTTGGCCGCTGCCTCGTCGAGGAGGCGCTGCTGGCGCGCAATCTCCTCCTGGGCGTGCTGGCTGCGCGACCAGGCGAAGATGAAACTCGTCCGGCAGCTCCTCAGCGGCGACGGGCGGCGCGGCGTCCTGCAGGGAGGCGGTGACGGCGTTCTGCTCGCCGGGGAACTCCTCGTCGTCGTCGGCGCCTCCGCCTTGATGGCCGCCCGGACGTACTCCGGCGGCGCCGCCCAATCCACCGACGCCTTCTTCTTCTTGGAGGTGGCGCCGCCCGTGCCAGGCTCCTGCTTGGGCCTGACGAGGCGAAGGTGACCTCGGGGAGGCGACGGCGCGCGGCGCTCGCTGATGCGAATGCCGCCGCTTGGCCTCCTTGGCGGCGACCGGACGCGGCGCCCCAGAGTTGAGGACGACGCCGCGCGGCGTGTCCTCCGGCTCGGGCTTGACCCGAGCGAACGCCGGCGTCTGCGGGGACCCGCTGGAGAGCGGGCCAGAGGAAGACGACGAAGACGCCGTCCCCATCCTCCTGGGGAGCCAGGAGGTGAAGCGGCGTCGAGGCGTCGGCGCCTGGCGCGGCGGCATGGTGAGCCGGGGCTGGTTCCCGGCGTGGATGTGCTCGAGAACGTACGCGAGGGTACGTCCTCGAGCGCTCCACCATGCTTCCTCCGCCGGCGTTCTTCCGGCCGGAGACGGGGCCGTTGTTGTTGGTGTCCTCCATCTCGCGGCGGTGGCGCTCGACGAAGTACGCCGTCCAGAAGGGGGCGTTCGCCGGATCCCAGCGCGGGTCTGCCGCCTGCTCTTCGGAGAGGTCGCCGAGGACCTCCTGGATCGCGTAGACGCGATCCGCTCCTTCTGGCGGCGGCGGAACGGGGACGCCGCCGGCGCTCAGGCGCCATTCGCCGGGCACCCGCATGTCCGGCGGCGTAGGGTACCCGCTTCGTAAAGCATGCGGGCCTCCTCTGGGTGCAGGAAACGCCGGCCGAAGCCGTTCGCCGCAGCTTCGTCTCCGGGGTATCGCTCGGCCATTGCTGTCGCTCGGGGAGGAAGAGAAACGGAGAAATGGGGGAATGGTGTGCCTTTGCCACGGCGAGATGGGGGGATAAATAGCGCTGGCCGTGTCGCAGGGGGAGGCGATACGGTGGCGCGTCATTACTCCGGCGCGTGGCAGCCGATTGGACGCGTCGGCCGCCGCTGAACGGCGCGTCAGTCGGAGGCCATTACTCCGGCAGGTTTTGACCAGCGCGGGAGCCGAGGAGGATGACGACGAAGCGTTTTTTCCGCCCGTGATTCCGCGCCATTTCGCCTATCACGCTGACAGCGCTGTCCCACACTTGTTTCGCGCCAATTCGCTCCCCCAGGCCGAACCCGGTGGGCTGGGTTTGGCCTGGGAACGCCGGCGCTAGTTTCCGCCGATCCGGCGCTTTTTGGGCTCCTGGGGGGGGCGACTGGGCGAAAAACGGCGCTCCCAGGCCAAAACGGCGCCAAAATCGGCCCGGGGGGGGGGGGGGGGGGGGGGGCGCTGGGGGGCCGGCTGGAGATGCCTTATCATCTCTTACCGTCAACGGTATTACCCGCGAAAATTCACAAGTCACGAGTTAACACGTCCACGGTCCATGTGGCCAGTACGTAGCAACCACGCAGGGCATTCTCCATCTCCTACCTCCAGTCTATATATCCCCCATAGGGGTCAGTCATCTATAGCCCATGCATGATCACCGATCCAAAAAAAAAAAAATCTCGGTCACTGCGATCTTTCCAAATACTATCATTCTCCCCATCAATGGTTCTGGGAGCTGCTTGTTACTTTTCTTACTAGTCTTCGTCGGCGGCGGTTGGCCGCTGCTGGTCGACGCTCAGGACGAGGGGCTGCAAGGGGAAGGCGGCGGCTGCACGGGGTCAGCGGCCAACAACACTTGCGGCAACCTCACCATCTCCGACCCGTTCTGGCTCATGGACTCGCAGACGGGAATATCATGCGGCTCCCTTGACTTCGAGCTCACCTGCGTCAACAGCACCCTGGGTCTACCGAGCTCCATGCCCTCGGGCCCCGGATTCGCGATCCTGAACATCTCTTACGAGAATAAGAGCATGCATGTCGTCGATCTGGGCAAGCTGAGGCTGCTGCCGGACCCCAACAGCTGCAACAAGACCATCTGGAACACCTCCGCGAAGCTGCGCCCCCGTTTTGGATCGACACCGTCAACCTGAACCTGGCCATATACAACTGCACCAATGCGGCCGCGGCAGGTCAAGACACAAAGCTGGTGGAGACGAGGATGAGGTGCGGCAACGAGAGCGGGAGTTTGTCCGAATGGAAGGCAGTGACGGCTACGAGACGACCGTTGTAGAGGGCTGCGACGCTGCCGTGATCTTGCCGGTGATGGCTGCTCCAAACGGCAAGGCCAAGGCGAGCGACTACGACCGGCTCATCCGCGACGGCTTCATCTTGAGATGGGACTCGGAACTTGCACGTAAGTTCACCCATCCAAATCACGTTTTGACCTAGTGAATTCCTAGGTGGGCATGTAGCAGCAGTTTGGGTGATTAGATTTTCATTAACAAGTGCAAGTGTGGAACGGAGCAACAAGTGGCTCTGCATAGTACGTTTGAAAAAAAAGTGGCTTGTGCCTGCTCTGAACTCTGAACCTGTTCACTGATCCTTTATTCCTTTCAGAACCTGAAAAATAGACCATCGGATATTATAGGGGCTAATGGGCCGATATCCAGTTATTTTGAAACTTTCGGCCTATTCACCTTAGGTTGGCCTGCAGGGCTGCAGTAGTAGAGACGAGTTTCATTTTCTTCTACCACCTGATGCTGCTAAAAAAAAAACCTGATGCTGCTACCTACTTACCTGTTAGTCTGAATGGTGAACCAAGATCAGAATCGATACTAGCCGACAAGAGCAACTAGAAGCCGGCAGCGAATTGACCAGGCTACGCGTGCATCATTGCAAGTTCATATATTAACAAGTGTCTGGGGGTACAGAAAACAGCGAGTGTCAATCTTCTAGTTCTTGAACTTTCGGCCTAGTCACCGCTCGTGGGTCCCAGGCGGAAGTCACATCACGGTCATCATGTCTTACCCGTCAACGGTATTGCCCGCGAGAATTCAAAAGTCACGACTCACACGTCCACGTGGTCGTTCAGGAAATTCGTCGACGATTACGCTTGCCCAAAATTTCCAGTCCATGCTACTACGCAGGGCTAGCCAGTAGCGACCACGCACGGCATTCTCCATCTCCTACCTCCGATCCAGTCTATATATCTCACTACAGGAACAGCCTTCTAAGCCGACGGCCATGGCCGTCGGCATAGCCCAGAATGTCGTCGGCATAGGCTATGCCGACGGCAGCCGTCGGCTTAGCTCCGTCGGCATAGGTGCCCGTAGGGCTAGCCGCGAAAGCCGTCGGCATAGGTCCAAGCCGTCGGCATTTTTTTTCAATAATTTTTAATTTTTTGAATTTTTTTTAATTTTTTGAAAAAAAACTAATTTTTTTAAACTTTTTAATTTTTTTTTTACTTTTTTTAATTCTATTTTGAAATTTTCCACTTAGCCACAGCACTTAGTCATAGGTCAAAGTACTTACCTTAGTCAAACTTCCCATTCGGTCACCCATCCTGAAATTGTTCCAGCCCAAGCACGGTTAACTTTTGAGTTCCTTCCAAATTAGCTTCTAAATGAAAAATTAGAACTTACTGATATTAGTATCCTATCAATCATATTAACCCCTCGGTTACGATATTACACTTTTTCATTGTTTAAATTTAAAACTTTGTTTGAATAAGTAAAAATGATTATGTAATAGTATATTTTTTAATAAATAACAATAAAATGAATTTTACTTTATTTTTTCTTTTTACATTTAATATGGAATAATTCATATCTTTAAATCCGTAAATTGAAATTTGACAAATAAAATGTCTAAATCGATTAGAAAAATGAGAGTAATTCAAATATTCCATCCATATCAAGATCCACCCAACTCTTGCAAAGGTTCCCTCCGTTTCGGCCGAAGTGGGAGTTTTCAGCTATAAGTCCGCCAACTTATTAGAGAGAAAGTGAAGCCGGTGAAGCCGGTCACACACCGGAGTAGGATCTTGGACATGTACAACACCCAACACACTTGTATACATGTGGTATGGAACCACCTAGGTTTTGGTGGGTTTCAGACGCTCCGAAGCCTCGTTTCGGCGAAACCCTAGACCCGCTGGAAAAAAGTCAAAATTTCATAGTACCCCTTTGAACGGAGTCCAAAGGGGTAAGCAGTGGAATTTTTTGCTTGGTTGTGTTAGTTTAGGACATAGGAACATCCAAAACCAAGATCCACCCAACTCTTGCAAAGGTTCCCTCCGTTTCGTCCAAAGTGGGAGTTTTTAGCTATAAGTCCACTAACTTACTAGAGAGAAGGTGAATCCGGTCACACACCGGAGTAGGATCTTGGACATTTACAACACCCAACACACTTGTATACATATGGTATGGAACCACCTAGATTTTGGTGGGTTTCAGACGCTCCGAAGCCCCGCTTCGGCGAAACCCTGGACCCGTTGGAAAAAGTCAAAATTCCCGTGTACCCCTTTGAACGGAGTCAAAAGGGGTAGGTCAGTGGACTTTTTTGCTTGGTTGTGTTAGGTTAGGACATAGGAACATCCAAAACCAAGATCCACCCAACTCTTGCAAAGGTTCTCTCTGTTTTGCCCGAAGTGAGAGTTTTCAGTTATAAGTCCACCAACTTACTAGAGAGAAAGTGAAGCCGGTGAAGCCGGTCACACACCGGAGTAGGATCTTGGACATGTACAACACCCAACACACTTGTATATATATGGTATGGAACCACCTAGATTTTGGTGGGTTTGAGACGCTCCGAAGCCCCGCTTCGGCGAAACCCTAGACCCACTGGAAAAATTCAAAATTCTCATGTACCCCTTTGAACGGAATCAAAAGGGGGTAGGCCAGTGGTTTTTTTTTCTTGGTTGTGTTAGGTTAGGACATAGTAACATCCAAAACCAAGATCCACCCAACTCTTGCAAAGATTTCCTCCGTTTCGCCCAAAGTGGGAGTTTTCAGCTATAAGTCCACCAACTTACTAGAGAGAAAATACTCAAAAAGTGAAATCCTTTGACATGGAGTCCTTTTATGTGTAATATTTGCTAGCAAAAATGATAAACTTGAGTTTTGACAAACATTTAAAAAAAAAACCTTCACAAAAAGGTCTATCATCTATACACATGTATAGATTTCGCTTCAAATGTCCAAGTTATGACCATCCCCGTACCATATTTTGTGATAATGTGTCCATATTTGATACGTAGGTGTGTCTTGGTATGGCAAACATTGTTGGCAAAAACAATTTTCAAATTATTTTTATAAATACCATTTTTCATTTTTTAAGTGCCAAAAATGAGTTTTTTATTAAGCAAGTACCAAAATATGTAGCAAAAAGTAATATGCATGGTGAAAATGATGATATGGATGTCATATTTGGATTCCTCTCATTTTTCTAATCGATATAGATATTTTATTTGTTAAATTTTGATTTACGGATTTAAAGATATGATTTTTTTTATATTAAATGAAAAATAGAAAAAATGAGAGGGACCTATGCCCTGCTGAACCTAAGCCGACGGCATAGGTGGCTTAGCCCTAAGTCCAGTTTTTTTTTGTACGCGGGCTCTATGCCGACGGCCCCGACAAAAAGCCGTCGGCTTAGCCTCTGGCCGTCGGCATAGAGGGCCTTTCCTGTAGTGTCTCCCATAGGCCATAGATAGCCCATGCATGATCACCGATCCAAAAAAAAAACATTCCTTGGTCACCGCGAAATCTTTCCAAATACTATCATTCTCCCCATCGATGGCCCCTCGGAGCTGCTTGCTACTTTCGTTACTGGTCCTCGTCAACGGTTGGCCGTTGCCGTCGCCGATGCTCGTCGAGGCTCAGGACGAGGAGCTGCAAGGAGAAGGCGGCGACTGCACGGGGTCAACGGCTAACAACACTTGCGGCAACCTCACCATCTCCGATCCGTTCTGGCTCATGGACTCGCAGACGGGAAGATCATGCGGCTCCCTTGACTTCGAGCTCACCTGCGTCAACAGCACCCTGGGTCTACCGAGCTCCATGCCCTCGGGCCTCAGATTCGCGATCCTGAACATCTCTTACGAGGAAAAGAGCATGCATGTCGTCTATCTGGGCAAGCTGAGGCTGCTGCCAGACTCCAACAGCTGCAACAAGACGATCTGGAACACCTCCGCGAAGCTGCACCCCCCGTTTAGGATCGACACCGTCAACCTGAACCTGGCCATATACAACTGCACCAATGTGGCCGCGGCACGTCGGGAAGCGGGGATGGTGGAGACAAGGATGAGGTGCAGGAACGAGAGCCGGGAGTTTGTCCGAATGGAAGGCGATTTGGACGAGACGAGCGTTGTAGACGGCTGCGACGCGGCCGTGATCTTGCCGGTGTTGGCTGCTCTAAACGGCGAGGCCAACGCGAGCGACTACGACGGGCTCATCCGCGACGGCTTCATCTTGCGATGGGACTCAGAGCTTGCACGTAAGTTCACCCATCCAAATCACGTGCTTTTTTTTTTGCGAGGGAATTTGCAGTTACATCCAGCCAAGCTTCTTACAGAAAAGCCCAGGAAAACAAAAAATTACAAAGAGGTCCTTCCTGAGCCGTATCATCGTCTTCATCGCGCACGACGCCACGCCGGCTATGCCCGCCGCATCACCTCCGAACTCTTGGACTGGGAGGCCCCCCAGTGCGAACGGGGAGTCGACGCACGTGCTTTGACCTAGTGAATTCCTAGGTGGGCATGTAGCAGCAGTTTGGGTGATTAGATTTTCATTAACAAGTGTAAGTGTGGAACGGAGCAACAAGTGGCTCTGCATAGTACGTTTGAAAAAAGTTATTTTGAAACTTTCGCCCTATTCACCTTGGGTTGGCCTGCAGTAGTAGAGACGAGTTTCATTTTCTTCTGCCACCTGATGCTGCTAAAAAAAAACCTGATGCTGCTGCCTACTTACCTGTTAGTCTGAATGGTGAACGAAGATCAGAATCGATACTAGCCGACAAGAGCAACTAGAAGCCGGCAGCGAATTGACCAGGCTACGCATGCATCCTGGTCATGGTCATGGATTCGTGGGCTTGCCTGGCAACGGGGTTGCCTGGGAAGTTTCCCAAGCCATGGCTGGTTCAACCTGTGAATAGAATTCGTGGAATCGCTTGCTAAGATTTTCCGGTCAAACGTTCCGGCCATACTATTCCGCTCGCTCGCCGTCGTCTCATATATGATCTTTCAGCCATTGCATTCGTTCTTCTATTCCTCCTAAAACCCCTGTTCCCAAAGCAGACCACGATCGTCCCCTCCGTTGGTCACCGCAGCCGTTACAAATCTTTTTCTCCGATGGCTTCCAGCTGCTGGTTCTTGGTGTTCGTCTGGGTTTGGTGGCTGCAGCTGATGCTCGTGCCGGCGGAGGGGCAGCAGCAAGGGGCAGGCTGCTCGGCCAAGACGTGTGCCAACCTGACCATCTCCGACCCCTTCTGGCTCTATGACATGGAGACGGGAAGATCGTGTGGTTCCCATGACTTCGCGGTCACTTGCTACAACAACGCTCCAGTCATATGGGGTTATGGACTCTTCGGCTTCAGGATCATCCATATCAACTACGAGGCACACAGTCTGCTTGCCACTGATCAGGACAGGCTGAACTTACTGCGGGCATCCAACAGCTGCGAGGTCTTCACGTCGTGGAACACCTCCACCAAAGTCGGCCCCCCCTTCAGGATCGACCCCGGGAACCTGGACCTCGTCTTCTACAACTGCACGGATCCGGAGGCAGTAGGGGCGGCACGTCGGGACGTAGCGCTGGTGGAAACGAGAAAGAGTTGCAGGAACCAGAGCGAGGTGTTTGTCCGCGCCGCAGGGAGTTACAACGAGACGAGCGACTACACCAGATACACTATCGAGGGCTGCGACGCTCTCGTGGTGCCGGTGCTGGGCTCGTCGTCCGGCGAGGCTAACGCGAGCGACTACAGAAAGCTCATCGGCGACGGCTTCCTCTTGACATGGGAGAACCCACGTAAGTTCAGCCGTCAACATCATCTGACCTTTCGTCGTGGAATGTTATTTCTTTCAGTTTCGCCTAGTGTTTTCATAAAAATACCAAGTGTGAACCTGCCTATGGTGTACCAATATTAGAATGCGATTAGACAACAAAAACATCTCTGTCGAGTCACCGTCACGACGCAAAAAAAAAAGTCACGGGTCACGATCAACTTGCGCGTCAACGGCAGTGCCATGCCCAGTAAACTAGGCATTTATTCGTCCAATGGGATCGAATTCTTGGGCGGTGATCGCCGGCTGTTTCCCGATTTTCCAGTCAGACGTACTCTAGGGCTCTAGGCTCACTCGCTGTCCCCATAAACCGTTCCAGTCACCGCATGACGCCTCCGGGCTGCTGGATCTTGGTGTTCGTCTGGGTTTGGTGGCTGCAGCTGATGCTCGTGCCGGGGGAGGGGCAGCAGCAGGGTGCAGGCTGCTCGCCAAAGATGTGCGGCAACCTTAACATCTCCGACCCGTTCTGGCTCTCCGACCTGCAGATGGGAGCAGCGTGCGGTGATTTTCAGTTCGAGGTGGGTTGCCACAACAGCACTCCAGCTCTACGGAGTTCTGGGTTCCTCGGCTTTGCGATCGTCAACATCTCTTACGACGACCGGCGCTTGCGCGTCGTTGATACGTACAAGCTGAACGGCTTCAGCAGCTGCGATGTCTCCACGTGGTGGAACACCTCCGTCAAGCTGAGACCCCCGTTCATGATGGACCCCAGCAACCTGAACCTCTTCTTCTACAACTGCACGGCGGCGGCAGCGGCGGCGGCGGAGGCACGTCGGATACAGGGGCTGGTGGAGATGAGGTGTGTCAACGAGAGCAGCACGACGCTGGTCCGTGCGGGAGGGGTCTATGATGCGATGAGCAACTACGCCGGCTACGCCATTGAGGGCTGTGGGGCTAACGTCCTGCCGGTGTGCTGGGCTCGTCGTCGTCGTCGTCAGGCCAGGCGAACGCGAGTGACTACGAGCAGCTCCTCAAAGACGGCTTCCTCCTGACATGGGAGCCCCCTCCGCATCCTCGTCCCCTTGCAGCTGGTGGTAAGTTCACCCCTCTGTCAAATCATCTTTCAATCAAGTTCCTAGCATGGACTAGCCGTGCGGATCTTGCCCACAGCCGCCCGGCCGGTGCCGCACTTGCTGTTTGCTATAGTGCTAGCCAATTTGCCACATGCTGACATACCTGTTTTCCCGTCTTTTGGGGTACTAGTAATCTTGCACGTGTAACCTTGCGACTTGTATTCTGCTCATCCTACTCAATAGATCTACATGTATTCACCATTATGTATCGACAAATGCAACAAAGCCCAAATGACTTCTCTCTTGAGGATCTATAGAAACCTGTCCAAATTAAACACATATTTGAGCCATTAACAACATTGAGCCTTGATTGAAGAATCCACAATAATTTAAAACACCAATTGAGAATTTATTGAGTTTCACTTATGCCATCCCAAGTAACGAAAATCAACTAAGAATTGTGTTCATTGTCTGCCGCCCATAAGCAACAAAAAAAATCATAGCATGTACGGCGAGAAAAAAACAAGCTAATTGACATTTTGAGAGCTTACAATTGGATGAAACTGTGTACTATGTGTGATCAAAACATTTGCGGATCTGACACATCTACGTCACCACTAATAAGTTTGGCAGACTCCTCATTCTCTATCTTGTGGCCCAAAAAAGTACAAATAAGTAGGACTGCACATTCTGTTTTGTCACCTGAAATTGCTACATTCATTGTGTTGTTGATCAGTGTGTGCACCCTTCTTAAGAGCTCATGAAAATACAGTAAAACCATATAGGCACGAAAACATGCTATCTTATTTTGCGTTATGTGCTTTGAACCAAAACAGATTAGAAAATAATATATTGAAGCTCAAATCACCTCATCATCAAATAAATAATTGAAAATTGCATTATGAATACTGAGGAGAATTGTCACACAAGACACACCCAAAATCAAATCCACAAATACAACTGAATGGAAGAAAATACTTCTTTCTACTCTTCTGCTTGTCCAGCACAATAATCCAACCTGTAAAACAAGGAAGCATATACATATACGTCACAAGTGTCAAAAGGGAGGGAAGGGGAATCAACCGCATCTCAAAGAGAAAAAACCAAAATCAGAGAAGAGATTGAAGCAATAACATCGAAGCAACTGCTTCAAATACCTCATATTCTTCATTTCTTCTTGTATTGTGAAAATAGCTTATAGAGCGGGATCTGAGGCCGAAGAACAAAATGGACTCTCATGCAGCGCCATGAAGTCTGAATTTATGACAAGAAAATAAAGATTATTATTAGGTCATGATGCTGAGTTGTTGACGCATACATCTCAATAGAAAGCCACCCCTCCGTTCACAAATACAATTTTTTGATATCTGAATTGATAATTGCAGAAGTAAAAAAAGGTAGATTGTACCTTTGAATAATGATAGTTCGATGCATATTGATACACAACAATCAAAGTTCAAGTTGTCAGTCCTTAATAGACATGTGCTTAGCCTTGTGCCATGATAATAATATTTAGGCATGAGAAATGGCATCTCTATATGAAGAACAAAAGTTCAGGTTAAGAAAACGTCTATGATAATAGGATATAAAAAGAGAACAAATGGAAAAGTTCAAGAGTGGATTGTGCGTCTTGGTACATTTTAGAATACCAGTGAAAAATATATTTGTTTTCTCTTACTTAAAACAAAATTTTCAGAACATGGCTACTGTCGGTCAATAAACACGGGAACATGGTCCCTCCATCTGCAATACAAGAACATGCACTTAGCTGTATCCACGAAGACACCATGGCTGACCAATACCATGCATCAAAGCACACCATGGCTGATCGTGCATCAACGCACACCATGAGCGACCCCATCTTCATGTGCAGTCCAATAGCATGCACTTGAGCAGAGTAATCCAAGAACATGCGCCAATTAGAAAATTGGCCGGCGGTGCCGGGCGAGTGCCTGCGGCGGCGGTGGTGCTCGGAGGTTCTGCGCGGCGCTTACTTGCACGGCGGATCCGATCGGCATGAACGGTGACGCATCCCGCGTGGATTTGTGGTTGGATGGTGGGGCTCTGACGAATGGGAGGATTTGTAGCTTCAATTACACATGGGACAGCGATCAATAGAGCAAAAGTTCAGATAAAAATATAAGCTGAGCGTAGCCATGGCGGGGCATTGGAGCACATACTTCCTGAGCAAGCGGAGCGGGATCGAAGCCGGACAGTGGCAGCGCAGCCTTCGGCGTTGGCTAGTTCGGCGGCGGGTGGACTACGACCCGCTGTACACCCTCAGCGCGTGGTCGTCCAAGGCGATCGTGCGGGCGAGGTGAAGACAACGGCTGCGGCGGATCCAGGGCGGTAGTGCGACGTCTGCGACAGAGCGATGCGCGAGGACGACGTGGTAGTTTGACTGGGTTGTGCATGATTAAATGGTTAGCGGCGGATTTCTCGCGGCTTCCGTGTGATTAGAGGTGTCGGACAATGTTTTACCCCTAATGACGGGTGGGTTTTGAACCCTTGGATGTTCGTTTGATGGCTGGGATTTGTTGGATCTGCCCCCCTCTGTGTCTTTTTATATTGGTATAGATGACAAAACAACCATGGGCACTTTAATCCCCTAAAAAACCAAGGACATTTTACCGTATCTGGAAAAAAATATGGAACACAAAGCAAGCTGAGGGTAGAAGTTCTACCGTATAACAGTTGTCAAGTCCCGAGCATTACAAAGAGGCCCCTGCTTAAAATTCACCGTGCTCCCTTTTCCCATCTCCATAACGGTAACCATAGAAAGGATTTTTTTTTACTACGTGATCATTTTTCTCATGTGAATCAAGGTTTTGGTTACATGTCTAGAAATCCGGTAACCGGATACTCCGAGCACCTTGGAAAATGGTCATATCGGACAATTTTTTTTTTTTTGAGATTTGTAAATTTAAGCGAGAACCCTTGGTAATGGTCAAACCTAGAACCAAAATTTCTGAATATTGGATTTCAAATTCGTCCGGTAACCAGTAGTAGATTGGAACTGAAAAAAAATAGCCACAGCAACACTTGAAACTGAAAATATCTTTACAGCTGAAAAATCTTAGTCAAAGCATGTGAAAAATCTCTGTTCATAGGACACACTAATACGGCGTAAATCTGATGGTGCTGGAAAAGATTGAGTTTTAACGTAATTATCATTCAACTAAGAATTAAATAAAACACAATAGAAAAACCCAAATGTGAACCTGTGTATGGTGTACCAAGAACAGAATCTGGTTTGACGACAAAAGCGTCCGGCCCGGTCTGAGTCACGGTCACGACCAACTAGCCCGTCAACGGCATTTACCCGTCCAAAGGGATCGCTCGGGGATCGAATTCGTGGACGGTGATCGTTGGCCGCTTGCATGCCCAAGTTTTCCAGTCAAACATTCCGGAAACTGGACTCTAGGCTCACTTCCCCGTCCTCATATATCAGTCTTCATCCAGAGAGCTCAGAGCTCCAGACCTCCAGAGTACTCCACCTGTTCTCTCACGTCTCCCCAGCCAGTCCCCACCGCCCACCAGCCCATGGTCACCGTGGCCGTTCCAAATCTTATTCTCCGATGATGGCTCCGGGCTGCTGGATCTTGGTGTTCGTCTGGGTTTGGTGGCTGCCACTCATGCTCGTGCCCGCTGAGGAGCAGCAGCAAGGGGGAGCCTGCCCGGCGTCGAGATGCGGCAACCTGACCATCTCCTACCCATTCTGGCTGGCTGACCCCGAGGCGGAAGAACCGTGTGGTTTGTCAGACTTCGAGGTCGCTTGCAATAACAGCGCGGCCCCAGTTCCATCTCTACGGGGCTCGCTCGGCTGGTTCGCGATCATGAACATCTCCTACGAGGGCCAGTATCTACGCGTCGTCGACCGGCACAAAGTGGAAGCCTTGAGCAGCTGCCATGTCCCAAGCTTGAACACCACCGTCAAGCTGGGCATCCCGTTTAAGGTCGATCCTGGCAACCTGAACCTCATCCTCTACAACTGCACGACGGCGGCTGCGGCTGCGGCGGTGGCACGTCGAGACAGGGCGCTGGAGAAGCTGAGATGCGGCAACGTGAGCAACGCGTTTGTCCGCGCGGGAGGGATGTACGATGAGACGAGCGACTACGCCGGCTACGCCATCGATGGCTGCAATGCCACCGTCGTGCCGGTGCTTGGCTCGTCGGGCGAGGCGAACGCCAGCGACTACGGGCAGCTCGTCCGCGGCGGCTTCCTCGTGACATGGGAGACCCTTCCACGTAAGTTCGCCGGCCCGTCCGTCAAATCATCCTTCAATCATGGTTCCTTAGCCGCAGTGCCTTTTTGCCTGGATTATCCTTATCGAATAAGCTAGCTATGAATCATGTCACTTCCCACTAACTAAGGGATAAGGCCGTAGCCAATCGTGCCCATGTTGTGGCGAGCGGATGTTCGCCTTAGAGCCCGGAAACTAATGATCCAAGTAGGTACCCGATCTATTTGCATTAAGATGTGCGTTAACACGAGTGGAAAGAAAAGAATGTGCCCTGGATCGATCAGCCTGGTCTTACTCTGAACCCTGAGGTCGGCGCTAGGGTCTCTGAACAACAAGACAGACTGTTGAATTTTGGCTGAAACCAGCTAAGCCCAGTTAATCACAAAAAACAAAGGTTTACACGCCTTGACCAGCACGTAGCAAAAGTGTCCACCCTACGCGCGTGCTTACTGCTCACCGGTGTTCGACGTCCACTGTTACCAGTCAAGTATGCCTTAATGAGTTGTATTTTTTGTTTTCCCTATCTCAATGAATGGTGTCATTGCACCTGCCCTTTTCCCGTTTCGAAAAAAGTAATTGCACCTGCTTTTTTGGTAAAAATAAACTTTGACCCACTTGTAAATACTTGACGATATTTAAGATACCAAATTAACACAATATGAAAAAAAAAAAAAGATGGTTTTAATACTTTTTTTTTTGCTTGGAAATGGTTTTAATACTATGATTTGAGACTAAAATATTGATATTTTCCATATAGGTGAACAAACTTAATAAAATTTTACTTTGAGTAAAAATTATGGGAAATGTATTTTGGGAAAGATGAAGTGTATAAAGGCTATTAATTCGATGAATTAAGTTTCACTTATGTAAACTAATGATGATCCAGTTCAAGTAGCTACTTCAGATTAGTTACAGTGCTTAGTTCTAGTTCGCCAATTTTACCAATGTAATATTAATTATATAACATACAAATATACCATTTAAAAATATAACATGTGAATTTATAATGATCTATTTTTTGTAATTTATACCTTGTCGTACGTTGATCAAATTAGCGATCCAGTGATACTCGTAGGCCCTCTAAACTGAAAGAGAGGAAGTACCGTTTTGCCTTATTAGTTATTCACTAAGGACGTCTCCAAACAAACGGTAATTAAGATCGACCTTAGGCCACTTTACACATTGCAAACGTTGGTCTTAAGACTAAAATCCTACAGGTCCCCCATAGCAAATATAAAACTACATCACCAATGCGTACGCCGGCGGAGCTAAGTGTAAGCTATGGGTTGAGCTGATAACCACACAGCTTCTCTGTAAAATTCCTTTAATTTATAGGTATTCAAGTCTTGCTCCTTGATATTCAAGAAGTATGGCCCGACGGAGTTTCGTAGCGAGCTTCGCCACTGGTTGGTCGTGTCGGTCGGGCTGGTGGAGACGAGAATGAGGTGCGGGATCGATAGTCAGGTGTTTGTCCGCACGGAAGGGAGGTACTAGTACGACATGAGCGCCGTTGAGTGCTACAACACCGCCTTGATCTTGCCTGTTTTGCCTGGTGTGGACGGCGGTGGCGGGTGCGAGCAACTACGAGCTGCTCATCCGCGACGCCTACCTACATTGGAGAACCCACGTAACTTCACCTGCCAAAATGACTTGACCATTTTTCGCGGAATGCTATTTCCTTGCTACCGTGTAGTGTTAAAAAAATATACCCAAATCTGAACCTGTGTACAAGGATGAGTGCATTTGACTAGATGGGGGAGGACATGTCGAAAAAGAGAATCCCTGTCGAGTCCCGGTCACCACCAACTTGCCCGTCAACGGCGTTGCCATTCAGCGGAAAATTCGTAAGCCATGGCTTTTACCCGTCCGAGGCATCACTCTCCAACGGTTCGAATTGGTGGACGTCGATCACCGCTTGCCACAGTTTACCAGTCAAATGTTCCGGCCATTGGACTCTACGCTCACTCGCTGTCCCCATATATATACCAGTCATGGTCCGGAGTGTTCTCTTAGGGTGTGTTCGGTTGAAGAATCTACTAGAATGGGCCGGTCCGTTCTGCACCTGTGCCTTGTTCCTGTGTTCGGTTTGGCCTGGAACCGGAATGCACCGGTTCCTCGAAAAGGAATATCCTCCCTATATGCTGAATTTGGTGGTTCCTTCGATTCGGTGGAATCACATGGTTGCTCAGCAATTAGCGATAGAAATTAGGAGTAGTCGAGGGAGGAGAAGAAGAGGGCGTCCTCCTCGTCGTGGCCGAAGCCGCCGCATCCGCCGTCCCTCACGATGGAACCACCGCCGCCGCCGGGGAGGAGGTCGAGGCCCCAGGACGCGGCGAGGTCGGCCGCGCCGGGGCAGCCCGAGAAGCCCTCGACGGGCACGCGCGCGGCGCCGTCGCATCCGCCGTCCCTCGCGATGGAACCACCGCCGCCGCCGGGGAGGAGGTCGAGGCCCCAGGACGCGGCGAGGTCGGCCGCGCCGGGTAGCCCGAGAAGCCCTCGACGGGGACGCGCGCGGCGCCGTCGCATCCGCCGTCACAGTCCGCGCAGAGGAACGCCGGCTCGGGCTGGCTGCGTGCGACGGCATGGGAGAATGGGGACGCCGGATCCGGTGTGCCGAGCTTTGACCCACCTCGCCGCGCGCCGGCGGCCGGCGCGGAGTGGAGCGAGGCGCCCTCGCCGCGGGAGCCGACGGGGACGGGCGGTGGGCAACTAGCGGCGTCGCGCCGGGGTGGTGGTCGCGGGCGTCGTGGGCGACCGGAGGTGAGCTGAACCCATTCCCTTCCATCTCTCCAACCGAACAAGTAAAATGGAATCATCTCATTCCACATAATTCTAGAACCGAACATGGGGATGGAATCGACCCGTTCCCTAGGAATGGAATCATGACATTCCATTCCATTTAGTTCTCAAACCGAACACACCCTTACATTTCCCCAGCAATCCCCACACCAGCCCATTATCGCCCACTTTGTCGAATCATTTTTTAACCAGCTAGGACTAGCCCCGGTGCCTTTTGCTTTGATTTCCCTTACCGAATCAAGTAGCCAATCATGCTAATTCCCACTAACTGAGGGGATAAGGCCATAATTTTTTTGTTTTTGCAAAACGATAAGGCCATAGTCGATCGTGCCCAATTAGTCGTGGCAGATGCTCGCCGCAGCGCCGGCAAGTGCCGTACTGAACCTTGCAGTACGACCTAAATTTGACGCTTTATCCTAAAAAAAAAAAGCTAAATTTGAAACGTGCTGGCATACCTGTTTTGGCTAGATTTCCCGCTTTTCATTGCAATCTTCGTGGCATGGTGGGTGTGTTGGTGTTGCGGTAGCTAAAAATCGGGGGAAAAGTGTGGGCTCATTCTATTACTCCTTCCGTTTCTAAATATTATAGATTCATATGTATCTAGAGTTCTAGACGTATTTTAGTTTTTTGATTCCCTCATTTCAGTTCGTAATTAGTACACATTATAGTGATCAAACCATTTTATAATTTCAAATGGACGGAGTAATTAAATAAGAGTTGTATAATAAAAGTAAAGCAAGGATTACAAGCAGAATTACTCTCAAGCATTTGGCGCCCGCCACCAACCAAAGGTGAGCCTATCTTTTAATCTTGGCGAGGACGGCCATGGATGAAGCGTGCTTGTTTTGGAAGACACATCGCTTCATTCGTTCCGAACTTTGACGCGTGCCGGCATACCTATTTTGGCTAGATTGCCTCTTTTCATTGCATCTTCGTGGCATGTTGGGCTAGTTAGTGTTGTCCTTTTGTTTTTTTCACACCGGGGCAAGCTTTGGCTCATTCTATTACTCTTTCCCGTTTCGAAATATAAGATATTTCAGTTTTTTCTTAATTTATATGTATCTAATGTATTTTAGTGTTTTGATTCACTCAGTTCAGTTCGTATTCAGTGACCAAACCATTTTATAATTAACGGACGGAGTATTTAAGAAAGAGTTTTGCAATAAAGGTAAAGCAAGGATTACAAATGGAATTACTCTCCAAATATATAACCACTCAAGCGTTTGGCGCCCGCCACCACCCAAAGGTGATCCTCTCTTTTGATCTTGGCTAGGACGGCCATGGATGAAGCGTGCTTGTTTTGGAAGACACGTGTGCTTCGTTTGTTCCGAACATCCCAAGAGATGACACAGATAGATACATAGATAGTTAGCGGATAGCCATTTTAACACATTTTACATTGGTGTGACCATGTGAGGCAGAGTACTCTCGCCTAAAGTACATCCATAAACTAGTAGCTAGAAGTATTGGGTTTTATATCAAAAAAAAAAAAAAAGCGGTTGCACTAATGATCCGATCTAAGTAGAGTTACACGTTTTCATTATTACTAGATAACTTAACGGTAACAAAAGTGGAAAGTGTGGAACGAAGGTACCAAGACTGACGTCTAACGTACGGCCGACGACTGGATCAGCAAGTTGGGTCTCTGAAATAAAATGGAGACATCTGCGCCATGGTCTCCCCTTGCGCGCTTACCGTTCACGGCCACTGTTACCAGTCAAGCACCCCATAACCCGAGCACAAGGGCGTGCAATGGCCGGGACTGATCGAGTCGATGAGGCAGCACTGAGTGGACGATGGTTGCCCAGCTCGATCGTGGAGTCAAAGGTTCCGGCCACAAGACTCACTCACTTGCTCTCCGTCCTAATATATACCTAGGATGAATTGAAATTGATTATTCTGCTCAGCTCATAGTCTCATTCTCCTACTATTCTCATTGATCCACTTGGACTTGGAGACAAAAGATCAACTCCACCTCTGTCTCTGGACGCAAATCCTCGCCCCGGAATCTTCCTATCCTACTACCTTATGTTCCCATGGCTCGGATTGCCCTGTTTTGCTTCTTCCTCATCGTCTCCCGTATCATCCTGGCAGCGACGCTCGCGGCGGCCTGCGAGCCGAGGCGATGCGGCAACGTGACCGTCTCTCGCCCGTTCGGCAACGCGTCCGGCGCCCAGGAGAACGTGTGCGCCCAATTCGGGTTCCAGATGCACTGCGCCGCCGACATCCCGTACCTCGGGTACTACGAGCCTGGGTACGACCTCCGGATCCTCGACATCTTCTACCCCAACGCCTCCCTGCTCGTCTCCGACGTCCACAAGCTAGGAGACTTCTCCTTCAATGGTTCCGGCGACGGGAGACCCTGCCATGTCCCCACGGCCAACACCGCCTCCAAGATCGCGCACCCGTTCTCGATTAGCCCACTCAACCGGAACCTCGTCTTCTACAACTGTAGCAGGAAGCCGGCGCGGAAAGTCAGGAACCGGGCGGGGCTCGTGGAGACGGTTTGCTATAACAACACCTTCGTCCGCGCCGGCGGGCGTTACGATGACAAGGGGAACTACGCTATCGAGGACTGCAACCATACGGCCGTGACCGTGCGTGGGCCGGCGACCAGCGAGATGAACGCGAGAGATTACCTGGAGCTCATCAGCGACGGGTTCCTCCTGACATGGCAGCCGCCGACTGCCGCCGCCGCTGGCAGTAGTAGCGGTAAGTAAACCTCAGTCGTCGAATTAATCTTTTTTATCGAGCTCTCAAGATCCTGGTCCGGCCGTGCAATTAATGGTGGGCTGGCAAGCCGTCGCCGTCGTCATCCCCAGCCGTGGCGGGTGCTGCCCGCCGCCGCCGCTGCGAAGGTGCCCGTGGGGAACGGCAACCCAGTAGTTTCCGCAGAAAAAAAGGGAATAAAGTGGAAAAAACAACACGTTGACTCTGAGCAGTCAATGTCGCTCTGGCCGCCGTCCATTGCCTCAAAGTCTCACATCCCCACCGTCCGATCCCTCTTCTTTAGTCCTCCGTCGCCCGTACGGTCCATATCACCCGCTCTACTTTCCATCCAAACCATGCCGCTGCAGCTCCTCCCCCTCCTCCTGCTCGCCGCCTCTGTACTCCGGCTGCTGCCGCCGGCCGGCGCGGCCTGCTCGCCCAAGACATGCGGAAACCTCACCATAGCCTACCCGTTCTGGCTCGAGGAGGCTGGCCAGTCGCCGTGCGGCTCCCCGTCCTTCCAGCTCCGATGCAGGGGCGGTACCCAGGCGTTCCTCGCGCACTCCATCGCCGGCCTCTACCAGGTCGTCTCAATCTTCACCGAGAACTCCTCCTTCGTCGCCGTGGACCACAACCTCCTCGTCCCGGCCCCCGGCGGCTGCCCGAAGCGGTGGTTCAACGTGTCCGCCGGCATCGGCCTCGGCCCGTACACCATCAGCACTAAGAACAGGGAGCTGCTCGTCCTCTACAACTGCACGGACCGGCCGCTGGCGGCGCCGCTGGGGTTCTCCCGTACGCCGTGCCGCAACGAGTCCTTCTTCCGCCTGGGCGACGGGTACGGCAGCCAGCGTGAGTGGGGAGCCCTCTCTCTTCCCCCAGCCTGCGGCATATCCTTCGTGCCGGTCCTTGGGTTTCCCGCCGGCGACGAGTACGTCGGGGGCATGAAGGGAGGATTCCTGCTCGAGTGGACGGTGCCGTCGGACAATTGCCCCAGATGCGTGGCCAGCGGCGGCCAGTGCAGGTACCGAAACGACGGCACCGGGTTTTCCTGCAATTGCTCCGGCGCTGTGTACCCCGACGAGTGCGGTGAGTTGAGGAGATTAACTAACAGCGCCACCATGATTTTTTCTATGCAATTGCAGTTCTTTCTTTGGTACCAGTGACCAATTGACCGAAGAACAACAAAAAGATATGCACACGTAGTTAGCAAATGGTGACACTACGCCTGATATAGAATAAGTGTCAAGAATAATTTTACTGCGTTTTACGTCGCTGTTGCTACGGAGAAAATAAACCTGACTAACCCCGGATTGTTTGCTTGGTTTCTTGGAGCTCCTTTAAATTATGGTTCTGTTATTGGTACTTAGTGAAGCTATTCCACTGATTGAAACATTGGAGCCAATGGAGTTCTAGTCAAATGCATTTGTTGAATTAGTCAACAGCACTATTTTAAAAAGATGCCGTACCGAGGGTACCATCTTCCTAGTTTTGTTTTAGGCAGATTATTCCCGTAATCGCCGATCGATGCGCTTACTTTTCTATGTCCTTGTTCTGTGTTCAAACATGTGAACATCACATCATGCCTATCTGTTTGTTGTGGAATTAGGGGGTGCAAAGTTGAATTGAACACTGTACTAAATCAGTGGGTACTTAGAGGCGCTGATGCTCGGGTTATTGAGTGTTACACTACTTCCACAAGTGTGGTTTGTTTGTGGCTTCTATGAAATCTGTCTTGCTATATTGCCACCTTGAATTGAGATTGTGAAAAATTAGTTGGTGCTGGATCTTCTCTGTTAACCAGTCGCAAAAGGGAGTTCGACTTACATTGAAGGCTGCAAATTTACCATGACAATACCAAACTAACCTTCATGAATTTCTTATCATTTTCAAGTGACTACTACTATTCTCATTTTTATTTCATAAATGGCAAGAATGTTTACAGAATATGTTCTTATGCAGGGCGCAGCAATGAGGTGAGAAGGAATATCGCAATAGGTGAGCATCAACTCCCAAGCTGCTTGGCCCATCTCTCATTGCCGATCCTCCTTAAAATCTCCTGATGCGAAATTACTCGAATCTCTTGGTTGCTGCATGTCACTGATGTGCTATATGTTGTCCTATGCAGCCTTTGGAGCACTAGGTGGTCTAGTCATACTATGTGCCCCCGTTTTCGTGTGGCACAAGCGCAAGAAGAGGAAACAGGCTAGAACTTCAAGCGATCTGATGCGGAGTGGGTCTTCAGTGTCATACAGTAAAGACCTGGAGCTGGGTGGTTCTCCTCATATCTTCACTTTTGAGGAGCTTGAAGAGGCTACAGATGGATTCAGTGCTTCAAGGGAACTTGGTGATGGTGGTTTTGGAACTGTTTATAAAGGTGCAAAGTTTGCGAATGCTAGGAGACCTGTCCGTAATTCTTGTATTTTGATAACTTTTGTCCTTATTGCTTGGCCCATGACAAGTTTGACATTTTTTCATTCAGGAAAACTCAAGGATGGGAGAGTAGTTGCAGTGAAACGCCTTTACAAGAACAACTACAAGCGAGTCGAGCAGTTCCTGAATGAGGTGGACATCCTGTCGCGGCTGCTCCACCAGAACCTCGTCATCCTATATGGATGTACGTCTCGCATGAGCCGTGACCTCCTCCTGGTGTACGAGTTCATCCCCAATGGGACAGTTGCGGACCATCTCCATGGATCCCGTGCCGAACAACGCGGCCTCACGTGGCCGCTAAGGTTGAACATCGCTATAGAAACGGCTGAAGCTCTGGCCTACCTGCATGCGGTTGAGATCATACATCGTGATGTCAAAACGACCAACATATTGCTGGACAACAGTTTCCATGTAAAAGTTGCAGACTTTGGGCTGTCCCGCCTGTTCCCGCTCGAGGTCACCCATGTCTCAACTGTTCCGCAGGGCACGCCGGGCTACGTCGACCCAGTTTACCACCAGTGCTACAAGCTAACGGACAAGAGCGACGTCTATAGCTTTGGCGTCGTGCTGGTGGAGCTGATATCCTCGAAACCTGCCGTGGACATGAGCAGGAGCCACAGCGAGATCAACCTGGCGAACATGGCTCTCAACAGGATTCAGAACCACGAGGTCGTCCAGCTGGTCGACCCGGAGCTTGGCTACGACAACGACAGCGAGACGAAGAGTTCGATAGACCGCGTGGTGGAGGTGGCCTTCCAGTGCCTGCAGCTCGAGAGGGACCTGCGGCCGTCGATCAAGGAGGTGGTGGAGATCCTGAGCTGCATCAGGGACGGGGACTGCCCGGCGAAAGACATGAACAAGAACGCGTCCCAGAAGGAGGATGCGCACTTGCTCAGGGCAGCCTGCAGTTCTCGCCTGACTCTGTCATCCATAGATTCCATAGCCAGTCAACTAACCACTCGGTAGCGTCGAATGCTAGCGGAGTATGATGTGCATTGGTGTTTGATTCAGAAGAAATAAGGCTCTGCCCTGTCGATCGGATGAGTTGTATATAGCATATAGAGTTTGCTAATGAGGTGATTCATCTGGGTAATTGAGTTGCTCCCTCCTTGTTGACCAATAAGTACAGTCTCATGTTGGCAGTAATTCTGTAGTCCTGAGACTGGCAATGATTCAGACGGTAGGTGTATGTACTAGGAGCAAATTCCAGGATAAGCATTGTAATATACATAGTGAAAAGTTCAGGTTCACAAAGGAGTGAATGGAGATGTTAAACTGGTCAGTATGCAAACTATAAGATATCAAAATGGACCATGCAGTTTACAGTAGATGCATCATATATATTCGGCTTGGCCCAGAACTTCATAGTCTGTTTGGCAATGGCCATTTATAATCATCTCAAAAAATTCTTAGATGCAACATTTGAAATTTGAACAATCATAACTCATGCAGTTAATTATGCCAAGGTGCTGTACACCAGGTTTACATGGTTTTATGTCACTGTTTTCTAAAGAAAAACACGGTTATGTCAGCAACAGTTTCTTCTGAAATCTGCACTTGCAGTTGCATCTTTTGTAATGTTCAGTTTCAGAACCGCGCCAACACATCAACTGATTCAAATTGCCCCTCCGCAGGCATAAACTAGGGACATACACACATGTCCCAGGGGATGCCAATAGATTCAGGTTCACAAAAGAGTTTTTATTTCTCCACACGCCTTATCATTAAACAAAAACGGCTAAAAAGGGATAAAAAATAAAAGTCTGAATTGAGATGTAAAACCTTTTAGTCTGCAAACTATAAGAAAATCAAACTGCACCACATAATATCCAGTTTACAGTACATACAACATGCAGAATTGGTTTGGCCCAACACCTAATGGCCAGTTTCCTTTATGTTTCTCGAACACAGTACCCATGTGAGTTTTTTTTCTCCATCAACATCAAAATATGTGTCATTTGTATTATGAGAGTGCACCCAGATGTCGCAAAGTACACATTATAAAAGGCAAAAGCCGAATGGAAAAAGAAATAAAACAAAAGAAAGCAAAACACTGTACAACCAGACTACTCTATGGAACCGTATCTGCTAAAGAGTCTTACTGACGAGTACATGAAACAGCAGGATACCACGAGGAGAAAAAAGATTGCAGGTGTACTATCAAATTGGAGTTCTATAATTTTGCTCTGATGAATATAGAAATAATATCAACTTAGAGCAATTTCAGTGACCAACGGCGCAGTTAGATATTAAAACAGAGTACAGTAGAAGCATCACATGTAAACAGGGAGATCTTCAAGAAGAACTGATGCTTCTGATATTGACTTCACCTTCACCAATTGAAGCTGGAAAATGGATGATAAGATTTTCAAGGATATAAGAAAAAAGTTTGAGACAAAAGATAAGAATTATAGAGCACAAAAAACAACTTTATGGTGATGCAAGAAACAATGTTCAGAGTTTCAGACTATTGCTACTGAATAGAAATAAGGTTTGTTGTTATAAGAAGGGATGAAGACACATGTTTGTTTGCAGAAGTTTAACATGTTGTGTTGGGTAAACTGGACACACCAGTTAACTCTTAATGAAGATTAGCACACTTTCAAATACGCAGCGGAATCAATATAAACTTCAGCACCACTTGTGTACTAACTCGCAGATCGTTGCTCCCGTCAGAAGGAAAAACATAAAACAACATATAGGGTGGAGAAAATTTGTTCACACTTCGCAGAAGCTCATAGAGCCAATGTCTGCTCTAGTCTGAACATTTTCTGAACTGAGAATGAAGTAGTAAATCAACACACAGGGACACCAATCATTTTTACGTTGAAAACCTCTCAACATGAGAGGAAAAACCACGGGCCAAAGACACCCAAATATTTTTCCGCTATTATCAAGGTGGGATAAAACAAGTTTTTCACTAGAGAGCATGAGAGGATTTCATACATCAAGATGTCACAGATCTTCTTGCAACAACAAGATTTGGGGCACAAGAGTTAGGGATTGGACCAATCTCACGAAAGATGGTGGAACCACAGGTTGAATGAGACAATGGATATGTACTTTGCAACCTTGTGACGAACACCAGGTGCTTGATCTTGAAGATCTTCCTTCAACTTCCTCTCCTTTTCTTCTCTCTTGGTTTTCTTCCTTTCTTCTCGAATGGAGGCTAACCTGGGATTTTTCGTCACTCCAGCCTGTGGTGGCTGGATAGGAGGGTTAACACCCTCATCCACCATGTGCAATATCCAAAATGATCCTTGGTCATAACCCTAATGGATATTGGGTTTCCGCAACCTGTTGGCCATCTGAAATGATTCCAATGGCCATCTACTCACAACCCACATGAGGAGGATACCCAACATGTTGGCACCAACTCTGCATCTTTCTTGAGATAGGTTATACATACATGCACCAAAATCCTGGGTTATATGCATGGGTGTTAGAAATGCGCCAACAAACAAATAAGGTAAATGATGTAATCCAACCAAATAATTCGGTGAATAACCCAGTTTCCTCGGTTACTCGCTCCCATTGCGGCCTCCACCTACCCCCTTGATCCCACTTCTTGATTCTTCATCTCCCTTCCACCTCCGTCGGCTGCTCCTCCTTCGTTTACCTTTTTCTGCCTCCAATGACCGCTGCCTCATTTTGCGGACCTTCCACCACTGATCAAAGTTCATTGTGCGATGACACCCTTCCTCCTACTCCATGTTGGTTGCCTCCCTTACGCTGCCACTGGTGAAGGTTGTTGAGCGGTACCACAAAATTTAAGCTCTCCCCATCCCGCCGGGCTCAGAGAAGATAACACATATGAGGATTGGTTTGGGTCATGGATCTGGCTTGCAAAGGCCTCAGACGAGCCGGATTCATGGACAATGAGCTCTAATCAGTAAAATTCATGCCTCCATTGTTGATGGTGAGAGGTTGAGGAAATCGAATTTCTTTGGTGTCGCCTATGGTGTTTCGGCACGCTGTTGCAAACACATAGGTTGTTTCAAAATGACTCTCATATGACAACGGTTCTGCGGTATGTTTCATTGTATTTTTCTCAGGTTGCAGATGTGTCCCTTATTTGTTATCTGCATTGTTCATCTATGTTTCATACGAGATTGCTTTCTCTTGTTGCATATGATGGGTCCATTTTCTCAGATATGCCGCGCCCAATGAAATATGATGTGCACCTCTTTTTCCTACATGGGCTTGTGCGAATGTTGTAGTCAATGGCAAGAAGTGTTCTGAATGATGTTGCATACACATATTAAGTAGGGTCGATGTTTTCGCATTGATTGGACAATCTTGATTTCACACTTATCTAGATCGGCCCACTTCGGAGGCGACTGATATCGGTCGATAGTTTCAACCTATACTCCCATAACAAATAATCACAGAGAATAGCATAACATGCTTCCCTGCCTGACTTGCCACCTCGACTGAACGCGTGAATCAATTCAACTTTCCATGCATATACTAATGTCTGATAATCCACTGATTTGGGCTCAGTCTAACTGGGATCCAAACGGGACAAACACATATACATAACCCAGATTACCATACAAAATGAGTTTGTTTGGATGTTATGTAAGGTGTTTCGACATGCCGCAAGCACATATGTAGTTTGTTGCATGCACATTGTCATTGTGTTAATATGATTCTCAGGATATGCTTCAAGGGGTTTTTCTCATATTGCTAAGGTCGATTTCTTTACCGATTTTGCTGCACCAAATGGGATATGTTGTGCACATTTTTTTATTTTTCATGGACTTGTGCAAAATGTTGCAACAATTTTGTAGTCCACGGGAAAAAAATGTCCTAAATGATGTTGCGTACACACGTAAAATATATTGTGTGGAGATGTTGTTGCATTGATCAGATGATCCTGATTTAACACTTATCGAGATCGGACGACTTTGGAGTCTTGGAGACGACTGATCGGTCGATGATTTCAACCCACGGCCCTAACAAATATTTTTGTGAGGGCAAATAGACACAGAGAATAGCAGAACATGACTTGCCGCCTCGACTGAACGCGTCAATAAATCCAAATTACCCCTTGCCATGCATAAACTAATTGCCAATAATCCACAAATTTGGGCTCAGTCTAACTGGGATCCCAAGGGGACAAACACATATCCAAATCCCAGATTACCACACATAGAACCAACAAACATGCAGATTACACGCTGGTCTTTGGCCTCTTGCGGCACCGAAATTCTCGCGTCCTCTACCGCCCTGACGGCGACACCGATGCACTTATTCCCTATGTCGGTTCCTCACCTTGTATATATACCCAATCCATCAATAAAGAGAACATAGTTTGATTCATTTGTTTCCTGTCTCGTTTGCTCTCGATTTCTTCTAACAGTTTCATATGATATTAGTTTTTCTTCTTGCATATGATGGGATCCATTTTCTCAAATTTGCTGTGCCCAATGGGATATGCCGTGCACCCGTTTTTTTTTTTTTTTTGCTACATGGGTTTGCGCAAATGTTGCTACATGGGAAGAAGTGTTCCAAATGATGTTGCATATACACATACAAAGTAAATTGCATGGGGGTCGATGTTGTTGCATTGATCGGACAATCTTGATTTCACACTCACCGAGATCGGACGACTTCGGAGATGACTGATATCGGTCGATGGTTCAACCCACGCCCTTAACCAATAAACACAGAGAAGCCCGAGCTCTCTTATTCAAGAAAAATAAAAAATAAACACAGAGAATAGCTGAACATATGCTTGCTTCCCTGCCTTACTCGCCGCCTCCACTGAACGCGTCAATCAACTCAACTTGCCATGCATAAACTAATTGCCAATAATCCACAAATTTGGGCTCAGTCTAACTGGGATCCCAATGGGACAAACACATATCCAAATCCCAGATTACCACACATAGACCCAACAAACATGCAGATTACACGCTGGTCTTTGGCCTCTCGCGGCACCGAAATTCTCGCGTCCTCTACCGCCCTGACGGCGACACCGATGCCGACGCCGCCATGCTCATGCCCTTTTTCTTTTTGGCCACTGGGCAGACAGCCTCCGGCGGCCTCCATCTGGCGACGCCGCGTGCATTGGCGGCCCTCGCACGTCACAAAAGAAATCCAAGAATGTTGAGAGAATACTCTCCCAGCTCCAGAGTTTGTTTTATAGTAGTGGTAGGCGCCTCGAGTCCAAAGGCAAAGCACCATTATTTCTGGATCGTCTCCAGAATCCCAGGTCGTCGAAAGCGAGGAGCAACGGTAGAACATGGGAGGAGACGCTGGTATATAAATCTACCCAGCAGTACCCTACCAAGCAGTAAGTTGTTGGAGAGGCCGCAGTGCGCCGGAACGGCAGGGATGGCGGCCGGTGCGACGCTGCACAAGCCGAGGGCCAAGAGCCTGTGGCTGCTGGTGCGCCGGATGCTCTGCCGCGGCAGCAAGCCGCACAGACCCGCTGCCGCGGCGTCCGAGGCGCTCGGGGATAGAGGAGACGACGGCGGGGAGAAGAGCAGCCTCCTCGGCCGAAGCCGCGGCTCCCTGGAGGAGCTCCTGGGGTCGGACGGCGCCGTGCTCCGTGCCAGCAGCGCCAAGAAAGATGTCCAGCACGTGCTGCTGCCCGACCACCGGCAACGGCAGCCGTCGACAGACGTGGCTAGCCCGGAGGCCACGCTGGCCGTGTCGTCTGCTGGTCACCGTTGCGGCGGCGCGGCCATGCAGCAATACCGGCGGTTCGTGTTCGGCGGGTTCCGGCGGCGGCTCATGATGCGGCGGCCGTGGCGGCCCATGCTCGTCGCCATCCCGGAGTGATCCACCGATCCGTCGACCGGCCAACGGAAAACTTCGATCGGCCATGTCTTGTCGGGTCCTGTGGAGTGGCTGCCGTGCGTTTGTGCCAGTGTATAGCTTTTCGTGCTGTTCTTCCGGCCACTTTGTTCGTTTCTTGCGGCGATCGCCTCGTGGCCGATGCTTCCGTTATGCATGGCGTGTTGGTAATGCTAGTACATAACTTGACGACATTGTTATTTTTCGGAACCGACTTGAACAAGTCTTTGTGATTGGTCTATGAACACATTAAACAGCTAGCAAATCAGAGGTAGGCTGGGACTCCATCTTCGCTAAAGGGCAACAGGTCCAATCATGTCATCTTTTGGCTTTCGATGGTCTCGAGGCATTTCAAAATACGAATTTTAAAAACTTGGCTTGGCAAATCCTGGCCCTGGTCCTCGTTCTTTATGCTACCACCAAAAGCTAGCTAGCTCGAAGTTTTGGGGCCATCGAAAGCTAGAACAACTGGCCATCTTTGCTTTAGCACGAGAATTAATGGACAAGCAAAGTATGGATCGATCATGTCTCTTACTACCACTCTCTTTGGGACGTTTGGTTCGTACTTTCGGCACTTATTAGATGGGCACTTGTTGTTGAAAACTCAAAGCTGCATCAGGAGCGCATGCTCCTGCCTAAAAATAAATGCATTCCATTTATTGAATCGGATACTTTCACCATATATACATGTCGATCGATGACCTACGTTAACTATGCGACATGTGTAAAAAACAAATTTACTCCCCCCAAAATAATATTTACATCATTTTTTTCTTAGCACACGTAATGTATATATATTTTTTACGAAATTTGGAAACATTCAAAGACGCAAAAAACTTGTCAAATTTTCATTTTTTTGATAATTTAAACATTTTACAGAAATCTACCATGCATCTAGAAGCATATGCACGGGGGTGCTAAAACTGCCACCAAATGCTATATATCGCCCGCACTTGGGCCGGCCTATTTCCTTTTTTTTTTCTTTTCTATCTCTGTAGTTCTTTTCTTTTTTTCCATTTTCTTTATGTTTCCTTTTTCTTTTTTAATTATTCTCTTTTCTATTTCTTTTCTTTTTTGTTCTTTTAATTTTCTCTTTTGTATTTCTTTTCCTTTCTTGATTTTTCACTTCTTATGATTTTTTAAAATTGTTCAAATTTAAAATTTGTTCATATTTGAAAATTGTTCATACTCAAGATTTTGTTCATGTACAATAATTGTTAGAATTCAAAGTTTGTTCATATTAAAAAATTATTCAAATTCAATATTTTTGTTCATATTCAAAAATGTTCCAATTCAAGATTTTGTTCACATTCGAAAATTGTTCCAATTCATGATTTTGTTCATATATGAAAATTATTCCAATTCAAGATTTTGTTTAGAATCAAAAATTGTTCCTATTCAAGATTTGTTCATATTAAAAAATTGTTCCTATTTAAGATTTGCTTCATGTAGTATATAGTGATTTGCCGCCTTTTGTTTTATTTCTTTTGCCATTTGGCTTTTACCTTTTTTAATATGTACTTCGTGACATCTGGGTGCCCTCTGTTAATACAAATGACACACATTTTGACGCTGATCGAGAAAAAAAACTAACATGGGTACTTGATACGTCCAAAACGTATCTACTTTCCCGAACAGTTTTGCTGTTGTTTTACCTCTAATTTGTGTGTTTTGAATGCAACTAACACGGACTAACGCTGTTTTCAGCAGAATTGCCCTGGTGTCTTGTTTTTGTGCAGAAAGTCAAGTTTCGGGAAAATTCCCGAAAATATCCTGGAGTTCCTATTTTTCCAGAAGACACGGAGCCAGAAGACGAGACGGAGGCGGGCCACGAGGGCCCCACACCATGGGCCCGCGCGGCAGGAGCTGGACCGCGCCGGGGGTGGTGTGGCCGCCTCGGGCACCACCTCGCGTCCCCCTTTCGACTACTTATCCCCTTGACCTAAAAACCCGAGGAGGATCGACGCTTTTTCCAGAAACACTCCAGAGCTCCGCCGCCACCGAAAACCCTATTTCGGGGACCAGAAACTCCGTTCTGGCACCCTGCCGGGACGGGGAATTGGAGGAGATCATCGCCATCATCATCACCGACGCCTCTCCATCAACCATCCATGATTCCCCCATCCATGTGTGAGTAATCCCCGCTGTAGGCTGAAGGGGATGGTAGGGATTGGATGAGATCATTCATGTAATAGATATCAGATTGTTAGGGCATGGTGCCTAGTATCCGTTGTTAGTACTTTATGTCATTGTTGCAACTTGTTATGCTTAATGCTTGACACTAGGGCCCGAGTGCCATGATTTCAGATCTGAACATGTTATTGAATCATGAGGATAATTATTGTTTTAGATCATATCTGCAAGTTGTTTACACATATAATTGTCCGGAACCCGAGGCCCCAAAGTGACAACAATTGGGATAACTGGAGGGGATGGCTGTAATGTGAGGATCACATGTGTTCACGGAGTGTTAATGCTTTGCTCCGGTGCTTTATTAAAAGGAGCACCTTAATTACCAGTAGTTTCCCTTGAGGCCCCGCTGCAAACGGGCTGGTAGGACAGAAGATGTTGTGCAAGTTTCTCATTGCGAGCACGTACGACTAAATACGGAACACATGCCTATGATTGATTATTACCTGGATACTTTATTATTATCTATCTGCAAATGCCCTACGCTTGACTATTATATGAATTATCTTATCCATGCAACGCCCGTTCATCCATCCCTATGCCTACAGTATTTTAATCCTGCTGTCTACTACAATTATTACTGCTGCTTTTATTTTACTGCTGCTATTATTTCACTACTGCTACTGCTATAAAACTGTTGCTACTGATAAACTGTGTCGAGCAAGTCTATTTCCAGGTGCAGCTGAACTGACAATTCATCTGTTAAGGCTTATAAATATTCTTTGGCTCCCCTTGTGTCGAATCAATAAATTTGGGTTTTACTTCCCTCGAAGACTGTTGCGATCCCCTATACTTGTGGGTCATCAAGACTATTTTCTGGCGCCGTTGCCGGGGAGCATAGCTCTATTTATAAGCTCACCTGAGAGTGATACTGTTCGCTGCAATTCATTCATCATGGGTAAACCTCGTGATGAGAGGTTCGCATATTGCCATCCACTACAAGGAGAGGTACAACTCTGAACACTTCTGCTCTTGATTCACCGTCTGTTATAAGTCAACTTGTCACACCACCACATACACATACTTCACATGCTGCTACTTCTGCTGAATCTGAAAATACTTCTGAAAGTTTTGATGATGCTTCTACTGTGCTTGATGAGAGTGGTTCATTAGGTCCTTTTCTAGATGCTACAATTGCTAAGTCAAAACAAACTGAAAATGCTGAAACACCTAATGAAAGTCCCATTACACCTGTTAGTTCACCTGAATTAAGAGATCATACTAGTGATGATTTCGAGGAAACTTATGTTGAACTTGATGATGAATTTATTGAAGAATGCAATGCTTCTAAAGATGCTAGTGCTATTAAAAATCTTCTTGCAAGACGTGCTGTTAATTACAAACTGTCTCCTGATGCTAAGTTTGCTACATCTCCCATTGATATAAAAGATAAAGATTATGATTTCTCTATGGACTTGTCACATATATCTATTGTTGAGAAAGAACCTTTTCGAGGAACTGAAAATGAAAGTGTGTAGAACATATGAACACTCTTTCTACTTTAAGTAGTGTGTTTTCTGATGACATAAGAAACGCAGTTACTTCGTTACTAAAATATTTCCTTTCTCATTAAAAGATGAAGCTAAAACTTGGTTTAATAGTTTATCTCCTGGATCCATTAAAAGTCCTATGGATTTGGTTAATGCTTTCTTCCAGAAATATTTTCCTGCTAGTGCTCAACATGCTGCTTTACAGAGAATCTTTAATTTCAAACAATTGGAAGCCGAGAAATTGCCTAAATCTTGGGCAAGGTTTTGTTCTTTACTCAGAGCTCGGCCTGGACATCAATTAGCTAAAAATGAACTTCTTGATATATTCTATAATGGACTAACTGTTGAATCTAGGACATACCTAGATAGTTGTGCTGGTTGTGTTTTCAGGAAAAGAACTCCAGATGAAGCTGAGGAATTAATGGATAAAATAAGCCAAAATCATGATGATTGGACTATACCTGAGCCGACCCCGATACCCACACCAAAGAAGAGAGGAATTCTTGAACTAAGTGATGAAGAAATGAGAGAAGCCAAGAAATCTCTTAAAGAGAAGGGTATTAAATCTGAAGATGTGAAGAATCTACCACCAATAGAAGAATTATGTAAGCCAATTCCTCACCCATCAGTAGTTGAGGTACACTCTCTCCAACATTTTGATGATAGGGATATTCCTTATTCTAAAACTCCTGATCAATGCTTAGATGAATTTGATAATTATATTGTTAAGCAGGATAACTTTAATATGAGAGTGCAGAATCATCTGATGGAAAATTCTAGAGCTATGAGTAAATTGCATGATATTGTGGAAAGAACTTCTAATGATGTTAAAATGCTTATTAAACATTTCCATATGGTTCAAACTCAAATAGATCAACTCACTAAGGTACAAAAAGATCTGCTAGTTAATGCTTCTAGAGAAAATGAAAAACATGCTTATGGAGTAGGAACTAGAGGTGGTGCTTCTACTCAGGATCCCTTGTATCCTGAAGGACATCCTAAAAGAATTGAGCAAGATTCTCAACTAGCTAATGAAACTAGTACCCTTCTAAGAAAAAGAAGAAGAAGAAACATAAACATGTTGAAGAATCTCCTGAATCAATTAAAGAAAATGAGCATGTTAATGATCCAAATAGTATATCTATCTCTGATGCTGAAACTGAAAGTGGTAATGAACATAACAATGATAAGGATAAAAATGATGCTTCTGATAAAGAGGAGAGTGAAGATGAACCTGAAAAGCATACTAAGAATAAAAAGTATACTAAAGAAGATTTCATTGCTAAAAGCATGGTAATGAGAGAGAACCTTGGGTGCAAAAGCAAATGCCTTTTCCTAATAAGAAACATAAATCAAAGGAAGAGGAACACTATAATAAATTTTGTGAATGGATGAAACCCTTGTTTTTGCAAATTCCTTTGACTGATGCTATTAAATTGCCTCCTTATTCAAAATATATGAAAGATATTGTCTCTAACAAAAGGAAAATTCCTAATGAGGAAATTTCTACTATGCTTGCTAATTACTCTTTCAATGGTAAGGTTCCAAAGAAACTTGGAGATCCAGGTATACCAACTATCCCATGCTCTATTAAGAATAATTATGTTAGAACTGCTCTATGTGATTTAGGAGCAGGAGTTAGTGTTATGCCTTTCTCTCTTTATAAGAGACTCTATTTAGAAAAATTGATACCAACTGATATATCTTTGCAAATGGCTGATAAATCTACTGCTGTTCCTGTTGGCATATGTGAGGATGTTCCTGTTCAAGTGGCTAATAATTGTTTAATATTAACTGACTTTGTTGTGTTGGAAATGCCTGAAGATGATAATATGTCTATTATTCTTGGGAGACCTTTTCTTAACACTGCAGGGGCTGTTATTGATTGCAACAAAGGAAAAGTAACCTTCAATGTTAATGACAAAGAGCATACTGTTTATTTTCCCAAAAAGCCGGACAAGATATATGGAGTAAATACAATAGCCAATCTTAGAACTATCAAAGTGGGAAGTATTGATTGCCCTATTTATGAACCTCAAGAAGGATTTCAAAGTATTATGATTGGATCTATTGCTATACAATTTAAGGTAACATGATTGTCTCATGTGGTTTAATTCTTTTATGTCATATAAAATTTATTTGGTGACAAGACTTGATCAACCTTGTTAACAAATATGTTTTAAATGCATAGAAGCACTAAACAACATTTTATTTCTCAACCTTGTTTTACCTACTGTTGTGTTACTGAACTTGCAAAGTTTTAGTTGAAATTGGTCTTTATAAAATTTATTTCTGCTCTAAGTTTATTATTTAAATACCAGAAAATGTGCAAAATGAAAGTTTTCAAAAATTTCTGAAAATTATACCATAAATCTTAGTTTTTAAAGAGGAATGGGAGTGCCTGGGGCTGACCAGGGGGACCCACCATGCCTCCACACCACCCCACCGCCGGCAGGGGTGTGGGCCGCGCCGTGGCATGGTGTGGGTCCCACCTGGCCCTCCACTCACCCATCTTCCTCTCATTTCTTTCTCTCTCCCGACCAAACACACCACCATTGTTCAAACCCGTGTTCTTGCTGCTCTTGCTCGAGTTTTTCGATCTCCTTGCTCAGCCCATCTTTGTTGCTGAGATTTGGACCATTTGCTCTCCGGTATGTGACTCCTCCGTTTATCCAAGTAGAATTTTGTTTAGTTGTGTATGTCTTGAGCATTTTAGTACTGTAGGTGACATGTTAGATGTGTTTGCATGCTTGTTCTATGCTTAGATTAATTAGTTTTGATGCATGTGTAGCCCTCTTGCAAGTCTCTATAGTAGTTTCTTTGATTTAGTTGCTCCAAAATCATGTTTTATGAGGTTTTGTTTAAAATTTCAGAAAAGAAGGATGAATGAATATCAACTTGATTACAATGAATTGGAGGTGCATGAAGTCATGGGGGTCAACCGCGAAGATGCCGTGTTCCCCTCAATCTATCCATGCTCTAACTTCATGACTGCTGCAGGAATCTTGCAAGATTTCAACACTCTAATCTCTAATGCAGGGTTGGAAGATTTTGTTGTTGATGAACCATATCAATATGCAAAACTGACTATGTCGGTAGTGCAAAACTTTAGATTCAGTTGGTCTTCACCTAACCCCATGGTTCACTATAACATCTACAATATAGCTGTGGATTTGCCCTTTGATGATTTTTGCACAGCTATTAAGGTACCGCATTGGGGATCGCGTGAGAAGATTAGAGGGCAACCTAACCTCTAATGGACCTGTATAAGGAAATCTGCCAAGGGAGAAGTTTAGAAGAGGAGAGTGGTAAAATTCGAAGCATTCAACTCCCATCTATTCGATATTTTGCCTATTACATTGGCAAGTGTGTTCTAGCTAGGAAAACTGCAAGCAAATTATCTGTTTATGATTTGGCTTTCATTTCAGCTGCTTTGAGGTGTGATAGGACTTATAATCTAGGTGCTTTGATAGCTTTCCGTCTTTCAGCTAACCGCGAGAAAGGGGGAATCTGTGGAGGTCTTATTGCTTCTCGTTTATTAGCTATGCATGGTGTAGGGCCGCATCATTTAGACATTCAGTTTCCTATAGAAAGGCTTGATATTAATTCCATGATAAGTCATAAATTTGTTTCTAACTGGGCTACCTTGAATAACTTAGTCTACGAAATAACCTTTTTCCAGAAACGCAGGTGGAGATTAATTAAGTCCGAACGATTAGTTTGTTTGCCTGCACCTCTTTTGTTTAACCTTGATGCCAGGGAAAGGTGGTCATTATCTGAGGATGATCTTGAGGCATACTTAGAGGAGCATGGCCCTCGCCCAGAGGATGATGGAGAGGGCCCGATGAGGGTTTCACTCAGCCTTCCGACATCGCGGCTTCCCGTACCAGCACTTTGATTATGGGACTTCTGCCCCTTCTTCTTCACGGGAGCCTGATTACGATCATGCTTGGGATGATTCACCGGGGTGGAGCGACACCCACGCCGATGATTGATCTCCACTTAGGCCAAAAGCCTAAGCTTGGGGGGAGGTATACCGACATCTCACTCACTTTCATATCATATTCGGTCGGTACTTTGTATATCCATGTTTCGTTTCTTTCTTTTTCGTTGTTGTTTCTTGTTTTGATTTTATTTTCCAAAACCCAAAAAGACCAAAAATATTTCTGTTATTTCTCTTTGTTTACCTCTTGTGTACTTTTAGTACTGGTTTGCTTTATCTTTTAGCTTCGGTTTAGTATTCAAAAATCCAAAAAGATTTTGCTTTATTTGTTTTTTTCCTTTCTTTGTTCGTTTCAAGTCCGTGACTCCATTGGAGCTTGGTTATCATTTCATATCATTCAAGCCACATAAGTGAAAAACAATAATGACGATTTATGACAACTCGAGTTGTGGTGAGAGGCTGGTATGAACTCTATTTGTTTTTATTTTTGTACATATACTCACTCATGTGGACATGCTTAGCTGATTCGTATGAGGGGCAATGTTATTTAATGGATGCCTAGTAGTTCATGTTTTCATATGATCAGTTCCAATTCACTAATAGTATATATAACATGTCATATAGATATTTGCTTGCATTGTTCTATTCATAAAAGGGTATGACATGGTGGTATCTTCCTCTGAATGATTCACTTGAATTGACTTGGCACATGCTCACGCATGCTCACGACTGAAAAACAAAAAGTCAATTAAGCCTTGATGATTTATTTTGCCTCAGAGTTCTAGTATCACTTTTATGCCTTCGTTAATTTTATTCTGTCGCAATCATGATTATGACCGTAAATGCTCTCTTGATTGTCGCTTCCCAGTCTATTGCTAGCCTTCACTTGTACTGAGCGGGAATGCTGCTCGTGCTTCCAAATCCTTAAAAACAAAGTTATTCCAAAGAGTCCACCAAAAATTACTATGCATGGTATTTCGAACCATTCCAAGTAAATTTTCATGTGCTACCTTTAAAACCTTCAAAATACTTCTCATTTTGTGACACTATTTTTAGCTCATGAGGACGGGGTGGATGTCTTTATGTCACTTGTCAAACAGACTTTACTACCGGATTAGCGGCATATACATCCGCTTATCCATTAATTTTGCAAAAAGAGCTGGCAAATGGGGTGCCTAGTCCCGATTAATTACAACTTTAACCGCTTAATTCTCTTCACATTTTTTCCTGATTTATCAGACAAGTAATGAAACAAGTGAATGTCTGCATTTGTAAACAAAAGAGAAAAGAGGGATGATCTGCCTTGCTGGTAGAAATAACGTCCTTCATGGGAGCCGCTCTTAAAAGTCTGGTTGGCAGGGGTCATATTGTACTTTCCATTTTCTGATTCGTTGACAGGAACAACCACCTCCCAAAACAATTTTTACCTTTGTTTTATAAATAAAAAGCTCTAGCACATGTTAAATCCCTGCTTCCCTCTGCGAAGGGCCAATCTTTTATTTTTATGTTGAGTCACCATCCTTTCTTTGAGCACCTGCTCGAGAGCATAACTGTCATTCTTAGTGTAATGTGCTTGTCCCAGAATACGGTTAACTGTGGTATAACTTTGATGCTCTTATCTTTGATATTTTTACTTCTAGTCCTCACTTGAACTTCAGAGGTGCCTTGGCATTTATGTTTTGCTCTACAAATAAAGGCAAGAGAGATACCACTTTATCATATCTTATTATGAACATTGCAATCCTGCAGATAGATCTATTTCATGTTATTTATTCTTAGTGTGTTGGTATCTTTTCATAGTTCACATAGCTACTAGGTGGCATTATCTACATTCCTTTATTATGAATTGCCTAAGTACTTGATCATATAGTGAGAATATTTACATCATATGAAGCAAATGTGTTCGTAAAAGTTTCTTTTATCGCACTCAGTTGTTAACTGAATTGCTTGAGGATAAGCAATAAGCTAACCTTGGGGGGAGTTGATACGTCCAAAACGTATCTACTTTCCCGAACACTTTTGCTGTTGTTTTACCTCTAATTTGTGTGTTTTGAATGCAACTAACACGGACTAACGCTGTTTTCAGCAGAATTGCCCTGGTGTCTTGTTTTTGTGAAGAAAGTCAAGTTTCGGGAAAATTCCCGAAAAATATCCTGGAGTTCCTATTTTTCCAGAAGACACACGGAGCCAGAAGACGAGACGGAGGCGGGCCACGCGGGTCCCGCATGGCAGGAGCTGGATCGCGCCGGGGGGTGGTGTGGCCGCCTCGGGCACCACCTCGCGTCCCCCCTTTCGACTACTTATTCCCCTTGACCTAAAAACCCGAGGAGGATCGACGCTTTTTCCAGAAACACTCTAGAGCTCCGCCGCCACCGAAAACCCTATTTCGGGGAGCAGAAACTCCGTTTTGGCACCCTGCCGGGACGGGGAATTGGAGGAGATCATCGCCATCATCAGCACCGACGCCTCTCCATCAACCATCCATGATTCTCCCATCCATGTGTGAGTAATCCCCGCTGTAGGCTGAAGGGGATGGTAGGGATTGGATGAGATCATTCATGTAATATATATCAGATTGTTAGGGCATGGTGCCTAGTATCCGTTGTAAGTACTTTATATCATTGTTGCAACTTGTTATGCTTAATGCTTGACACTAGTGCCCGAGTGCCATGATTTCAGATCTGAACATGTTATTGAATCATGATGATAATTATTGTTTTAGATCATATCTGCAAGTTGTTTACACATATAATTGTCCGGAACCCGAGGCCCCAAAATGACAACAACTGGGATAACTGGAGGGGATGGCTGTAATGTGAGGATCACATGTGTTCACGGAGTGTTAATGCTTTGCTCCGGTGCTTTATTAAAAGGAGCACCTTAATTACCAGTAGTTTCCCTTGAGGCCCCGCTGCAAACGGGCTGGTAGGACAGAAGATGTTGTGCAAGTTTCTCATTGCGAGCACGTACGACTAAATACAAAACGTATGCCTATGATTGATTATTATCTGAATACTTTATTATTATCTATCTGCAAATGCCCTACACTTGACTATTATATGAATTATCTTATCCATGCAACGTCCATTCATCCATCCCTATGCTTACAGTATTTTAATCCTGCAGTGTACTATAATTATTACTGCTGCTTTTATTTCACTGCTGCTATTATTTCTCTACTGCTACTGCTATAAAACTGTTGCTACTGATAAACTGTGTCGAGCAAGTCTATTTCCAGGTGCAGCTGAACTGACAATTCATCTGTCAAGACTTATAAATATTCTTTAGCTCCTCTTGTGTCGAATCAATAAATTTGGGTTTTACTTCCCTCGAAGACTGTTGCGATCTCCTATACTTATGGGTCATCAGTACTGTGATCGAGAAACTAAAAGGAAACTGACCATTAGGTGTTGGGCCAAACAAATTCTGCATGTTGTATCTACTGTAAACTGGATATTATGTGGTGTAGTTTGATTTTCTTGTAGTTTGCATACTAAAAGGTTTAACATCTCAACAGAGACTTTAGTTTTTTATTCTTTTTTTAGCTTCCCATTTTGGTTTTCAATTTTGCTAATGTTAACGAATGATTGTTCCGTTGTTGCTTAATAATAAGGCGTGTGGAGAAATAAGAACTCTTTTGCGAACCCTGAATCTATTGGCCTGCGGAGAGGCAATTTGAATCAGTTGATGTGTTCGCGCTGTTCTGAAACTGAACATTACAAAAGATGCCACTGCAAGTGCAGATTTCAGAAGAAACTGGTAGTGACACAAACAGTGTTTTTCTTTAGAAAACACTGACATAAAACCATGTAAACCTTGTGTACAGCACCTTGGCATAATGAACTGCATGAGTTATGATTGTTCAAATTTCAAATGTTGCACCGAAGAAGTTTTTGAGATGATTATAAATGGCAATTTATATGATGCATCTAAAGTAAAGTGCATGGTCCAATTTGATATTCATACTCCCTCCGTTCCAAAATAGATGACTTATATTTATCAAGATACGGATGTATCTAGATTTGTTACACATCTAGATACAACCGCATGTAGATAAATGGAAGCCCATCTAATTTAGAACGGAGGGGGTAATTTGCATACTGACTAGTTTAACATCTCAATTCACTCCTTTGTGAACCTGACATATCACAACGTATATTACAATGCTTATCCTGGAATTTGCTCCTAGTACATACACCTACCGTCTGAATCATTGCCAACATCAGGACTGTAGAATTACTGGTCAACAAGGAGGCTCAATTACCCAGATGAATCACCTCATCATTAGCAAACTCTATATGCTATATACACCTCATCCGATCGACAGGGCAGAGCCTTATTTCTTCAGAATCAAACACCAAAGCACATCATACTACGCTAGTATTCGACGCTACCGAGTGGTTAGTTGACTGGCTATGGAATCTATGGATGACCGAGTCAGGCGAGAACTGCAGGCTGCCCCTGAGCAGGTGCGTGTCTTCCTTCAAGGACGTGTAGTTCTTGCTCATGTCCTTAGCCGGGCAGTCCCCGTCCCTGATGCAGCTCAGGATCTCCACCACCTCCTTGATCGGCGGCCGCAGCTCCCTCTCAAGCTGCAGGCACTGGAAGGCCACCTCCGCCACGCGGTCTATCGAACTCTTCGTCTCGCTGTCGGTGTCATAGCCAAGCTCCGGGTCGACCAGCTGGACGACCTCGTGGTTCTGAATCCTGTTGAGAGCCATGTTCCCCAGGTTTATCTCGCTGTGGCTCCTGCTCATGTCCACGGCAGGTTTCGAGGACATCAGCTCCACCAACACGACGCCGAAACTGTAGACATCGCTCTTGTCCGTTAGCTTGTAGCACTGGTGGTACACTGGGTCGACGTAGCCCGGTGTGCCCTGTGGAACAGTCGAGACATGTGTGACCTCGAGAGGGAACAGGCGTGACAGCCCGAAGTCCGCAACTTTGACATGGAAACTGTTGTCAAGCAATATGTTGGTCGTCTTGACATCACGGTGTATGATCTCAACTGCGTGGAGGTAGGCTAGAGCTTCGGCCGTTTCTATGGCGATGTTCAGCCTTAGAGGCCACGTGAGGCCTCGCTCTGCCGCACGGGTTCCGTGAAGATGGTCCGCAACTGTCCCATTGGGGATGAACTCGTACACCAAAAGAAGGTCACGGCTCATACGAGAAGTACAACCATACAGGATGACGAGGTTCTGGTGCAGCAGCCGGGACAGGATGTCTACCTCATTCAGGAATTGCTCGACTCGCTTGTAGTTATTTTTGTAAAGGCGTTTCACTGCAACTACTCTCCCATCCTTGAGTTTTCCTGCATGACAAAAATCTCAAACTTGTCATTGCCAAGTGAGTAAGAACAAACAGTTGTCAACATAAGAGAGCTACGAATGGATTTCCTAGCATTTGCAAAATTTTCACCTTTATAAACAGTTCCAAAACCACCGTCACCAAGTTCCCTTGAAGCACTGAATCCATCAGTAGCCTCTTCAAGCTCCTCAAAGGTGAAGATGTGAGGAGAACCACCCATCTCAAGATCTTTACTGTATGACAATGAAGACCCACTCCGCATCAGCTCGCTTGAAGTTCTAGACTGTTTCCTCTTCTTCTGCTTATACCAGATAAAGAAGGCGAAAAACCCCATGAGCAGACCACAAGCTACTCCTCCAAATCCTGCCCAGAACAACAATATAACACGTTAGCACTATGCAACAATCAAGATGCCTGCCTAATTCGGTAATTCTGCATCATGAGATTTCACCCCCTTATCTTTCTAGCTCTGCTACAATATTGTGGAGCTAGGCAATGAAAATTGAGAAAGCAAATGAAGGAGCTTGAGAGCTGGTACCAACCTATTGCAATCTTCCTTCCTGTCCTAGGATTATTCTGGTTCCCTGCATAAGAACAACGCTGTAAATATTTTTTGCCATTTATGAAAAATAAACGAGATTAGTAGTCCCTAGACAAATTATAAGAAGTTCATGTAAGCTGGATTGGTACTGTCATGACAAATTTACCAGCTTCAACAAAAATTCAAACTCCCCGTTGTGACTAGTCAACAAAGAAGATCCTACAATAGCTACACTTCAGATTCACAACTGAGGATGGCAAGCTATTTTTTTTAAATAATACATTTTTTATTACAATTATCATAAATAATACTCTCCGTTCCTTGATATAAGGTGCCTAAGGTTTTGAGAAAAAAATCAAAATATAAGGTGTATTGCGATTTATAGATAATTTTACCCATAAAAAAACTAGTCACAATCTGGAATGGAGGAATTTAACGGATTGTTTTCAGTTTCTGGCTAATAAGGACTCTTTTCTCTAAAAAAAAATTCATCAAAAAATTAGTCCACCGCATGCAAAATACTGGGGTCTTAATATCCGTGCCAAAACCTTAGGCACCTTAAATCAAGGAACGGAGGGAGTACGTGTTTTTAGAAATAACTAGCAAGGTGGCCCTCGCAAATGCGAGGGCATCATCTACAATGTATTGAATGTGTTCGTGTACTAAATTTGTGCTTTCGTCGGGAAAGACCGAAATCTAAATAAGAGCATCCTTTGACTATTGTAAAATTATGGTAGTAGATAAAATCACGCATGCGTGTAATCTTTTAATTTATAGAGAGTAGGTGTTCTAGATCTCAAAAATAAATACCATGTCACATATTCTAGAAGTTCGTTTACTTTTAGCCATAGGTAGTACTTCCATTTTAATACAGTATATTTTTACTCTCTTCCTGCCATCCCCATTCTTCAGTGATACATATTTGTTTGTCATGTACCAATGATTACACTGACTTAAATAGCACATAGTTTCATGTAACATACTAAATTAAGAAAATAATTAGATGGTTTATACTTTTAACATGTAATAAGTCACCAAGCTTTAAGTCATCTCACAATTAATGTTTTTTAATTTCACCACAAAATTTTAACCATCGTACTATTATCGCTAGTTGCATTGTCCTAATAATACCCAATACTTTTGTCAATTATTTGATTTGCATGATTTAACTCTCTCCCCCCCCCCAAACTCACTCTTTTACCAAATAATTATACTATCTCGCTCACTTGCATATGTCGTGTCATGAAACACCACTACATTTCCACGGAAACATTGTTTTAGCATCTTCATCGGTCATGATGTCTTCTACAATTTTGCAAATCTCGGAGATGTCTCATATTAAATTTTAAGAATAAGAATCAAAATAAAGTTCCTGCCAGCAAAATAAAATCCTAGAGAGACTGACATAAAAGTGTATTTAAGCACACCTTAGGAAAACCATATGAGATTGAAGTAAACTCATGAAAACTTTCGATTGTGAAGAGATTAAGTTCTATTATTATACTTTGTACACATTAGAAAGATCTATCAGTCGATATATTACCATGGTGTATTGGTCGTGATTTTATTATACAACTCTGGAAATTTGTTTACTTGTGATTTGTTCCGGCACGATTATAATGATAAATTGGTTTTCATCATGTTTATAAATACTTATGAACGTTTTGTTGTGTATGATCTACTAATAAAAAGAGGGTATGCTAGATTGATGACCAAATGTTTGTTTTTGGGGGAACTTCTCACATGTGTATATTTCTCTACCATATTGTGCTTATATAACATATTATTATTTTAAATTAAAATTTTGTATTATGAATAGTTAAAATAGTGATGACGAATGATAAAGTAGGCGTTTTCTTCACAATTTATTTTGCCTCTAACCTTATCTCTGAAATTAATTTTCACTAAAATATAATTTTTTTGAATCTCTTGCGAGGCACCATTCACCCTCGACTTTTAATGGATCAATGCTTGATTTGTCCGATACCAATGGTTTATGTGGCTAGTCTTTTATTATTTAATCAAAATTCGTGTTTTGCACCATATGTCTATAATTAAATTAAGACGATTACACTTTCAATTATTAGTCGATATTTTTGTCGACAGCGAGCCAATAGTGGTAGCTTTCTCAATGTCGAAACTCCTCGACTCAAGTCGTCAATGGACAATGTAGTGTAAGTACGTTGGAAAGTCATTTTGACTCTCGGACTCCAGTGATCCTACTTTTTTGTATAAAAAAGTTTTGAAAATCTAGAAAAAAAGCATGTTGTTAATTATGTATATTATAAGCGTGCTAAATCACAGTGCCAAATGTTTTGTATTATGGGCTACACAAAAATAACAATATTTGGAGATTTGAAACTATATATTGTTCACTATACTCAGTTGTGTATATTTAGTATTTTTTAGGTAGCCGAAAATCTAAAATGGAGCCCGGGCTACAAGATGCCCATATTTTCAAAAAACTGAAATCGACATTTTTTAAGTTTCCAAAAATAGTGAAAACATTCCGAGATGTATATTGTCTATATCTACAATTGTGTAAATTTGCAACTCCAATGTCATTGTATTTTGGCTGCACAAAAAAGACAAATGGGTGGATCTAGTTGGTGAACAATATAGTTTCAAAATTTTGAAATTTCCATGATTTTTCTTTTTTGTACAGCACAAAATACAACGAATTTGAATGTAAATTTTGCACGCTTGTAGATCTCGACACTATTTACTTCTGTGATTTTTTTCGCGATTTTTAAAACTCAAAATATCATTTTCATTTTTTTAAAGGGCTCCATATATCCCGGGTTTCAAAATCCACTCTTGAAATCTCCAGTCAAGCATGTCTATGTATATGGTTGTAGTGTGCTCATGATTATATATACATCGTACTCACTTTTCTAAAAATCGTATTAATGTTGTGCTTAACTTTTTGTTCTCAATCATGCAGATATATACTCCCTCCGTTCCACAATATATAAGATGTTTTAGATTTTTTCCACATTCACATATGTATACATGTATCTAGATATGTTTTAGTGTATGTGTCCACTCATTTTGGTCCGAATCTAAACAACACGTGTAACACGTAAAACAGCTTACATTGTGAAACGGATGGAGTATATAAGCTAGTACACTTTTGTTGTCATGTTCGTTCAACCTAGCGTGCGCCTCATTTTTTAGGTTCGCGGGAAGGAGAATAGTCACACTTGACACGATTAAACTGGGTAGGATCAACCTTTTTTCAAACTGAACTATCGGGTTTTGCTTTTTTTTTGTTTTGTTTTGGTTGCTTACCACATATCCGATGTGGTAACTATCGGATTTTTTTTTTTTTGAGCGAGTAACTATCGGGTTTTGCTTTGCGTTTGCACATGTTATCATTAAATACGTGACAATAGATTTGTGTTGGATTTTTTTCAAACGATTATCGGGTTTTGCTTCGCATTTGCACATGTTATCATTAAATACGTGACAATATAGTTGTGTTGGATTTTTTTTTCAAACTGACCGATCCGTTTCAGATTTTTTTTTTCAAACAGACTGATCCGGTGGGTTTCCACGTTCCATTAAATACGTGATTACATTGTTGGATAATTTATTTCAAGCTGACCGATCTATTTTTTTTTTTCTTTTTAGGATGACCAATGTGGTTCAATACGTGACATGAAAAAATCATGTTGGACAAAGGTAATTAAAAGGTTACGTATCTTTCATTAATCATAACCGTACATTTTAGATCTAACTAACAAAATTAATTTGGATGATGTGGATTAACGTGGTGTCTCGAAAAACTCACTCATTTTGCTTTTAGTATATAATAGATAGATACACACTCGTTGACCCACCATGGATGCCGCAATGATCGAAATCGGCTACCGCCTTATCCGCTCGGTTTAGTGGGTTGTGATTATGCTATGATTTGGTCGCCTGGTTCGATAAGGGAAGTCAAAAGCAAAAGATGATTTGACGGCCGGCCGGGCACGGCGAACTTACGTGGAGGCGGAGGGATATCCCACGTGAAAAGGAAGCCGTCGCGGATGAGCTGCTGGTAGTCGCTAGCGTTCACATCGCTCGACGGCGGCGAGCCCAGCACCGGCACGACGCATGCGACGCAGCCCTCCAGCGCGTAGCCGCTGTTTTCGCTCGTCTCATTGTAGCGCCCTCCCACGCTGGCAAGCACCTCGCTCTCGTTCCCGCACCTTATCTTCGTCTTCGCCAGCTCTCCGTCGCCCCGACGTGCCGCCGCCGCTGCCGTGTCGGTGCAGTTGTACAGGATCAGGTTATGGTTGATGCTGCTGATCTGAAACGGGCGGCCGAGTTTGACGGAGGTGTTCCAGCTGGCTCGGCAGCTGCTGGAGGCGTTCAGCATCAACAGCTTGCCAAAATCAATCGCGCGCAGGCTGCGTTTCTCGTATGCGATGTCGAGGATCTGAAAGCCGTAGATACCACTACTCCGTATGAATGGAGTGTTTTCGTAGCAAATAACCTGGAAGTCCGGGGGGCCACATGAGCTGCCCGTCGCTATGTCCACGAGCGAGAACGGGTCCGAGATGGTCACGTTGCCGCACGTCGCCTGCCTCGCCGTCGCCGGGCAGTCTCCCGGCCCTTGCTGCTGCTTCCCCTGAGCCGGCACGAGCATGAGTGGCAGCCACCATACCCAAACCCAGACCAACCCCAAGAACCAGCAGCCGGGAGCCATCGCGGATCAGAAAGATTTGAAACGGCTGTGGCCTCTGGGGGAAATAGACTAGACTAGACGCGAGCGAGAAAGCTGTGGTCGAGCTCAAGCAACGATATATGGGAACGGCGAGTGTGCAGAGGGTGAGATGGCCAGAACGTTTGACTGGAAAAATGGGGCAGGCGATCGCCGTCCACGGATTCGACGATCCAATGGACAGTGATACCTTGGACGGGTGAAGGCCATGGCTTAGGAATTTTCCCGGGCATGGCAACGCCGTTGACGGGCAAGTTGGTCTTTGTCGACTTGTCGCCAGCCCGATTCTAATCCTGGTATCCTAGCCAGATTCACACTTCAATAGACACTTTTTTCAACAGAACCTAGTCAGTGGGGTAGAAATAAGTGGCTGACTGATTGCTTTGATCGACAGGGAAACCAAGCAAGTCACTGCCTCCTAGTAGCTACGTACCTAGAAACTTGGTCAAAAGATGATTTGGATGGGTAAACTTACCTGGAACGGGAAGATGCCATGTCAAGAGGAAGCCGTCGCCGATGAGCCCCTCGTAGTCGCTGGCGTTGACAGCGCCCGACGACGACGAGCCCAGCACCGGCAGGACGAAAGCTTCGCAGCCATCAATAGCGTCGCCAGCGTAGTTCCCAGGAGCATCATTACGTCCTCCCGCGCGGACAAACACCTCGCTCTCGTTCAGGCACCTCATACTCGTCTTCACCAGCGCTCCGTCCCGACGTGCCCCCTCGGTGCAGTTGTACATGATCAGGCTCAAGCTGACGGGGTCGATCCTAAACGGGATGCCCAGCTTCTCAGAGGTGTTATAGATGATGGGCCATCCGCAGCTGTTGGAGGCTTGCAGAAGCAGCAGCTTGCCTAGATCAACTACATGCAGGCTGTGTTCGTCGTAAGAGATATTCTTGATTGCGAATCCAAAGCTGAATGGTATAGAGCTCTTTAAAACCAGCTGGGTGTTGTTATGGCAAGATGTCTCGAAATCCGATGTGCCACACGGCCTTTGCGCATCCGTCTCTCTGAGCCAGAACGGGTGGGAGATGGTGTGGTTGCCGCACTTCTTGGGCGAGCCCGAGCAGCCATCCCATTGCTGCTCCTGTGCCCCGGCAAGCATCAGTGGCAGCCACCAAATCCAGACGGAGACTAATATCCAGCAGCTCCGAGGCATCATTGGAGACAAGGATCTGGAGAATTTGCTGAGTGGACTGATCGAAGGATCGGTGGCCATGGGCTATGGGTATATAGACGAGACATAGGAGAAATATACCACCATGGTTCAAGCACGATATATGGGGATGACAAGCTAGCGTCGTACTCGTACAGTACTATGGCTGCAACATTTGACTGGAAAACTGGGGGAGGCGGCGATCGTCGTCCATTTCGCTGGAACATTTGACGGGTAAGTCATGGCTTCTGAATTTTCCGTGTTAGCACCATTGACGGGTAAGGTCATGACCATGACCTCCGTGATGTGACAGCAACCAGTATCGCCGGCCATCAAGCTAAATTCCTTTACATGACCGAAGAATTTTTTTTTTTTGAGATGGCACATGACTGAAGATATGACAGTACTGTTTAGAATAAACCACTGCGGGCCATCGCACGATGACTAGGCCGAACGCCCAACGGCTGAAATGTAGGCCCATTAGAACGTACGCCCGAACTCTACTTATTTATTTTCTATTGGGCTCTGACTAGGTCATCGAGCGGCTGCACTAGGCCGGAAAGTAAGATCGAAACAGGAAGTGCCGCGCTTGGCCGGCTGCGGCCAACAACCGCCGGCCCGACAGCCTTATCCTCAGTCAGTGGATAACATGATTGATCGCTTGCTTTGATCAAAAGGGAAATCTCTCCTATCTAAAAGAAAAACTAGGTGAATTGCGCCGCGTCTTTGATGTAAAATTGTTTTAGAATTTATTTTGTTTAAATACATGTGTCTAAAATATGATCGTGGGAAAGAAGTCTAAAAATTTGTGGTTCACAAATTATGGTGAGAAATTTGTTCACCACGGGAATAGTTTATTGTTCACACGAAAGTTGTGTTTGAAAGCTAGCTTTTTTATATATGAGACGGGAAATATTAAAATTTGCAAATTACAGTCGTAAATTTGTTCTCGATTTAAATGTTACGTACGAAAATTACTGTTGGGAAACTACGTTTAAAAACTTGTGTCGAAAGTGTATATGGGGTCGAGAAATATAAAAATTTGTAGCGTACAAATTGCAGTCACAATTTTCTTCGCCGTTAGCTCGAAGAAAGTATCACCGGAAAACTACGCTTAAAATTTGCGTCGAAAATATGAGCGCGGGAAATAAATTTTAGATTTTGTAAAAATGAAGATTAGGGAAAAATAAGATGCTACTATTTGTTGTTCATGTGAAAAGTGCCTTGACACTGTAGTGAAGAACCTGCCATTGGGGAACGATGTTTAAAAGGTGTGTTAGAAATGTGAGCAATTCACCGTCACCGTAGCTTCATGTTTGTAAAAAATTGTGGTTCACAAATTGCAGGGAAAAAACTGTTTGTTAAAGAAACTATCACTGGAAAACTATGTTTTTTTATATGAGATGGAAAATATTTAAATTCGCAGATTATAGTTAAAAATTTGTTCTCTGCAGGAAAATTACCTAAAAACTTACCGTTGGAAAACTACCTTTTAAAAATTTGTGTTGTAAATGTTTACGGGTTCGATAAATCAAAAAATCTGTAGCTCACATATTACAGTCAAAAATTTGTTCGTCGTTAGTTTAAAGAAACTACCACCAGAAAATTATGCTTGGAAGGAGTGTCAAAAATGTGAGCGTGGAAAAAAAATTAAATTAGGAGAAAATAAGATGCTATTTTTTTTGTTGTTCATGTGAAAAGTACATCGACATTGTAGTAAAGAAGGTACCACCGGGAAAACAAAGTTTAAAAGTTGTGTTCAAAATGGTGAGCAGGTTCCCGCACTGTAGTCTGTTGTTCATAAATTTGGGGCTTATAAATTGTAGTAAAAAAATTGTTCGCCGTGGCGACAATATTTTAAAGAAACAATTACCGGAAAACTTTAAAGAAATTATTACCATAAAATTTTGTTTAAAAGTTGTGTCGAAAATGTGAGCATGAGAAAGAGATTTAGAAGTTTGCAAAAGTGCGAGTTAGGGAAAAAATAAAAAAATATCGTTCGCGTGAACAGTATCGGGTACTCCAGGATTGTAGACTGCTACAGGCCTACAGTGCCCGAGCGCTCTCATTGCTTCAAATCCACGCTCTCAACGCTTCAAACTACCATCGGGAAATTATGATTGGAAGGAGTGTCAAAAAATGTGAGCGTAAAAAATAAATTTTAAATTATGAGAAAATAAGATGCAGTCAAAAATTTGTTATCGGAAAACTGATGCAGTCAAAAATTTGTTATCGGAAAACTTTAAATAAACTATTACCGGAAAACTTTGTTTGAAATTTGTGTTGAAAATGTGAGCGCGAAAAAGTGATTAAAAGGTTTGTTTAAAAGTTGTGTCAAAAATGTGAGCATGAGAAAGAGATTTAGAACTTTGCAAAAGTGGGAGTCAGGTAAAAAATAAAAAAATACCAGAAAACTTTAAAGAAACTACTACCGGAAAACTTTGTTTGAAAGTTATGTCGAAAATGTGAGCGTGAAAAAGAGATTAAAAAGTTTGTCTAAAAGTTGTATCGAAAATATGAGCGTGAAAAAGAGAAGATTAAAAACTTTGCAAAAGTGAGATATCGACAGTGTTAGCTACAGTGCATCGCGCGCTGAGAGGCCGGCAAAGCCGGCGTCCTTTATATAGTTACTAGTGGAATTTGGCGTGCCGTCACGGCACGCCCTTGATGTTTTTTTTTCTGTAGTATATATATATATTTTTAACTAAAATGTTAGCTAAATTGGTATGTCGGAACATGTTTTTATTTGGTCATGAATAGGTAGCATTTCTTATGAGTATTCTTGTCATATTTTGTGAGTTTTTTGTGAGTTTGTTTGTACGATGTCAGAAATGTTGGTGAAATTGAAATGTTGAAATATATTTGTAATCCGCTATAAGTATGTTGCGGTTATTTTTTGGGAGCATTCTTGTCATATTTTGTGGAATATCAGGAAAAGTCGCTAAAATGTTGGCGAAATTACAATTTGCAAACATGTTTTTTATTTTGTTATGAGTAGATAGTAATTCGTTCGAACATTTTTTATATATTTTGTAGAATATTTAAATATTTAGATAGTTGAATTTAGCGCGGCGACACGACGCGCCTTTGTTGAGGATATGTTGTACTAATTTGTTTGTTTCTTTATTTGCGGTATATATATTGTAAGGGAATGTGGTTGTTCTAATTTGCATAATGTAGTTAGGTGGAATTCAATTTGGAAGCAATCTACAATTAGAGTAGACGTGTTTGTATTTTCTGAAAACATTCATGTAAACAATAATTTTTTTAAATGTAAATACATAATTAGAGGGATTTAAGTTATATTACTTGCAAATATGTTAAGCAAATTTGAATGGTTCAATATGGTTTTATTTTGCCATTATTTTCATACGAACCACCATAATTAGAGAGAATATATTCTGGTTATGTCTAAATATTATGTGTCTATTTTTTTCTGATTTTTTTTTATTTTTTAAAAAATATAAAAATATTTAGCAAGTTGGAATGTTCAAACATATTTGTATTGCGTTATGAATGTTTAAATGTAATTAGAGAAAATGCATGCGAATTATCTCGAAATATTTTCCAAATTCGAATGTTTAAATGCGGTTGTATTTTGCCATAGATATCTAATGTAGTTACGTAATTAGAGGAAATGCATTATGTGTTTGGAAGGATTCGAATTTTTTTGGAATTTTCAAATTTGTATGATGTGGCTATGTGGTGGAATTGAAATGTTGAAAATGTCTACATTTTGAAGTTTTGCAGATCTGAAAATTGTTGAAGCTGTATTTCGGAAGGTACGAAAGTTTTTTGGGGGAAAAAACCAGGGGAAATGTGGTGAATTTCAATTTTTGGAAATGTCCACATTCTCAAGTTGTAGTGGTTGCGGAATCAGGAGACTTGGAAGTCATATGACACTATGAAAATATTGATACTTGTAATATGAGCCGGAATGGTGAAATATGATTGCTTTTCTCATAAAATTGTGCACATGTAGGGCAATTTGAATTGTTCGAATTTATTTGTCTTTTGTGGAAAATAGGTGATCCTTTTTTTTCCTCTAATATTTTCATATATTTTTTTATATTTTGGCGATGGGTATTTATAGTATTTTTTTGCGCGTCGTCACGACGCGCCTTTGTTAGTTTTTAAATTTTTATTGGCGATTTGTGGCTCTACGATTTCATAGACAATGATTTATTAAAGTATTGCAGATGTCCAAAGCGTATTAAAGGAATGATTTAGAATTGGGAAGATTAAGCAACAAAATCGCTATTTTAGAATATGTAATTTTTTAAAGCAAATTGGAATGTTTATAAATTATTAGTTGTAAATCTGAGTCCATAATGAGTGGGAATGCACATTTATTCATTTGGATTCCATATGTTAATTTTTTTAAATTCAGCTCCATATAATTGGAGCAAGTGTATGTAGAATTGTTCTTATTTTGTACGAATTTGAGATGTCAATAGTTGTTTCTTTTTGTGTGAGCATGTTGATATATTCTAGAATATATCTAGTTTTTAAGCAATTTGAAATATTTGAAAATAGTTAGTTTTGAATTTTAGTCTACAATGGGTGGAAATGAACATTTATTCATTTGGATTCCGTAGCTAGAGATTTTTTTTTAAATTCAACTCCATATAGTTGGAGCAACTGTATATAGAATTTCTATCTTTTTACCAAACTGGGATGTGTAAATATGTTTTCCTTTTGGTATAGTTGGTTTGTAGTTTTCTTTGTGATGTTGCTGATGTTTGTGAGAAAATAGATTTCAAAACTGTACAATTTATAGCACCATCATTTTTGAATTTTTTAGCGTCTACCAAACGATACAGTGGGTGGAAATGAACATTTATTCATTTGGATTCCATAGCTAGAGAATTTTTTTAAAGTCCAACTCCATATAGTTGGAGCAACTGTATATAGAATTTCTATCTTTTTACCAAACTGGGATGTGTAAATATGTTTTCATTTTGGTATAGTTGGTTTGTAGTTTTCTTTGTGATGTTGCTGATGTTTGTGAGAAAATAGATTTCAAAACTGTACAATTTATAGCACCATCATTTTTGAATTTTTTAGCGTCTACCAAACAATTAGGTTTAGAAGTCGTAAAAAATAGTTGTCTTATTTTCGAGAAACAGCCAACATTTTCTTTCCATACCATTTTGATATGTTGCGGTCAAATTGATTTTAAAAACTATACAATCTATAGTATTATCAAATTTGAATTTTTTTAGTGTGTACCGACCCGATTAGGTCTAACTCATATGCAATTCTGCCATATTCAAATTTGTAATTTTAGCTGGAATGCTCGAGTATGGGTATTTCTTCATGAAATTATCCTAATCTTCCCCTATTCGAATTTGTCAAACATATTTGGTATTTTCGGAAAATAGTTAACATCTGCTTTCTCTAGCACTGTGATATATCTTTTTAATATTTTGTAAACGGATATTTGTAGGAGTTTTCTACTGTTTTATATTTTTTTTAGGGATAAAATTGGCTCAAATGGTAAGAAAATGATCAGATTTGGTATGCAGACGTCAAATGAGACTTCAAATGGTTGAATAGAATTTAAAAATCGTGCAATTTCGAATTTGTCGAAATTTGATTGTTTTTACTGTTTGACGTCAAATGAGACTTCAAATGGTTGAATAGAATTTAAAAATCGTGCAATTTCGAATTTGTCGAAATTTGATTTTTTTTACTGTTTACCAAATGTTTAGGTTGCGAAGTCGTATAAAAGTTTGAGATACTTAAATTTGTAATTTTAGTTGGAATGCTCTAATATTTTTTTTTTTGCAATAACAATATCCAAATATGTGCTAATTTGAATTAGTCAATCCTTTTTTTTCCAAATAGTAGGTGACATTTTTTTCCACAACATTTTGATATATTTTGAATATTTTGTCAATGGGTATTTGCGAGTTTTTTTTTTATTTGCAACATTTTTTCATTTGCTAAATTTCGTATGGAGCAGTGGGGCCCGCCTTTTTTTTTTTTTTGCATTTTCTGGATTATTGTCCAAAAAAAAATGGCAGCCTGGTCCCCGCGGACGTCACGCGGACGTCAGCAGTGGCTAGGGCTGCCACTATCGCGCCGGCGGCGACAGCGACGGCGCCGCCGCGTCCCAGCAAGCGGGTGGCGGCGCGGGCGCGCCTGGTGGCCGGAATCGTCGCCGGCGACGCCGAAACGCGGCGGCGGACGAAATCGACGCTGCCGGCGATTCCGTTGTTTGTGCGGCGCCCCGGCACGCGTCCGTCGGCGATGACGAAGAGGGGGCGACGACGAAGGCTTCTGCGCCGGCGGATCTGTCGGGGAGGGGCCGGAGCAGCGGCGGAGCCGCCGGCGACCTCGGCCACGCGGGTGAGAGAGAAGAGGAGGAGGGGGCTGTTCGTGGCAATTTTACGAAAAACAACCTGAACTTTCGCGTAATTGCAAAAAGGTCCCTGGAACCGAATTTTCTGAGAAGGACATAGAATTTTCGGGCCCCCGCGTGTTTCTCTGCAAAAAAATGCAGCGCGATGTGTCGCTGACGGCTGGGCCCCACCGCGCGCTGTAGCACACTGTAGATATCTATAGTGCGAACTGTAGCTAGCTACAGTAGCGCGGAGCGCTCTCAGGCCGTGATTTTGCCCGTCTATTATACAATCGATGATTAGTGTTAAGTACCAACTATGGATTGTATGATCAGTACTCAGGTTTGGGATACAAGAGATACAAATTGAGATCCACGAATGGACTCGAGGAAGAAGAACACGAGGAACAGCCTCTGCTCTCTCTCTCGCCACACACGCCGTTGCCGTGATCCTTCGGGATGCCGTGTTCTCTGTGGCCTTGTCTTCTTATCCTCTCGCTGCATCACGTGGCCCAGCTGGGTCCGACGTATCTTCGGTTCGGTTGCACTAGTCGTGCCGGTCGGTCGACGCGCCTGTGGACGTCCTGCGTTGGTGGTGACGTAGCCGTGGTGGCAGGGACGCTGACATCCCCTCCTCCTTGAGATTGAGCTTGTCCCCAAGCTTCAGTGTTTGGGAAGCGATGACGCAGCCAGTCCATGTCTTCCCAGGTTGTCTCTGTCATGAGAGGGTCGGACCATCGCACTCGTCCTTGTTGCCGCAGCTCGCCATTGAACTTCCTCCAGCGTGTTTCCAGTAACTCTACAGGTATCACTGGTAATGCATCATAAGTTGGTAAGGTAGGCGAAGCTGAGATACCTGGTAAAAGAGCTGTCCTCAACTGGGACACATGCATCACTGGATGTATCTGAGAACCAGAAGGTAGTTGAAGCTCATAAGCAACTGGATTGATGGCTCGAATGATTTTGAAAGGTCCATAGTATTTGAAGGAAAGCTTGTGGCTTGCACGGCGTTCCACTGATGATTGCACATAAGGTTGGAGTTTGATGTACACTGAGTCTCCCACTTTGTACTCTCGGAATGTTCTGTTCTTGTCAGCCTGATGTTTCATCTGTTGACGAGCACGATTGAGTTGTTGTTGGAGGAGTTCTTGCATCAGTTTCCTTTCCTCGATCCATTCTTGGAGTGCTGGCACTTTACAAACTGAAGCTGGTTCTATCCCCCAATGCCGTGGTTCTCTGCCATATAGAGCTACAAATGGTGTCATATTGATTGCAGAGTGGAAGCTGTTGTTGTACCAAAATTCTGCCAAGGATAGCCAGTAGCTCCAGCGTTTGGGGTAGGCGTGCACAAAGCAGCGCAGGTAGGTTTCAACACATTGGTTAACCCGTTCCGTTTGACCATCAGTCTGCGGATGGTACGGTGTACTCATCCTGAGCTCGGTGCCAATGTAATTGAAAAGTTCCTTCCAAAATTTGCTTGTGAACACAGGATCTCTGTCAGATATGATCACCTTGGGAAGGCCATGAAGTTTGTACACATTATCAATGAAAGTCAGAGCAACTTTGGATGCAGAGAAAGGGTGCTGCAGAGGCAGAAAGTGTGCATATCGCGTGAATTTGTCCACAATTACCAAGAGACAGTTGAATCTACCTGATTGAGGTAGTCCATCGACAAAATCCATAGTGATGGTGTGCCAAGCTCCTGGGGGAACTTCCAGTGGTTCCAACAGACCCGGATAATTGATCCGCTCAGGTTTCGCTTGCTGACAGGTGTTGCATGTTTGGACATAGTTGCGAATCGTTTGTTTCATTTTTGGCCAAGCAAATAGTGCTCTGATTCTACGATAGGTTACTGGAAAACCAGAATGACCACCAATGGTGCTGTCATGAAAGGCTCGGAGCACTTTGAGTTGTATCTGTGCTGCTCCTGCTAACCAGATACGACCTCTGAAATAGAGAATGCCGTCTTTGAGCATGAAACGTTGTTTAGGGTCTTGGTGTTGCTCCAACATCTCCAGGATTTTATGCACTTGCCCATTGCTGGCATAACTAGCCTTCACCTCATCAAGCCATGCTGGTTGACAAACTGAAATGGCAGTGACTGTTTCAGTATCAGTTGTTGGCAACCGTGAGAGAGAATCAGCTGCGCTGTTCTCTGTACCCTTTCTATACAAAATCTTGTAACGGAGTCCAAGCAGCTTAGTGAAAGCCTTCTGCTGCCATGGTGTCGTTAATCTTTGATCATCCAAATGCACTAGGCTGCGTTGATCAGTTCGGATGATGAATTCATCGTGATGGAGATATGCTCGCCACTGTTCCACCGCCATCAAAATAGCGAGGCACTCCTTTTCATACGTGGACAGTCCTCTGTTCCTCGGGCCTAACGCCTTGCTCATGTAAGCGATAGGATGTTCTTGCTGTTGCAGAACCGCACCCACACCATATTCGCATGCATCTGTATCGATTGTAAATGGTTTACTGAAATCGGGCATAGCCAGGACGGGAGCTGACATGAGACTTTTCTTCAGCAGTTCGAAAGCAGTGTTAGCTTCCTCTGACCAGACAAATGGAACATGCTTCTTCAACAGGTTGAAAAGCGGCCGGGCAATAATGCCGAAATGCTTGACAAACTTGCGGTAATAACCCGCCATGCCTAAGATGCGCCGGACTTGCTTGACATTCGTGGGTGTAGGCCATTTTGCAATTACTCGAATCTTGCTGGGGTCTGTTGCCACCCCTGCGGCACTGACCACGTGACCGAGGTAGGCAATCTGTTTTTGTGCGAAAGAACATTTGGACATTTTGATTTTCCATTGATCCTTGTTCAGCAATGTTAGGACTTGTTGCAGGTGAGTGAGGTGCTCCTCGTAGGTCTTGCTATAGATCAGAATATCATCGAAAAACACGATTGCACATTTTCTCAACAGTGGTTGCAGAGTTGCATTCATAGCTCCTAAAAAGGTTGCTGGGGCACCAGCTAATCCGAATGGCATAACTTTGTACTCCCAGTGTCCAGAATGTGTTTGGAATGCTGTTTTCTCTTCTTCTCCTGGAGCCAAGCGAATTTGATGATACCCTGCTCGCAGATCTAATTTGGAAAACCAGACAGACCCCGAAAGTTCATCCAGTAACTCGTCAATTAGCGGTACTGGATACTTGCTAACCACAGTCATGGAGTTTAATCTTCTGTAATCAATACAGAGTCGCCACGTGCCATCTTTTTTCTTGACCAAAATTGCAGGAGATGAAAAATTGCTAGTGCTCTTCTGAATGACTCCACTGTCCAATAGTTCTGTGACCTGTCTCTCGATTTCTGTCTTGAGTTCAGGTTTGTGTCTATAAGGCCTGGAGTTAACTGGTTGTGCTCCTTGCATCAGAGGAATCCTGTGATCACATTCTCGCCTTGGTGGCAGTGAGTCAGGAGCTGTGAACAAGTCTTTGTGGATATCCAAGATATGCTGAATCTCAATTGGTACCGGAGCTTCTTGCTGTTCATCTGATTGCAGATTACACAGGTACACCAAATGAGCGACAGCACCAGTTTTGCAAGCATTAAACAGTTCATCAGTGGATATTATTTCGACTGTTGGCTCCGCAGAATTGACCCCCTTGAGTTGTATCTGACCCTTAGCCGTGGTGACAGAAAACAACTGCAGTTTCCAGTCGATGTTCATTGGACTGTGCTGTTTCAGCCAGTCTAATCCCAATATTGCATCATACGCACCCAATTTGATGACTTTGAAATCCGTTGTAAACTCATGACCTTGTGTTGACCAAGCACAATGTGGAATGAACTTGGTACAGATGAGATCTGCACCATCAGCTACTGTGACCTTACATTGACCTGGCAGAGCTTGCACATTGCTCAATTGTGCTGCGAGCTGTTCATTCACAAATGATGTAGTGCTGCCTGAATCAACTAACAGAAGTACCTCTTTACCTTGTATCCAAGCATGTAGCTGCACAACATTTGGAGATGGAGTTCCAGATAATGCATGCAATGATATGGAGCAAGCCAGTTCTGGTGATTGCGGTGGTGTGAACATCTCCTCAGACTCGCCTATTACTTCTTCAGTCGAGAGCATAGCCAACAGTTCTTCTACAACATGCATCTGAACTTGAGCAGGACACACATGGTCTTTACCCCACCTCTCTCCGCATTTGAAACACAGACCTCTTGCTCTACGAAAGTTGCGTAAGGCTGCGATCTTGCTGCTATCCGAACCAGTTCTGGACGTATCCACTGGAGGTGTAATTGGCCTTGATGCCGGCATCGCTGACTGTGGTTGTGCCGAACGGAATGGATTTGGAGTAAATTTGTGACTGTGGTGAGTATATGCAGGAATAATCTCGCCCTCTGCAACTTCTTCTTGCAACAGTGCCAATGAACACGCTGTGTCCAGGTCTGGTGGCCGCTGCACAAGCACCACTGCACGAATATCCGGTCGGAGTCCCTCCACAAAACGAGTGAGAAAATAAAATGGGTGAGTATCTTCAGAGTATGAGATCAAATGATTCATGACCACTTCAAATCGTTCTATGTAATCAGCGACATTCGAGTTTTGTTTGATGGCATAAAATTGGCGAATCAGCAGTTGGTGACGATCACGTCCAAAGCGAGTGCAAATCAAGGCAGTAAAAGAGAGCCAATCAAATCCCCCCAATTTCTTCTGTACTGATTGCAACCAGATTCCCGCAGACCCCGAGAAATTCAAAATAGCCATCGGCACCCAATAAGATTCATGGATATTGAACATGGAGAAATACTGCTCGGCTTGAGTTTTCCAGAGATTTGGGTTTTCGCCAGAGAAAACAGGAAACAAAACCGCAGGTGCTGTTTGTCCTAGATGCGACAGCATTTGTGAAGCCACTAGAGTCGATCCCGAGTTCATGTCAACAGTAGGAGTGCCCATAGGGGTCTGGAAGTTGATCATACCCGTGACCGGAGGCACTGCCGGTGGCACAACGGCCACCGACGAGAGACCCCCGGGGTTGTTGTCGACGCGGTGGCCCTGTGGCCCGTGGATCGCCCCTGATGATGGGGACGCAGCGAGATCGGCCGCTGCCGATCCACTTGCAGAGGCTGCGGTCATGGGACGCGCCTTCTGCAACTCGGTGACGGCGGACTGGAGCTGCGAGATGCGATGCTCCAAATCCGGCTTCCACTGGACGATTTCTTCAGTTCGAGCGGCGTGGGCCTCGAGCTTGCGGACGAGCTCGTCATGGCGCTCGATGGAGGCGGCCTTCTCGTCCTTGATGGAGTCCTTGAGCGATTTCTCCATCGTTTCCAGGAACTGCTTCAGCACCGGATCCATGGTGGCGAACAGTTGTTGCCGAGCGGCAGTACGGCGCCGGGTCTCCAGATCTACGCAGTGAGAAGGGTGGAGGGTGGTCTCTGATACCAGGTGTTAAGTACCAACTATGGATTGTATGATCAGTACTCAGGTTTGGGATACAAGAGATACAAATTGAGATCCACGAATGGACTCGAGGAAGAAGAACACGAGGAACAGCCTCTGCTCTCTCTCTCGCCACACACGCCGTTGCCGTGATCCTTCGGGATGCCGTGTTCTCTGTGGCCTTGTCTTCTTATCCTCTCGCTGCATCACGTGGCCCAGCTGGGTCCGACGTATCTTCGGTTCGGTTGCACTAGTCGTGCCGGTCGGTCGACGCGCCTGTGGACGTCCTGCGTTGGTGGTGACGTAGCCGTGGTGGCAGGGACGCTGACAATTAGTAATTTGGTTCCTCTGGTACGTCGTCTGCCTTCGTCATTCGTCCAACATCTTTGGTACCACACCGCCCGCATGCTCCGCCTCCATCCCGCCCGCATCGCACCCATCTGCAGCAGTGTTTTTCGCCTCTTCCACTCCTCCGCGATCTCCTCCTCCAGCTGTCGCCGCCGGATATGCCGCGTCCTCCTTCAATCACTGCTTCCCACACTGGCCGGACCCACCTCCCCGCCGTGCTCCCGACGCCTCTCCCTCACCACCCGATTCCCTCCCGTGGCGGCGACCGAATGAAGATGCAGCGGCCGCCGCAGGAAGGCCCGAGGCAGCTACCTACCCACCGGCGGGGAGTTGGAACTGGAAAACGCAACCGCTCTCAGTTCATCCCCTGCTGTAGAGGGGCTACAGCAGTGTGTGGGGCATCTTGGCCCGACGGCGGTTCAGATCGGTCCTCACGTCGCGGCGGTAGGGAAGAGCGTCATTCACGCCCATGCTCTCTCCTCCTCCTCCTCCATAAACTCTGCCTGCTACCATATGGCTTCCTTTTTGGTGCCTACGGACTTGGTGTAGATGGCAGGCGATGGCGTCGGGAACAAGGACCGGCACAAGCGGATTGGACGTGCACTGGTCCAACCAAGACTGCCTCTCGAGTCCGTCATCAAGGTTAGCGACATCGACGCCGTCCATCAGCGAGCGGCCGAGGAGCAGCTACTCCACCGCGACGATGCGGAAAGCGCTGCTACCATGTCCTCTGCGCTCAATTCCATACTCATCGATCTGTAAGTGCCCACCAGGAATGTTTTTGTTTTAATTCCCCGCAAGGTGTTCGACGAATTGCATGACAGATTGCTTTGCAGAATGTGACGAGGGAAATGTAGAAGGAGAGACGGTTTATGTGGGAGCAGCAGGATGCCTACACGCACACAACCTCAAGGTGCCACGCCGGTGAGTATTGAACACCAACTAATTTTCTTTTGGTCTTGTGGAGTGGGATGCGTGATGTATGGTTGAATGCAATTGGAACCTTTGATGTCCCGTGGAATTCTCATATGACGAATAATAAGCTCGACGGGAACTAGAAGCGGGCCTTCCTGGAGTGGCACCGGAATATTGCAAGGTTGGCGCAAGTCTACTCTGGTTCTATCAACGGCGTTGTTCCAAAAATGTTCCCATCGGCAATAGTAGGTAAATATGCCATCTTCCAGGTCATGTCTTACAAGACATAATCCCAGAGCCTTAAGGTTTCGTCCATTCAACTATAATCTCTCTTCACGTCCTACCACGCGTCCCATAAATCTGATCCATGTGGTACCTAGGCGACTTCAGTGTAATTATCGTCTTATTTTGAGATTATTTTCATAATTTACTAGGGGATATGCAGATTTGGTCGTACTCACATGTGAAGAACTAGATTTATTTTTCATGTCCATGTGATACGTTTCTTTTGGCTTATAATTAACTTATCTCTTTTCCGAGATATTATAGTTCTTCGGTATAAGCTTCCACCAAGGTCAGTCTTCACTCTTCAAGCATTAGTCTGCTGCTGTAAAATGAGATTATCCTATGCTTTCTACATTTTTAAGGATTTCTGATATAGCATTAGAGTTTTACTATTTTAAAGTTCTTGAAGTTACATCTAGCAGAAAGCCTTGGGCCCTGTGTATATGGGTCAAGAACTTTAAGGCTTCACTCTTCTACATTTTTAAGGCTTTCTGATATAGCATTATAAGCATGGTTATAATGCTCTGCAACTAAATCTCCACCCACTCGAAATGATATCAACCAGGTATAATTGCTCTCATATTATTTCTCCTTATTCCTTCACCATATTCATTCTTTCATATTGACCAACATACATATATGCTGCTACTGCTCTTTCTTAATAATATGAAGTCTGTAAACAATTAAAGGCCACAGAGAGCATTACAGTCTAACAGTCTCTAATATAGCTCAAGAATATATCTTGCCTATCCTATTTGATTACACTCAATAGTATAGTCACAACGATTTGCTTTATATAAACGTTGTTAAGATGTTTAAGCATATTTTATGTGATTATATGAGAGTGAAAAAGATATGTGCTGTGTAAAAATAAGAGATGCCTAGGCACAGGTTAGAAGCCTGAAGTCATGTGAATATATTTTTTTTACTTTTTTCCAAATTGTTATGTGTATCCGTTGTGTGTGCTATTTCGGAACAAAGACTAGCGTTATGGTTTATTTTCTTTACCAAAATCAGATAATGTCTTCGATTTTTTAAATTTGCTGGTTTATTGTTTTCATATGTAGAAGGAAAGAATGATTTGCCTTTTGATATGTGTTATTTACAGTTTAATTGCTCATGCTGAGTACAATCCGCGCGCAATGACCTTTGCTCAATGATTATTTGCATTATCGTTTCTGAAATTCACTCTTGAATTGCAGTCCCTCTGTCTTCATATCCGCTGGTGTGGCTGACTAACGATAGTGAAAACAAGGTCATCACTGACATACCTAAGCAGGAGTGCTATTTTTGCTTCAAGCGTCTAAGATACATGTCGGTCAGCCAGTGGCTCAGTTCCTGGACAATGCTCTCACCACATACAGAGCGCAGTCGTGTGCTCACTTGTGGGAAATTTGTAGCAAGTCCAGGGAGGTGACATTGGATGTGAAGAAGATCTGGAGACACCTTCTATACTTTCATAGTACGGATACGGAGTACTTCATTTGTCTGAGTAGAATGATTAGATTTTTTTATGTAAGGCAATGGAGATATTTGCGAGTATGTGTACAGTAATATTAGCTTCAAATTGAGTAATAAGGAAACTTTTTAATTAGGCTGTGTCCAATGCTAGGCGATTATATGGTTCTTAAGGGATAAAATATTAGAAAACCATATCATAAGGTAAACGTTGTACCTTGCAATGCTCAACTCTTATTTCGTACGCTAAAACTGTAGTTGTCTCCTGCTGCAGGCAGCGCTCGGCACTTCTTTTGGAGTTCGGACGCTAAAATCTCAGCTTTCTCCCGCTGCCCTGGCTACATACAGAAAATGCTAAACGCCAGATGTCTATGTTTGCGTGGACGCTAGGATTTCGTGGCACATCTGTTGGTCGGCCTAGAGTATTATCCTAGCATTGATACCTAAGCGCTCGTGTTGTGCGTGTCCACCTTAGTAGACACTCCCTTACGATTCCGAAATTACATGTTTAACAAGATTAGTGTGAACCATTATTAAAATATTTATACCCGTTGCAAAGCACGGGCAATTAGCTAGTAACTTTGTAATTAAGAGATGACTTGACGGATGAACTTACCAGTAGTGTTGTTCGCTTGCGCGGATACCACCTCACGAAAAGAGGACCAAGTAAGTATGCGCCTTCCCGCTTCCGCGATTAATTTTCTTGGTAAGAATATATGTAAACAATGTTTCAATGGATACACTTTATGCATCCGGATTCTGATATATTAGGGTCTTAATTAGAGCCTAAATCTCGTCCGGCACATTCTAGAGGAAACTTCTAGTCTCTGGCATTAGATCCAATGCCTTTTAGCAGCTCGAACATAGAAAACAAGGGCTTATCAGCTCAAAGTGGTGGCGGTCGTTGCACTTTTGAATCCAAAAGTCTTGTCTCTTCAGGTCTAGCTAGTAGAACTTGGACTTTGTACATCAAGATTGTGAGCTGAACTTTCTCTGGAATGAGATATAAGTGCATAGGTCAAGTTACTGCAAAATAATAATTTCATAGGAAACTAAAGGGGCAAACATAAGGGAGAAATATCTTACAGTAGTTCACAGAAGTTCTGCTTCGGCGGCATGTCCAATTCATCTAAGCATTTGTCAAACATTTCTAGAACTTTTGTTATAGTGGGGCGATGCAAAGGTATTACTTGTATGCACCACAAGCCAATCAGGATCATCTTTCTCGCGATTTCCTCAATTTCTCCTGTGACTTCACATGCTTGTAGTCCATCATCTTGCGCAAAGTGTTCGTAAATCCAATCTGGAAAATACTTCTCGCTGGACTTTTCAACAATTGATTTTACGTTTCTCCTACCTCCAACCATCTCTAGCAGCATCATTCCATAACTATAAACATCTGACTTTGTTGACACCACTCCAAAGGTTCGATAGTGTACTTCTGGAGCAATGAATCCAATTGTTCCTCTAGTACCAGTCATTGAAAATCTACTCTCCTTTGTAAGACATAATTTAGCTAGACCAAAATCAGCAATCTTTGGGTTAAAATCTTTGTCTAGAAGGATATTTTGAGGCTTGATCTCAAAATGAACAATCCGTGTATTACAACTATGGTGCAAGTATTCTAGGCCACGAGCAATTCCGATTGCTATCGCATAGAGCCTCTCCCATCCTAGAGTTTCTTTTGGGTTCTCTGAGTAAATGTACTTATCCATAGAACCGTTGGGCATGTACTCGTATACAAGCGCTCGTTTTGATCCCTCCAAACAAAATCCATGCAATCTAACAACATTAACATGAGAGGTCCTGCCGATGCTCATAACCTCATTCACAAACTCGTCCCCATTCCCTTTGCAGTCGTGCAAGAATTTCACAGCAACCAGAGCACCATCGTGCAGTCTTCCTTTGAAAACCACACCATAACCACCTCTTCCAAGCTGATCACTGCGAGAAGACGTTATCTTCATTACCTCTGAGTACATGTATCTTTTTGGAGCTAGGGATCCATAAGATAATATCATGGCCTCGTAATTTTTTTCAGTGTTGCTGCTAGTCTTCTTGCAAAGGAGAAACCATAGTCTTTTTCCCTTTCTATGCCATATCAAGAAGTAAATACATGGAAAGAGCAAGGTTGCAGCTGATGATGTCGAACCTGAGAGGAGGTACATGTTATAATCAGAAGTTATAATACAGTCTATCTTCTTGTTTCTTAAAGAGTACATGTTGGCAAAAGTACTAACAAGCTAGAGGCTATAACGTGATCACTCTTATATTATGCACACATGAGAGTTTCTTGTTTCGGTTTTTCATTCATTACTGACAAGATAAATTTTGAAGATGGTATTCCATCATAGTAAAAGAAATCACACTGATATTTAAATCATTGCATGTGGGAAGATCGAAAAGTTTTAGCATACCTATTAGCATGATCTTCTTGAAGGTCCTCTTGCTACCTGGAATATAACATATCATTTATTATTAAATAACAATGGCATCAAATAGTAGTACGTTGGTTGTTTTTCCAAAAGAAAGAAATAGGCATCGTATATGAACCTTCAATATTCTTCCATGAAATATTAAAAAAACACATTACAAGATAATATCTGACTTTCTTTTGACTGAAGTACGAAAAAACACATTACTGCTATTTGCTAATATGCAATTAAAAAAAGTTATAGGTCTGTGTAGATTTAATAGGCAGTATAAGAGATTGCATACACTGTGACTTATAAGTATGTGTTTCAATGGCATTGCATTGGATGTTACATTTCAGCGTGCATAGCAATTAGTTGGAACATGAGTGATGTGTTAATTTTTTTGTCTGGAAATGTCCTCTGTACAAGCATGATCCACAGCGTGGCAAAACCAAAGAGTGTACTTACTTAGGCTATAGGAGTAGACTGGTAGCATAGTGTAGTAATTAGCAAGGACACGCATGCTGTGTTCATTTTGCCTGTAAATCTCCTCTAAATCAGAACTTAGTGTGCTAATTAAATTCTCTATTTTACAGGTAAAACTTACTGCGGCCTAACTCGTTTGGGGTAATTAATGGGATACGAGATAATTTCCCAAGCCTGAAGATTAGCAATACTACCGAATTTAAAATGAGATAAAGACAAGTTTAATTAGTAACTGGCGCAGACGGGGATGTCAGGCACAATGGCGCTTGGAGATATCGTAGGTGTTGTTGATCTGGTAGAGCCCGCCGTTGTCCACACACGCCACGCAGTCACCTGCCGTGTAATTAAGAAGAATCCCACCCTTCATGAGCTGCTGGTAGTCCTTTCCGTCCACGCTGTCATACCCAGCAAGTGCATATCATGGACACCGTGCAGTTCCCCTCCACCGACCTGTACCCGCCGGCAAGCCACGCTTAGGAGCAATTGCAGAAAAAGCCCTCGCTGTCGTTGCCATACCTACAGTCGCCGCCGCTGGCCACGCACTTGGGGCAGTTATCCGACGGCACCGTCCACTTGAGCAGAAACACTCGCCTCATGCTCCCGACGTACTCGTCGCCGCCCGGAAAACCAAGAACCGGCACAACGGAGAGATTGCAGGCCGGAAAACCAAGAGCTCGTCGCCGCCCGGAAAACCAAGAACTTGTCGCCTTATCCGCTCGATTTAGTGCGTTGTGATTATGCTATGATTTGGTCGCCTGGTTCGATGATAAGGCTAATCACAATGGGGAGTAACTTAGAGTACTCTCTCCGTCCCAAAATAAGTATCTCAAGTTTGCCCAAAAGTGGATGTATGTAAACATGTTTCAAGTTTTGGGCAAACTTGAGACACTTATTTTTGGACGGAGAGAGTATTTTTTTTGCGGTACACAGGCCGAAACTCTGCCATTGCATTAAGGATAAGGGACAAAACATGACTTGGATGGGTGAACTTACGTGACAGTGGAGGAGGAGGAGGAGGGTTCTCGAAGTCCCATCTCAAGATGAAGCCGTTGCTGATGAGCCAAAACACGGTGACGAGGCCCAAAGTTCAAAGGCTGGCCCATTAAGTACGGTAACGTCTAATGATGACGTCGATGAGTCACACCCTCCGTCTTTTTTTTGTGTGACTTAAGTCACACCCTCCGTCTCTCTGTGCATTTCACCCACCAGTATGTCAGCTGGGCATGTACACCCAAAACATAACGATCGAGCAAGGTCGACTAAGAAAGGCCAAAGATGGAAACTTTTTTATATTTTCCACTTGTGTTAATCAACATCTACTGATGCAAACGGGGACACTTGGATCATTAGTTTACAGGCCGCATCAGCATCAAGCCACGGCAGCTTCGTGCAAGTTGGGGCGACAGAGTCCTACTGATCGGCAGCACTACCGTGATGATAAAGGTCAATGACAAAGGTAAACCCAGCCACCACAACGAGATGCCATCTAGCCCGGAACGGAAGATCGAAACATGAAGTGTCACGCTGACCGGCTGCGGCGAACAACCGCCGGCCCGACCGCGCGCCTACGGTCTTATCCTCTTTCGATGGGAAGTAACACGATTGATTGATTTGTTTGATCAAAAGGGAAATAACTTGGTAATGAAGACATGACTTGACGGATGAACTTACCAGTACTGTTACCAGCAGCAACTGGAAGGGGAGGAGGAGGAGGGGTGTCCCACTCCCATGTCAGGAAGAAGCCGTGGTTGATCAGCTGCTTGTAGTCGCTCGCCTTCGCCGACGAGTTCAGCACCGGAAGGACGGTAGCGTTGCAGCCCTTTATGTAGTACCCGGCATAGCTCCCGTTCGCGTCGTAATGCCCTCCCATGCCGACGAAGAGGCTGCTCTTGTCCCCACAACCCATCTCCACCAGCGCCCTGTGCCCATGCGCCGCCTCCGCTGCGCCGGCCGCCGTGCAGTTGTATAGGATGAGGCTCTGGGCGTCGGGGCCGACCTTGAACGTGCCGTCCACCTTGACGGAGGTGTTCAAGTTGCGGCCTTGACAGACATCGGAAGCGCTCCGGGCGAACATATCGATGACGTGCAGGCTTTTCTCCTTGTAATTCATGGCCTTGATTTCGAAGCCGTTGACGATGGATACGGCGCTACCTCGAAATCGGAGGAACCACATGGTCGTTCTGGCTCATCCCAGTAAGTGAGCCAGAACGGGGATGAAATGGTCTGGTTGTTGCACATCTTGGAGGAGCAGCTATCATCCCCTTGCTGCTGCTGCTCGTCGGCCCCGGCGAGCAGCAGTGGCAGCCAGCAAACGCAGACCAAGAACCAGCAGCCTCGAGCCATCGATCGGATCAAAAATAAAAGAGTGTGTGGGACTGAACTATAGTCTATATATGAGGACTGACCGGCGATCATGGGGACTGACCGGCCGGGGGGATACTGTGGTCGCCGAACGATATATGAGGACGACGAGGGAACGGAGGGTCCAATGGACGGAAAGTTTGACTGGAAAAATCAGGACAACGGTGATCGTCCTCTCCTCCACGAATTCGACCCCTTGGATAATGAAGATGCTCCCGTTGGACGGGTGAAAGCCATGCGTGGCTCACAAAATTTTCCATGGTATATGGGAATGCCGTTGCCGGCCGGGCAAGACGGTCCAGAGTCGTGACTGCGACGGGCGGAATGTTCTTTGTCGTCAGGCATCCAGCTAGACAGATTCACATCTCTGTGCACGGTGACTGGGCCAAAAGTTTGAGGGCTGAAATATAGGCCCGTTATGCCGTAAGTCCGATTCTCTTTTTAGTTGCTACTCGTGCTGGGCTGTGACTGGGTCAGTGAACGGGTGCAGGGCGCCATTTTCTGTCATAGTCCCTGTCGAGTGCCGACTGAAGTTCAGGGTTCAGGCTATGCAGAAGCCACTTGTATCATGTTGGGAGTAAGACACTCATCTTGATACTTTGAGTAATAAAATCCCTTTATCTAAACACATGCATAGGGCACACACAGATATATTTTTACGCATAGAAATTGGGGGATTGAATAGGTGAATCTGTTAATGCCTATTTCTAAACCAACCAAGATTACCGAAGAGACATAGAAATTGGGGGATTGAATAGAGAGAAAAAGGGCAAAGTGACACTAAAAAATAGAGAAATAAAAGAGAGGGGTATTGCGTATCCCAAAAACTTAGAAAAGCTCACACGACTGAAAATACGATTTCCCGCTGGTGACTCCTCAGATCGAGGACGGTTCATCAAAGATATGTGAATGTAGCTACTGACTGAAATCCTCCACAAATTCGGGAACAGATTGAACTGAATATGAAATTCTCCACACGTACCAACAACTTTACCGAACCGTGGCCCACAAATGTGTAAGAAACAACTGGCACAAATCCACAACATAAATCTTTCCACGGTACAGCCTTTCAATATGATTTGGAGATTGTTGCTTCTACGGGACAATCATGCTCCCTCCCTCCGGTTTTGAATAAAAGGCCTCCACTCTCTCCGTCTATAAATACACTGCATTCTGTGTTTATTCAAAGTCAAATTTCGCAAAGTTTGACCTAGGGTATAGAAAAAAAAACTGTCTATCATGCATGTTCTGGTCATCAATTACTGTTTATGTAACCTTGAGGGCTTGTTGATGATGATTTCACACTATTTGTCGACAATCCATTTCTAAACCATCAATAAGAGCAAAACTTTGATCAGTTGCCCCCTCATAACAAAACAATCAAATTTTCTCTAGTTTTTCAAATGCTAAGCACACATTACGAGGATACATATGACATGGTTTACACATAGACGCCGGGTAAATTTCTTGTTAGCTTTCAAATTAGAGGTGGTACTTAGTATTATATGTAAAGACTGACATAAGTACATTATATTGTGAAGTGCTAGTTTGAGGTACTTTGATTGGAGGTCGTGGATGGGCTGATCCATGGGTGCATGACGGAGTCAGGTAAGCTGTCCATGCTCTTCTTCAACAACACCGCGTCATCGCTCGGGGCATAATCTCCCTTCTCCATCATCCTCTGATGTGCCTCTGTGAGCACGTCCAACACCTCTCTGATGGATGGCCGCACGTCCTGCTCCGGCTGCAGGCATCGAAATGCTACCTCGGCCACGAGGTCCACCGTATGTGTTGTCTGGCTCTCTGAAACGTACTCGAGCCGTGGGTCAACCAGCTTGTCGATCTCGCAACACTGTATCATGCGCACGGCCATGCTAGCCAAATTCACGTCAGTGCCGATTTGGCTCATGTCCACCGCTGGTCTGGAGGAGATGAGCTCGACGAGCACCACACCAAAGCTATACACATCACTCTTGTCTGTGAGATGATACATGTGGTGGTATGTCGGGTCAACGTACCCAGGAGTTCCCTGCGGTGCTGTGGACACGTGGGTTGCATCGGGAGGGAATAACCGGGATAGCCCAAAGTCAGCCACCTTCACATGGAACTCTTCATCAAGGAGGATGTTTGTCGTCTTGACGTCGCGACGCACAACTTGTTGCCCGTGGAGGTAGGCCAGCGCACCAGCAGCCTCAACAGCGATTCTGAGGCGCGTCAGCCATACGAGGACTGCAGCCTTGCCATTGTAGTGGAGGTGGTTGGCGAGGGTGCCATTGGGGACGAACTCGTAGGCGAGGAGGAGGTCACGGCAGCAGCTGCCCAGGGAGGATGAGGTACAGCCGTAGAATGCGACTAAGTTGGGGTGCCGCAGCCGCGACAGGATGTCCACCTCGTTCGCGAATTGCTCCACACCCTTGTAGCTGTTCTTGTACAACCGTTTCACTGCCAACACACTGCCGTCCCGAAGAATCCATGCAAAAATACACATCAATATCTTGCTCTGAACACTGATCAAGAAATGGCTCTCTACCTTTGTAGACTGTCCCAAAACCTCCTGCGCCGAGCACACGTGCATCGCTGAAGCCGCCAGTGACCTTGTCAAGCTCCTCATAGCTAAAGATATGCGTAAGCGGTGAGTCGGTGAGGGTGAACTTCTTGGGCGATGCTAACGGCGAGCCTCCACGGATGATGAGGTTGTCTAGTGAAGCAGACCGCTTTCTTTTCCTCCAGACATTGTGGATGATGCAGACGATGCTCAGTACAACTAGACAAAGAAGAGCCGTTGCGATTCCTATTTAGATAGTGGTCCAATGAAAAGAACAAAACACAGCGAGTGTTACGATCAATTGATGTGTCACCATATCTTAGTCCACTTTGTCTGGATGTGAAAAGTTTGTTATGGTCGTGAAACTATCATTACCTGCGCAAATCTTCAGCCTGATGTTGCCTTTGGATGTGAAAAGTTCAAATGAAACATGATCAGGATTCAGGAGTAGCAAAGTAAGGATGTACACATCTGCGTTTTTCTTTTCTTGAATGAAGGTAGTTTTATTTTTTATATGTGTTATGCACAGAGTAAGGATGTACATATCCGTAATTATCCCGTTATGTTGTACTACTTGTATGTAACAGAAGCAAGATAAAAAAAGGAAAAAATTCAAAGGGCAACTTTTTATTAATTTCAAATGATTTGTAATCCAACTGGTACTAAAGGTAGAGTGAGAGTTCTCGATATATGGTTGTGTTCTCGCTTAACTAAGCAAACATAGCACACACTATTGGACTAAATTCCTTGATACGTTGTTCACCGGTCAACCGGAAAAACTATTTGTGCTTTGTATTTGACTCTAAAATTGATAACAGGACCGAGTGACAACCATATATTTGTTAAAAAAATTGACCGTTTCAATGTTGAGAAATAGCATTACGATATTGGACAGTCAAAGGGAAAGTTGGCATCATGATATTGACAACCCATGTCTTACTCTCAGCAGCCTACTACTCCCTCCGTATCAAAATATAAGACTCTCTACTTTTATCTGTTGTCATCACTACTTTTATCTTGTGAAAAGAACGTACTTGGATTTCTTGTGTTAAATTTAGGTTCTGTTCAAAATCATTCAAAAGTAAATCAGAGACTTATTTGAACAAACTAGTTTCTCAATATAAAATCTTAATTTTTTTCGAATATAGTAACAAAATTACACAGCAATGATCCTAAATATTAAAATACTCCCTCCGATCCATATTAGTGGGCATAGCTTTGTCTAAATTCATATGTATCTAGTTAAGTATTTAGACTAGATACATGTGTATCTAGACAAAGTTGTGCCCACTAATATGGATCGGAGGTAGTACATTATTTTAATTATACATTTATGATATCTATCACTGAAAATATACACCAAATATAGTTTTAAACAATGTTTTACTAAAAATGAAGTTGTTTGTTTGTGCTTCAACACTCTACCTTTTAGAAACCTTTGGTTAATGGAAATTTGGCTTGATCACAGAGAAAAATATAAAAGAACTAAATCCTGCCTCATGATTAATTTGTGCCAGTTAAATAATTTCTGGTATATGTA